>CM062811.1:224948224-225548224 GCA_031772625.1 Pinus tabuliformis | reverse complement strand
GAGACCTCAATTTGCAGTCTTGAGATACACCAAAGGAGAATGCTCGAAGGTGTCAAATTCTTCTGAGACATCATCGAAATCGTCGAGGAAAGATAATGATGGGAACACATCCCCATCATCCCGTGGAAGTTTCCATGGAAAAGAAAGAGTTGAGGCAAGCTCTCATCACCATACTTACATCACAGACAGCAAGGAAAGGTATAACCACTCTCGACATTCAAATGTTCATTTCGATTATGGTCATGTTGTTAATGATGAACAAAGAACATGGAATCGAAAAACATGTACCTTTTGTGGATTACATAACCATACATTTTCTAATTGTTAGAAAATATGGAAACAAACAAAAGAATGAGGCATGAAAGACCCTCTCAACAACATGTAAAGAAATAGGTTAAGCAAATCAGGATGAAGAATATGTATTGCAGTCATTGCAACAGAAGTGGCCATCAAAGAGCCACTTGTTGGAGGCTCCATCCAGAGCAGCGCCTTAAAGATAAAGCGCCAGTGCATGAACCAGGTGAAACAATTGTTCGACAAGCCAAGCCACCACAAGGAGGCAACCCATTCACATTGATAAGTGAAAAATGGTTTCCAGACATGTTTTCATTTCATGGTCATGCTTTTGTAAATCATTTGTTGCATTTTAAAATGTAAAAGTGATGATGTGTTTTCGATCACTTACTCAGCAACAATGATGTTTGGTCTTATTTTTTGTTACATGATGAACTGTGAAAGTGATGTCGTGTTTTCATCACTTGTCAAAACAATAGTGTTTGGCTTTATGTTTGTAAATCATGTGTTGCAGTGATCATGAGTTTTCCATCACTTGTTAAAGAAACAATGATATGTTGGCCTTGTTTTCATAGCTGGGGTATTGCATCCATCTTTTTGTAAACTTGACCACTGAGTATGTGTTATAAACTGGTGGCAAGTGTGGGATGCTTGGGTCATTAGTTGGTCATGAAAGTCAAGCATGTAATTTGCAAAACAATGTACTAAAGGTTGCAGAATTTGTAGGTGTCGGCTCATCGCTTAAGGCTCCAAAGAACAAAGGTGAAGGAGATGGAAGCGAGACCTTTAAAGTCACTTGTGATGCAGATAAGGTACAGAGAAGTTGCAGATTACCTTTCATGCTTTTGGAGGACCAAAAGCTCCTCAGTGGGGAGGATTAATCTAGGTGGCTCCAGAGACACACACAGGACAAAGAGGGCTTATGAAAACTAAAAAATCAAAGTGATCAGAATGCTATCAAACAAGAGCCAAAACGCAGATCTCGTCATCATGATCGCGTTGGTGCAAATGGTTCATCAATCCGAGTCCGGATGAGGAAGTTAGAAGCAGTCAAAGTTTGGTTGACTTTTGCTGACTAGGCAGGCCTAAGGAGGCCACAATTTCGACTTTCCTGGCAGATGGAATCCAGGAAACTCCAGCCATATTCCAAGAAAAATTGTTGCCTCATTAAAATGTCTCCTTCGACCTAAAATTGGGATTTTTGAAAATGGCCCATATTTGTTTTTATAGCGAAAAAAATAAAAAAAGGGGGGGTGGGGGCCACCAACCCCGCCACCCCCCAACTCACATAACCGTATCATATTAAAAATGTTAATGGGGGTGGATCAGACCTTGGGGCATGGAACCACTGAAAAGTGACCTGTTACATGGAGGTGGGCCGTCCCTTGGGTCGTGGACCCAACACTCCACCCTGCCATACAAGTACACAGTCGATGGAGGGAGGTACGGGGGCGGGCCCAACCACCCGAATTAAAAAAAAAAAAAAAAAAAAAAAAAAAAAAAAAAAACAAAAAACAAAAAAACAAATTTTGTGTAAAAAGGAGGAGGAGGCAAGGTTTGACCGCCCGACCTCCTCCCTATTAAACTGGATCTTAACCAACCTAGCTAACTGTCTTTTGGGAAAATTCATCGGCCAAAATTTATATAAACGCTCATTTCATCAGTATGCTCGGGGGAGAACGGAGGAACCAGGAACGGGCACGGAATTCGAGGCAATATTTTTTTAATTAATTTATTGTAGGTGGAACCATGACTGAGCGAAATTCTCAAGAGGGTGAAAATTTTGCAATGTCCAAATTGGACAAATTTTATGTTGATCTTACACATATCAGTGACACGAACCCAATGGCGTAGTCAGTTTCCTAATCTGAGTAGCCGATTTGTAGAGGACCCAGATGAGGGAATCTTTGAGGAATCTAGGGGGAATCTAAAAGATTCCTTGAGCCCAGATTTTCAATTTCTTAGAATTCAAAAATTTGATAGTCTATTTTGCACTATTCAACGCCACAAATCTGATGGTGTGTTCATACTTTTCATTTTCTCATTATATTCTTCAGCCACCTTTCTAAGTGGAGTGTAGGTGTTAGCATTTATGTGCAAGCAACCATTTCCATGTGATTGATTCCGTGAGATCGATGGCACAAACAGCTTCAGCAGTTTGACATCCTTTTCTTCAGATGGCCCTGGATGTGAGGTATATGCAGTATGTTCATGTACTTCTTTTGCTATGCATTGTGCTACATAGATCCCTATTGATGTTTGATGTGGGATCTTGTTTCTTACTTTGCTTCATGATTCCTGCTTGATGTGATACAGAATCATTTGTGGGATGTACTTGTTGTCATGATTCATCATGTTGTGTTTTGAGATCCCTTTGTTGTATGTTGATGGGATACTCATGTTGTAGGCATGCATGTTTGCATTGAGATCCCTTTTATGCCATGTTAGCAGGTTGCTCATCATGCATGAGTTTGTGTCATACTGATAGGAGTCGTTTTGACTGAGAGTTCATGTAGCGAAACATCTCTTGGTGCCACTCCTGCATGAGGGACTTTCCTTGTATGATAGGGACATCATCTCTACGTATATCATCACTATTGACAACACTTAATGCAGGTCCGAAGACGTAGTCCCTCGTGGACGAACTCCGTTATCAACGTCTTGTTATTTCATGTGTTGATGATTGTCATGTTCCTCTTCTTTACAACATGCAGATGCATTCATTAATGTTCTTTTAAAAATGAAATTTAACACATCACGAAAGTAAAGGTTCTTGGAAGGGTCCTTCGTCACACCCGGACCTGGATCAAAGAGGCTTGCCTTTCTTTGAGTGATAAAAAATGTAGATTGATGTGAAAAGAAGGGGTGGTCCTTGGCCATCTTATTTCTAATAAAGGTATCCAGGTATATTCAACTAAAGTAGATGTTAGTATACACCTGCTTGCACCAAAAATACAAAGGGAAGTGGGAAGATTCCTGGGTCATGTGGGTTACTACCGAGGATTCATTGAGAATTTTTCTAGGAAAAGTTCCCCTCTTTTTCGATTAGTAGCTAAGGACAATGATTTATCTTGGATCGAGGCTTGCCAACGAGATTTTGAGAATCTGAAGGAGAAATTAGTACATGCAACAGTCCTAAGGGGACCTAATTGGTCCCTTCCATTCCATATCTCCTCAGATGCCTCAGATTCTGCCATTGGTGCAGCATTGGGATAAGAAGAAAATCAACAATCCTATGTTATTTACTTTATCAGTAAAAACTTGTCATCTATCGAACTTAACTATACAATAACAGAGAAAGAGTTTCTAGCTATGGTTTTTGCTATCAATAAATTCAAACACTATGTTACAGGTTATGAATTATTTATACATACATATCACTCTGCCATAAAATATCTAATGAATAATCCTTAACTAGTGGTAGGATAACTAGGTGGTTTGTTTTACTACAGGAATTGAATGTTCTATAATTTGTAAGCCAGGAAAATCAAATGTATTAGCTAAGTATCTCTCTAGATTGAACAATCCTGGTCAAGCAATTCCTGTAAATGATTCATTTCCTAATGAACATATTTTTTTAGTTTCAACAAACTCTTCTTGGTTTGTTGATATAGCTAATTACCTCGTCATGGGAAACCACCACCACATCTATCCACTAGAGAAAGGCAGAGGATCATTCAAAAACGTGCTTCATACTCCTAGATCCAAGGATACCTCTTCTACACTGGCCCTGAATTTATTATATGTATATGTGTAAGATAAGAGGAAGTGTTTGATATCTTGAGAGTTGCCCATGATGAGCCTTTTGGGGGTTATTTTTCTCACAAAATAACAACATATAAAATTCTCTATGATGACTACTTTTGGCCTTCCTTGTTCAAAGATTCCAAACAATATGTTAAGCATTGTGATAGTTGTCAGTGAATGGGCCAACCTAGTCAAGCTGATGAGATGCCTTTATGCCCTCAAGTCATGTTAGAGCCCTTTGAAAAATGGGCCATTGAATTTGTGGGACCTATAGCCCCAACATCTTTAAATAAAATACATACCTTGGTTTGTAAAAAAATTGTAACGAAATGGGTAGAAGCTATAGTTGTTCCTTATGCTACTAAAAGAGTTGTTGTTGATTTTTTATTTAATGAAATTTTTACTCGATTTGGTGTTCCATGAGAAATTGTTAGTGACAATGGACCTGATTTTGTTACTGACAATGGACATCAGTTTTTTACATGAAATAAAACAATAGAAACTAAGCCCTTATTAAATTTCAAAGTAAGAAAAATAATAAATTTATGCAGGTGACATAAAAATTCCAACTGTAGTTACTTTATTTATACAAGTCACAACATTATTTACAAAGGCATCAACTATTTAAGGTGAATACTATGTCTTTCTTCTTTTCCCTTTTCTGAGATTTCCCTCTAGTTCATCTTTATTCCTTAATATAAAAGATGCCCTTCCTATTCTTCTACTAAATTCTTCCCTTTATTATAGAATATCCTCATCCCACTTCTTTTACCCCTCTTATTTTTTAGGTTTTGACATCCTTGAAGCCTTGTTTATCCTAGGACCAAAGCATGGTAACACTTGATCTTGGTGATTCATGCTCCCCAACTCTGCAAATTTTTATATAGACCAGCTAGATTTTTCAAAGGAAAATTGATTGGTCACTATGGTACATGAATCCTTGTTTTAACAAGTACAAGTGCATGAATAGTTTTCATTATAATAATGAAACTTTTATAGCACAATGCATGAACCATTTTTATGCATAGTGTGTGAATTTCATAACACAGTGCAAGAAATATTTTTATACATAGTGTGGGAATTTTTTTCACAAGTACAAGAATCTCTTTGACTACATCATGGGTCATTTTTTTTTGTCACAAGTATAGGAATCTATGAGACTATAGCATGGGTAAAAAAAAATTATCGTTCTTGAACTTCCTTTATAAATTAATTTTAATGAGATTATGAGAATTTCCTTTTTTTAATATCACAGAGATGGGTCATTTTTATTTTAAAAAATAAGATGATAGAATGATAAACTTGTCCTAGGTATGAGTACTTAAACCATCATATATAAAGTGTACATTATTGTTAAGATTTTTGAAGGATTACAAATGGTTAGCATACTAATAATATACAATCTAAGCGACCATTTATTATTATATAAACATCCAACCCCATAGAATATCATTATTAAGCTCGAAATTCACGAATGGAAGATTAACCAATATCCCTATCATTATGTTTTAACGATGCCATTAACCAAATTTATTTTCCCTTCATGTGAAGATATGCCACTATCTAATCACCTAACTCTCGATTCCTTGGAGTTATTACCTGTAGGACCATTATCTTTCAAATACCGATACTAATAATTGATTTTATGCCTAATTTGGAAACCATGCCGAACTCTAACTGAACCTTGTACCTCGTGGGTCGTAACTAATATCTTGAATTAAGCATGAAGTGCTAGTGCAGGAATTGGGACATGGGAGGAGCTCATATCTTAATGAATGCATAGTACAAGAATTGTGTGAGCATTGAAGTGAAATCATTCTTGCATTATTTGAATTTCGTTGTGGTTTTATTCCGATTTGTGAATGCAAGTGCAAAGGAATTTGAATTGTGAAAACTGTTATATTACAAGTTGAATTGGCATCGTAGGCACATGGCACTAGTGATAATCAAACCATTCTCTATAAAATAGGTTGAAGGGATGATAGAGTATGGGGTGAGCCTTCCCATCTTGCAGGAAGTAGGATGGATTCCCTTCCTGCATAAGTTCAATGACTATGACTCAAGTGTTGCCAAGGATTTTACGCAGACTTTTAATGGGAAGAGGGTGGTTATATGTTCATTGACATAAGAATTAACAGATTAGTTCATTTTTGAAGCCACCAATCTACCTATCACAAGAGAACAATGGTTTTAAAAGGGCAAGGTAGGGAAAGGTGTCTGATTCATATTTTTGACGAAGAGAGGATGAACAGTTGACTGGAAGAAAGGGGCGATGAGGAATGGGATGATAAAGAAATGGAAACATTTGTTATATATCTTGTAGAAATTTCTGACTTGTAAAGGTAGATACTCTAGGACCTACCTATATCACATCCACCTCTTGATGCACTTTTAATATGGAAAATTAATCAATTTTCCATAGTTTCTATTAAATGATCCTAACCAAGATGTCTAGGAGTGTTCAAAAAGCTTCGGAAAACCATGTAGGCTAAAAATTGTGTCACTATGGGTTGATAAAGATATTAATCAATGAGGAATTGAAGAATCAATGTTCTACCTAGGAGAAATTTCTCAAATTATATCAGAGTGGAGATACCAGGAGTCTGATTAATATCAAGAATAAGTAGGGAGATAAGCGTGGGAAGGTTAAAGACTCCAAGGGTATTGAAATTCAGAATGAGGAATCAAAACGAGGAGGAAAGTCCAAAAAAATTAAAGAGTGTGGCCTCATCAGAGAGAACAATAGAAGGAAAAGAGCTTGAGTATGAAGAAAGGCATGACCCCTAAAGTTGTGGTGTCAAAACTACCTCGAACAATGAAAAGAGGGTTGATAAAAAAAACATCGTGAGAAGACATCAAGTCCTTCTGGTTTTCCTAAAGTAGAATTTATTTGGGACTTTGAGTTAGATTGTTTTTCTATGGGAGAACCCCCACTAGAGATCCCTGAAGGAAATCATGGAATGACTAGTGACAAAGTTTTAGTGTGCGGGAAGAAACACGGGCTCGATGAAGAAAATATTTTTATTTTAGCAGGAGTGGAAACATTAGGTACCCCTCTTATTACTCAGGAGCAATGAGGAAAAGAATATGAGGATGATGTTCCTCTGATATTCGTGATGAAGAAATTCAAAAGGATAAGATTACCCCTAAGGAAATTCAAGAACAAAAGTAAGAACAGTAGGAGGATTTTGTCCCTCTTGCAATTGTAATGAAAAATACGAAAGAAGCACAAAGGAACTCATGAGAATCAGGGGTTGGAACAATAGGTCCAAGACCTAGAGGTTTTAAACAGATGCATTAAAACTCAAAATTCCACACATACAACTAGGAACGAGGAATTGCTTACAAAGTTAACTGGGTTAAAGGAACATGTTAAGAAAATGGAGGATTCAAGCGTCTTACATTAAAAATAGTGCAAGAAGATTCAAAAGGAAAGTTAAAAAAATTCAAGTTGAAGCCTCAGGGATTAACATTCAAATCCAGAAGTAAGGAGGTAGGGCTCTAATTTTTTATTTTTTACAAAGGTTAGTAAAGAGGTCGTGTGAGGAAACAAAAAAATATGAGGTTGGGAGAATGTTAGGCCTTATAAATTTTCTAAATTTTACCTAAAAACCCTTGCCTTAACCTTTGTTTTACAAGTTAAAGCACCCTCCATGCATACATTTTTGACCTTTTTCATGTTCCTTTGGGTTAATTCGATAAAATGTTTCTCGTTTATATTAAAAGGGTTAATTAGATTGATATTTTAATTAAAATCTTGCCTTTGTATTACCTAAATAACTTCCTACAGTAGTTAACTAATCTTGAATTGAAGGATTATGGTACAGGAAGATATCCAGAGATTCCTACACTAATCTCGGTTCTTGAACTAAAGGAGGGAGATCGTTGGATTCGAGAAGTTGACTAAGGATTCGATGCGATCTTTCAAGGAAGAACTGCACTATTCTACTCCTGGTCTTCAACACAATTTTTTTTATTGGCTTCTTGCAAGTGGTTAGAGAAAAATAGAAGAACACACGAGTTTCTATTGATAGAAGTTAGTTAATAACCAAATATATTGTTGTAACTAGTTTGATATGGTTGAGAACCTATACAAGATGTATATATACCTAGTTGTAGGAATATATTGGTTAGCGATACTGAGGACAAGTATTAATGTTGATATTTTTTAAGGCTTGTGTCGCCACAACCTCCTCTAGAGCTAGATATGTCATTTATTGAACATATTGAGAAGAGATTTTTTATCAATAAAAGGAGCTTAATTCTAGGCTCATGAAATTGTTCTATTCTTCTATAGATGTTTAATCTGTTTCATATACTTTAATTTCTTTTTCAAAGGGAAATAAGTTGGTTGGTTAGGGCCCAACCAATCCATCTCATTATCCCTCAAATGGTGTCACTATGTGGTGTGTTATGTGTTGAAGCTGGAGTGAGCTATTTTTATTTCGATTGCTTGTGTTGGGTGCACATGTAAAACAAGGGACCTTGTGTATTTCTTTTTTGAGAAACGAAAATAGCTCAGATCTGAAGTTTGTTTCTTCTTGAAGAATTATTTCTTGAATGACATGTTCATAAATTACGAATGTTTCTTATGATGATTTAGATCTGAAAGTGAACTTTATTTCCGAAGTTGTTTCTTGAACTAAGGTGTGAACCCTAAATTTCAGATTCACAACAGTTATGTTTGTTTGATAACAAGTCAGGACTTATAGATTGGATTGTTATGAAGAATATTCTCTTTGCATTAAAGAAATTCTTTCACAACTGAGTATACAAGTTTAAGTTTGTTCAACTTATATCGGGTACTATTTCTGGTGCATTATTGATGGTTGTGGGATTGTATTAAAAACCCTAATGATTTTTGTGTGAAATCATACGTTGACAAAGGGTTATTCTCTGCATGAAAATATTATTATTTAAACGATACGTAGTGATATTAGTTTTCTAAAACCCAGAATAAACAACTCGGATGCCTTGAGGTCTCTTGTACAAGAACAAAGTTTCCCTTTTGTTAAGTTATCAGTCTAATCTTGGGGTGATTTATAGTATAATTTCGTATAAATTCTTATTGATTTTGAAAGACGGGTTTGATTAAGAAAAGAGTAATGAGTGATTGAATTTGGTTGATATTGCCTTATTTTGCAATTATAGGTGTGAGACATCTTCCTTATCCTTGTTTCATTGTCTTATGCAATTTCCTTATTATGAGTCAAGATTTGATTGTTGGGTTATCAAATAGTGTGTGTTGAATCTGAGAATGCATCCTTAACTGAACCAAAGTTTCTATTTTTACACAAGAATAGTAAGTGTGTCACACAGTGGAAGAATAAATTTGTTTGGAACTGAAAGAACATATTTTGTTTTAAGTACAAGAACAAAGTATATCAAATGGATGCCTAATACAAGAATAGAGTTTGTCTTTGATTGGATATTGAGTTCTTTTTCTTTTATGTGAGAGTTTATGGAGAGCCTTTGATTATTTTTTGAGTGGAGATCCAGTTTCTATGAGTGGATCTGGTGTTATTGTGTAAGCAATGTAGGAATACAAGACAAGGATTTTATTTGAAGCCTGTTAGAACTTGTTTAATTTAATTGTTAGGATAAAGATAGGATTTACAAAATTTGTCCAGAACCTTGGCATAAATTATGCTACGCCTCAAAGTCTACAAGGCCCTAGTTTGACAAGTAAATATTGTGAATTGAATTTATAATTCCATCAACCGACAACCTAGCTCTAATTCTAACTGAGTTTGTCTGATTTATCCTCTTAATGTATGCCTTTCAACATTAATATGTTTCACATCTCCCCCTTCCACAAATCACTTACCTTCCTTTTCTTCATAGAAAATTTTAATCTAACTAACAATATTAATAGCCATAAGGTTATCATATTCATTTATTGCAATATGCTCCTTATCCCTTCACTTTGATTAATTATCCAATTTATTACCCCTCTATGGAACCTTTCCCTCTTAAACACTAATATTTATTTTTCCTCAAAATCCCTATCCCTCGTCATTACAAACTTGTTAGAATTTAAATAACTTATAATATTAATTTTTATAACAAAAATGAGAGGAATTTATATTAAAATGTGTGCCTGGACACTTAAGTTACTTGGGAAATGAGTTACAATATGTTCTTCTTCCTGTGGGCCACTTTGACTAGCTTAAACTAATGGCACATTTACATAATAAATAAGAAAATAGCCTCATCCTAAAAAGGGAAAGGAGGGAAACATTCCAAAATTAATTCTCCTATTTTTTTGCCTACTACTTCATGAGAGAAAGAAAATATTTTAACAATTATCTTGCACAAGAAATTGAAGAAATATAACACATATATATATTACTAGAATATGGTCCACCACTTGGCCTATGGGATTCATGACTTGAGCTCTTCCTACTATGATATTTCTTGCTTCTTGTTACTGGTGTGGAGGAACACTGCTTTTTAAGCACATTTGGATAGGAAGGGGGGGAAGAGAACTTCTTCTTGACCACCTTACCATCTTTTTCATCTTTTGATGTAGGAGAGACATTTGGGGAAACCTTTCCCACTGCATGAATTTTCCTTAGAGGGTCGTGATCTGGTTCTTATTTGTGAATTGGATCAAGATGACTCTATAAGAGTAGGATTGTTTGACTAATCCGCTTGGGCCACAATATTCTCGCCTTATTCCTTTAGAGAATTTAGGACTTCAAATCTATTTGAGGAAATGGGTTGATGCTTAGATTCAACCTTACATGTCTATTGTTTTTTACTTCCATGCTTCTTATGTTTCGTTTTAACAGGAATGAATCCTTGCATAGTTTCGCCTTGCTCTTCATTAAGAGGAGGCTTTGGAGAGCTTTGAGAAGCTGAAGCCTTTGGATAGTTTTTCGCAAAGTGTCCATACTCATGACACAAGTTACATTTAAAAGGAACATGTTCATAATCTAGAGCTTGGATATGAGACCAACCATCTAGATTTAGTTGAATCACCTATGGGAGGCCTCCTGAGAAATTCATTTCAACACAAATTCAAGGAGATGAAAATTTGTTCCCCTATTGCTAATCACTATAAATAAATCTGCCTAATTTATGTCCAATTTCCTTAAAAATTGCCTTCACCCAAGCAAAGAATAGGGATGAAAGGAAATATGATATGTTAGTTTCAGTCTTGTTAGCCTGTCACTTGGATCAAAAATTATTTTACTATGTTTTTTCAGGCTTTCAAAAATCAAATTTTTATGTTACTAGGTTTACACAACAAATTTGGTCATTGTATGGTCAACCTAAAGATGAAGTCATCATTTGAAAGTTCACTCATGCTGGTTGCCTAACACACTTTAATGAAGGTTTCATAATAAAAATGGGTCAGTCATCATCATCATTCCATTAGGTCACTAGGGTCTCCAAGGTCCATCATTTCCATGAATAAAACCAGAAGTGAGTCAAACATGACAAAGCAACTGTTAAAGGATTGATCTTGATGATCCACAGACTCCTCATATTCTCATGATATTAAAGGTTCCAGAAAAAAGCTCCAGCACTCAGAAAAGCAAAAGAAAATCTCATGTTTTCAATGGTAAAGGTAAAATCTGCCTTTATAAAGTGAAAATCAGTTCCTAAAGGGGGCTGGGTCCCATTTCCTTTTGACAAAGTGAGGAAATTTTCCCTATATAAACTCAAAAATCCCCATAACTCTTTCATTCATATCTTATTCACTCTTTACCATCAAGCTCTCTCAGCCAAAAAAGCAAAAAACTAGTCTTCCTAGGAGAAATTAGAAAAAATTTGAAGGCGTTGAGAATAGGAACATTGTGGTGCGCTTAGGAGACAGTCATTGCGCTTCTATGAACTGCGTTGCACTTTGGCGCTGCGCGTAGGAACAATACACTGCACGCAGGACAAAGTTCCCCGAAACTCACCAAAATTCTCCCAAACTTCAAATTTTCACTTGAAAACCTGGTTTTACTGTCTTCTAAGCTAAGGAACAAGTAAGTACACCCTCACCCTCTATCTTTTGCTTTCCCAATTTCATTTCATGTAAATAATTCTTCAAGTTTGGGTTTGTAGCAAATTTTGCATGGGAAATGTTAGGGTGAAAATGGCCATCATAATTTTTGATTTCCAAAACATATAAAATGATATCCTACACCTGCATACATGTTTGATGAGTCATTTTGACCAGTCCATCCACTTCAAAACGGAGTTTAAACACTCAAAAAGTAAAACCCTAGCTCATTCCTAGAGGTTTTTTTATTGGCAAATTTCATCATAAACCCTCTTGGTTTCACTTTCAAGCAACACCATATTTTCACTATTTTCTCCACTCATTTTCATCGGTTTTCAAAGTCATCTCACCTTTCCTAAGACCCCTCCCATCATTTTGTCAAAATCTCGTACATATCACTTCATTTACATTCACACCTCACATATTATTTTAACTTCCTGCTACTAGGACTTTGTGTCATCATGGAGGCAGAATCTTTGCCAGATACAAAGAGATAACACAAAGGAGGGAGGATCCTCATATATGAACCATCAGACTACAACACAATCAACTCCTATCCTTTCAACAAACAATGCTTTGTGGATGTTCACTGCTTGTAATTTTGCAAAAGGGTAAGTGAGGCGGAGTTTTATGAGCAACTGACAGATTGGGTAGCAACACAACTGAAAGGAGAAAATTTTGTCATTGTTGGTATTGAGTTTAGTTTCTCAGTGGCCTCCATCTCAATAGAAATTGGCTTACCAAACAATGGCGAATATTGGTTCAAAGGAATGAATCTAGATCTTGAAAACTACAAGCCCTTCTTAAAGATGCCATACAGAGATACACACACTCACCTCATGCCTTTCAGATATTTACTAGAGAAATATGCCTCTTTAATGAAAACAATCACAAGGTTCTTTACTTGTGAAGGTAGATTCTCCGGGTTGTATGCCTATCATATTCGCCTCTTGATGCATTTCACATCTCAAAAGCCACTTAACATGTGTAATTACCTATTCAAGAGAATTTCAAAAATGTCTGAAAATATATAATTAAAGGAAAAAGAGCACTCCCCAAGCTTGTTCCATCACAGTCTCATTAAAACCATTGTCCTTCACTAGCTAACAGAAAGAGGTATGGCTTGGGAAGCGTTTTTAGAATCAACTTTAAAATGGCATGAGGAAAATGCAGCATCTCAGTCTCCAAGTGCACCAAAACAACAAACAAAGATGGGGTCATCTAGAAAAATAGTAGAGAAGACTCAGCTACCCAAACCTGAGGTGACCAAAGTGTATAAGAAAGGGCAGAGGCTTGTGTTTTCTTCTCACAAAGAGAAAGGGGCCAAGCCTTCTTCATCGACAAAGCAGGAAACGACAGCAAAGGATAAAGACACAATGGAACATGAGTTTGAGCTAATTGATCCAGAGGTTGAGGATCAAACCACAAACATGAGACATAATATCAGGGACAAGGACTACCAAATCAAGGAGCTGGCGATAAATTTGGAAAGGGAAAAGTATGTTATATCATTCCTTGAACAGGAAAACAGTCAACTCAAAGCAAAGGAGTTGATCCTAGAAAAAGAAAAAACCAAGTTAATGCAACAAGTTTGAAAAGGTAAGGAGATCATGAAATCAAGTGAGCCTGAAGCATCAGAGGTGAGAGGAAAAAGGAAAGAACCAAGAACAAGAGGCCTCAAGAAAACTTTACAAGAGGAACAAGAACAAATTCTGCTTAATGAAGACCTTGACCTAGAAGAAAGGATTGCCCTAGAGGTTCATAAAGATTAATAAGGTGAATGAACACTTGCAAAAGCTCCTTTAAAAGGAAAACAAAGACAATTAATTTCTCAGACACATGGCGCATCACAATCAAGCTCAAAACATGATCGCCAATGTTAAGGTAAAACAACTTGAAAACAAGCTCAAGGAGGACAAAAAAGACCAAACAGATGAGGGAAACTTGGAGATGCTTGATGAAGCATCCATGAAGCCACAAAAAACATATTGTTACACCTTCCCTCCAATTTTGAGCTCATTCTGAGCATTTTGAGTTTTTTGAGAATTTTGGGTCTAAGTTTAGAAATTCAGCTGCTCCAGAAGCGCAGCACCTTGGCGCTGTGATTTTTCTTCAGGCCTCCATTTTTGGAAATATATTTACATCCTATAAAAACCCATTTGCCCATATTTTGCAGAGGTGGCTTAGTTTTGGAGAAAAATACAAAAAACTAGCAAAAAACTAGCATTCTGGACCATTTTTTGACAGGCGCTGTGCTTCTGGAGCGACCTTGGGATAATGGATTTTTGAAGGTCTTCCCGTGCTCCAAATTCATAAATTCAAACATTTCTGGAAACGAGACTTGGAGGGCTAGTTTACCATTCTCTCAGATTTTCATTTTGACCCCCAGAAGGGACCTAAAAATTAGCTAAAAGTCGATGTTGTGCTTTTGCACTTTTCTGTGTTTCAAATTGTAAATTTCACTGTGTAAATTTCTAGTTTCTAGTTTGACTTAGTCAAAGTCAAGATTCTCTATGTAATGGCACTATTTATGAGGCTAAGTGATGTAGGCATGAATAAATGTACATCATAGGTTGTTTTTATGTTTATTAGGCCTCATAAAGGAAGCAAACTCCTAAACAAACTCTTCATGAAGTGTTTGAGTTTCACCTTCTCACTCTCACCTGTTGGTTGAGAGAATCTTGGAGTCAATTAATCCACCAAGGAATTCGACTTCTAAAGGTGGGAAAGTGGTCTAGGAGAGTCTATAAGTATCATTTCACTTAAGGAGAAGAATTTTGAACTTTTTGTGAATGAGGCTTGGATTGTAATCATCTTTCAGCTAATACAGATATGAGTTGCAGCTATTTTCAAGGAACTCTAGCCCAGTGAGTTCATGGTGCTTGTGCTTCATTATTTTTGTTTTCTTATGGTCTAAACATCATTATCTACATTATATCTCTTATTTCTATGAATTCCTTGTGATAAAATACTCAGAATTCTTGTTTTTCAAGCTCTGTTATCTGGTTTTCATAGTTATGTGTTTTGTCTTCCTAAGCCAATGAAATCATGCTTATTTATGCTCATTATTTTCTTCCACACTATATCCTCTATACCACACTGAAAAATACTCAAATTACACCATTTCTTATGATATCTAGCTCCTTATGTTTTCTCCTGCATTCCCATAGCCTAGACCTACTTGTGGGCTCCAAACCCTAAGTTCAACAAATCCTTAAAAACCATATTTTCACAAACGGACAAAAAAATACTCATATCTAGCCTAAAATCCATCTTCTTTAAATTAATATCAATTATAAGAGACTTAGAGAGATCCCTCTCATGCTTATTAGGGCTAGCTACTGAGCTAAAGTGGTTTGAGGTTACCCTTATCGATTTCCCTTTCAGCTTAGGAGATTGTAAGGACTAACATTTTTGGTACCACTGCCGAGGAACAACTGTTAAATTATTCCTAGGAAATATCTAAGAGCTTTCAAAGAACTAGTTTTGTACCTCTCAGTTTCCAGTATTCGAAGTTACGCTGAATTCATAAATCTCATCAATTTAGGGTGTACACATTCTGGCTTTCAAAAGGCATACCAGGTCAAATCCTGACCCAAATCCACCCTTTATTGTTGAAGATCCAAAAAGAATGCTTAGAAAACTTAGACTACCTATCACTAAAAGTGCAGTTCATAAAATTAAAAGAACAACTTATCTTCCTAAAAACCTATTCACCTTTGAGAAAATTCCTTTTGAAGAGAAAATATAATTATCACTTACAAGGTCCAATTCTTACTCTTGTATCTCGGATATAACATTAGAACCTTTAAAGGTTGAAACTCACTCTATTTATTTAGAATCTTTGTCTGCTAAGACTGATCATGAGTTGTGGTTAAATTTTGATAAGCTTCAAATCCTTGTTGACCAACTCCAAATCACTACTAAAAAAGATTTTGTTCAATACCAACTTGAATACCTAGCCACAGCTTCACCCTCTGTTTCGCCTCCAAGAACATCTACTACATCTCCCAAAGATTCAGTTTCATCATCCTTCCTACCTCCCCCATTCGTTCCATCTCTGCCTGCCCAACCCATTTTAGTAATTCCATCATCCTCATCAGCATCACCACCCTTATTTACACAAGATATTGTAACACCTTCACTTTCTCCAGCCGTCATGGCAAGATTTGCGCCTCTTTTACTGCCTTGCCTGCTCAACTTGTTGTTTTGCCTCAGAACTGTGGTCAAAGACTCCCTTTTTTTTATGGAAGTGCGGAAATTACAACTCAACAGCATGTTGAAAATCTAATAGAATTCATTGGTTTAGAAGAAATTGATGAGGAGAATGCCAAAATGAGGATAATAGCTAAGAGTTTCTTAGGAGATGTTAAGAAATGGTTTCAAAGTATGGTTGTTAATTCTATTAACCATTCTCAAAGATTGATTGAATTATTCCTAGCTCGTTGGCAAGAGAAGAAAAGTCCATTATAGATATTGGCTTAGTATAATTCAATGAAAAGAAACTCAAATGAAACAGTTCAAGAATTCACATCAAGATTTAATACAGTGTACAATTCTATACCTGATGATATGAAGCCTCCTCCTCGTTTGGCTCTTCTTCATTTCACTGATGCTTTTGATCTAGACATGGCCTACCAGCTTAGAGAAAGAGACCCCACTACTCTTGAAGAGATGCAACTTCATGCAATCAGTGTTGAAGCCAATTTACTCATTAAAAAGCTAAAATCGAAGCCAGAGAGAGCAGAGAAGAAATTTATCTTCAAAGAAGAGCTTGCATCATCTTCTGATGCAAATCTTGACAATCTGATAAAAACTATGGAGAGGATGATGGATAGAATATCCATAACTGATCGACAAGCTGAACCTTCAGTGAGGAATCCTAACTTTTGCGAGCAGCAACAATAGCAGTTCAGAAATCGACAGAAAGAGCAGCGAAACCAAGATCCTCAAAGTCAAGTAAGAGCTCCATTCCAACAAAATTACACTGAAGGTCAGGAAGAATATGAAGAAGAAATTGTTGAAGCAAATCACTTATTTCAAGAAGATGAATTACCTATTTTCCTAACAGAAGAAGATCAGTTTTCTGAAGACTCTCTTGTAGCAAATGATTAACAATTTGTGTTCACAAAGGAAGATCTATGGGCTGATAGGACTGGAGAGTACCAAAGAGGATATCAGAATGCCCTCAGTCTTCTCCAAAAGCAGTACAATTTGAGGAATAGAAATGTACTTGTCACTCTAACTCAGAAAAGACAAAATCTACAAAAGGATGCACCAAGCAAAGAAACCACTCCTGCAGGGCAGAATAAAGACAAAGACATTGTCATACTGAATCAAGATAAAACGAGTGAAGCCTCCACTAGCAATATCAGGAAAGATAAAGAAATTCAAACTGAAAGCCAAAGAAAGGAACCTCAAGCTAAACGCCAAATAAAAAGGAAGGACATCATTTCAAAAGAGGTAGAAAAAAATCCAATCTTTTTAGTTTGGAAAATGAAATTTCTAAATTGAAAATAGCCATTCCCCTTACCGAATTGGTAAGGGATGACAAATATAAATTTCAGATTGAAAATATGCTTAAGGTCGATTAGATGTCTGATACAGTTAATGTAGCTGATGATGAGCCGCAATCCTTTTTTTCCCAGCCTTAGAAGGAGCTCACGAAGATAGTGAAATACCTTCTTTTTATCTGAGTCTTAAACTTCACGATTTTATCCTTCATAATGCCATGCTAGATTCTAGCGCCTCCCACAATCTGATGCCTAAAGCCATCATGGGCAAACTAGGACTGACCATCACCCAACCTTACCATGATCTTTATTCTTTTGATTCTGGATGCGTGAAATTCCTTGGCCTTATTAAATACTTGGTAGTGTCCTTCAACCAAATCCCAGCCAAAAATGTACTTATGGATGTCGTAGTTGCCGATATCCCTCCTAGGTTTTGCATGTTGCTTTCAAGGTCTTGGGGAGAAAAATTAAAGGGCACTCTGCAGCTTGACTTTTCATACGCCACTATCCCTATTTTTGGATAGCTCCGGAAACTTTATAGAGAAAATAATATGAAATTCATGATCAGCAGTAAATAGAAGCCAGTTAATCATCCTATACATGATGTTCATACTGATCTTGACTCTTTCATTCTATTTAGTGACATGAATTCTGTTGAGGATGAAAGTCAGTTAGTGGAAATTTCAGAAGTTCCCAACCTAATGGGCAACATACATGAAACTATTACAGTAGAAGGTAAAGTTTTTGGTGAGGAATATAGGTAGCCTACAAATCCTATTGAAGAGATTCAAAGAATAGTGTAGAAAGCATAAAGTTTTGAAATAGCTGTCCAAAATCCCGAAAATCAAAAAATTCAGTCTTCAGAAATCCTTTTTCAGGATGAAGAAAATGTTCTTTGGACCATGGAGTTCAATGGTGCATCAAGAAGAGAAGGAGAAGGAATTGGTGTTTGGATACATGGTCCATTAGATCAATCAAACAAAATCCCTCTGAATGTGAGAATGATCTCATACAAGTTGGCTTTTGAATGTTCAAACAATGAGGCAGAGTATGAGGCATTGATTGCGAGCCTCAAAATTCTAAAAAAGTTGGGAGAAAAAAATATTTATGTTTATGGTGACTCTAAATTAGTGATCAAGCAAGTTAAAGGGGAATACCAAGCCAAACATCCAAGAATGAGAGCTTATCACAAATTTGTACTTGATATTCTCAAAACCTTTACAGAATATACTTTATCTCTTATTCCTAGAACTTAGAATGTCATAGTTGATTCACTCGCCACTGCAGCAAGTATGGTGAAGATCCCTATACATCCTAATCAGAAGTACTCCATCCATGTTAAGCATCACCTAGTTGTCCCAAATAATATGAGGTTTTGGAAAGTGTTTGGTGATGATAAGCAAATAAACAGTTTCCTGCAGTTGGAGGGGGAATTTCACAATTCTCATATTGATGATGCATACAACTTTTATGATCCCAACATCCATTTAGCTAACACTGAAGTATTACAACTCAAGGACAACAACATTCCAAGAGGCTTGGTGCCTTTGGAAGCGTTATTTGACAGAGATGATGTTTCCAAGAAGCCCACCATGGTTCCAACAGAAAAGGGAGTTGAAGATGTAAACATCGGCACAGCTGAAAATCCTAAATTGGTCAAATTATCAAACTCTTTATCTCCTAAAACAAAGAGTAAGTATATGTATTTAATGAAGGAATTTTCTGATGCATTTGCTTGGGATTATTCAAATCCGAAATTTTATGACAAAAGTATCATTCAACACATTATTCTTATTAAGCCCAATCAGAAGCCATTTTTCCATAAATTGAGAAGAATCAATCCCAAGTTTCTGCCATCAATTGAAAAAGAGGTAAATAGACTTTATAAGTCTGGAATAATAGTTCCCATTTTGTTTTCTGAATGGATGTCTAATCTAGTACTTGTGAGGAAAAAGACCAGGGAAATTTGTCTATGTATTGATTTCAGAAATCTCAATAAGGTGTCCTTGAAAGACAACTATCCCTTTCCCAAGGTGGATCACATATTATAGAGGGTGGTTGGATCCTCTAGGATGTCACTGCTAGATGGATACTCTGGATATAATCAAATTCTGGTACACAAAGACGATCAACTCAAGGCAGCCTTCACAACGCCATGGGGTACGTTCATGTATGCCAAGATGCCTTTTGGGTTGAAGAATGCAGGAGCCACCTTTCAACGGGCCATGGACATAGAATTTGCAAATGAAAAAGATGTATTTCTAGTTATCTATTTAGATGATCTAATAGTATTTTCAAAATCTGATGAAGATCACTTGCATCACTTAAGGATTGTTTTCCAGAAATGCAGAAATTTTGGCATCTCACTTAACCCAAAGAAGAGCTTGTTTTCCATGGAAGAAGGAAAGCTATTAGGACACATAATTTCTAAAGATGCCATCCGCATTGATCCTGCCAGAGTGGAGGCCATTCAACAACTAGACTTCCCTAGGAACAAGAAAGAGATTCAATCATTCAATGGGAAAAATAATTTTTTGAGGAGATTTATTCCTAATCTAGCTGAGCACTTGAAAGAAATGACAAATATGTTGAATAAAGAAAGTGAGGTAAAGTGGTCTTTGGAGGCTAAGAAGTCATTTCATGTGGTAAAATTTGCATTATCTACTGCTCCTATTTTGATTAGCCCAGATTATACTTCAGATTTCATCATTTTTTCTTTTGCTTCTGAGAATACGTTAGCAGTAGTCCTAATGCAGAAAAAAGATCAGAAAAATGAGCAGCCTATAGCATTCTTCAATCGCACTATAAGAGATGCAGCATTGAGATATAATATCATTGATAAATAGGCATTGGCATTAGTAAAATCCCTCAATGATTTCCGAGTTTATATTCTACATTCACATACCATTGCTTATGTCCCTACTGCAACAGTAAAAGAAATCCTTGTGCAAACAGATCCTGAAGGCAGAAGAGGAAAATGGATTGCATTCATGTTGGAATATGACTTGGAGATAAAACCTACAAAGCTCATCAAAGGACAAGGGTTACCCAAACTTATGGTGGAATCAAATATACATGCACTGGATATTAATTTGATGGTTGCACTATCAGAAGAACCAGAAGAAGGTGACCCTTTCCTACAGGTGTCCAACATGTTCATGTCCTCACCTTGGTACTCCGACATTGTCTATGTCTTGCAACATTTGAATCCTCCTCTGGAAGTCCCCAAAGGTAAAGTTAGATCACTAAAACTAAAAGCTTCAAAATATTGTATTCTGGATGTTGTTTTATTTTGGAAAGATCCTGGAGGTGTACTGCTAAATTGTTTGATAGAAGATGAAGCTAAGGATATAATGAAGGATTTTCATAAAGGATATTGTGATGGTCATCATTTTTGGAAAACTACAGCAAACAAGATCTTGAGAGCTGGTTTCTATTGGTCCACCATCTTTTCTGATACATACAAAATAGTCATGAGCTGCCATGAATGTCAAATTTTTCAAGGAAAAAGGAAACTTCTACCATTACCACTACAACCAATTTTGATTTCAGCTCCTTTCCAACAGTGGGTTCTTGATTTCATTGGCAAAATCCATCCTTCATATTCAACACAACATAAATGGATATTAACAACCACGGACTACTTTACAAAGTGGATTGAAGCCATCCCAACCAGGCAAGCTATTGATTCTGTCATCATTCAATTTCTAGAGTCTAATATTTTGTCTAGATTTGACTGCCCACAGAAAATAATAACAGACAACGCTACTGCTTTCAAATAAAAAATAATGGTGGATTTCTGTGCTAAATATCATATTTTTCTTGGACATTCTATTTCTTATCATCGGCAAGGGAAAGACCTTGCTAAATCTTCCAACAAATATTTGGTTAACATCATCAAAAAGGTCTTGGAGGTGAAAAAAAGAATTGGCATAAAAATCTCATCAATGCCTTGTGGGCAGATAGGGTCAACACCAAAAATTCAATAGATATGTCTCCTTTCCATCTGGTATATGGAGTTGACACAGTATTTCCTTCATCTCTTGCTGTCCTAGTAATGAAAATCCTACATGAATTGGATAGTGAAACTAATGACATACAAAGGAGAATAAATCAAATCATTCATTTACAACAGATAAGAGAAGAAATTTTCCAGAATACATCCAAACTCCAGGACAAGGTTAAAAAGATTTATGACCGCAAAACCAAGGAAGACGATTTCAATTTGGGAGATGTGGTCCTTTGGTGGGATGCTAGAAATGAAGACAAAGGCAAACATGGAAAGCTTCAAAAGTTATGGAAGGGACCATACAAAATTTATGCTTTCAGAGGAAAAAATTCTTTCTTGTTGGAAGAGATGGATGGAAAATATTACTCAGGAGGGGCGACCAATGGTAGGCTTCTCAAGCACTACTATGTCTAAAATCCTGAAAGTTCATCATCATTGTACATACCAGTGTGTATTTTACTTCTAGAATTTTTAAATAGCTACCATCAGAGTTTGAAGCCCGAAGTGAAGGCCCTAAGGCTCTTTGAGTCCGTACTGTTTACATTCTTTTTATTCAGTTTTTCTGTCATAACAAAAGTTAAGTCGGTCTTAAGTCAAAAGTCATTTTTTTTATGCATGTTGACTCCATTGCCCAATGAATAAGGCTACCTAGTCTACGGTTTTCTTAACAACTCCAAGGAGCTGCCATCGCCAGTTGGCGCCAATGTTAGTGTCAGTCTTGTTAGCCTGTCACCTGGATCAAAAATTCTTTTACTATGTTTTTCCAGGCGTTCAAAATCAAATTTTTCTGTTACTAGGTTTACACAGAAAATTTGGTCATTGTATGGTCAGGCTAAAGATGAAGTCATCATTTGAAAGTTCACTCATGTTGGTTGCCTATCACACTTTAATGAATGTTTCATAATAAAAATGGGTCAGTCATCATCATCATTCGATTAGGTTACTAGGGTCTCCAAGGTCCATCATTTCCATGAATAAAACCAGCAGTGAGTTAAACATGACAAAGCAACTGTTAAAGGATTGATCTTGATGATCCACACACACCTCATATTCTCATGATATTAAAGGCTCCAAAAAAGGAAGCTCCAACACTCAAAAAAGCAAAAGGACATCTCAGGTTTGCAATGGTAAAGGTAAAATCTGCCTTCATAAAGTGAAAATCAGTTCCTAAAGGAGGGTAGGTCCCATTTATTTTTGAGAAAGTGAGGAAATTTTCCCTATATAAACTCAAAAATCCCCATAACTCTTTCATTCATATCTTATTCACTCTTTACCATCAAGCTCTCTCGCCCAAAAAAGCAAAAAACTTGTCTTCCTAGGAGAAATTACCAAAAATTTGAAGGTGATGTGCATAGGAACACCACGCTACGCTTAGGAGGTAGGCACTACGCTTCTATGATCTGCGTTGCGCTTTGGTGCTGCGCGTAGGAACATTGCGTTGAGTACAGGACAAAGTGCTCTGAAACTCACCAAAATTCTCCCAAACTTCAAATTTTCACTTGCAAACTTGGTTTTACTGTCTTCTAAGCTAAGGAACAAGTATACCCTCACCCTCTATGTTTTGCTTTCCTAATTTCATTTCATGTCAATAATTCTTCAAGTTAGGGTTTGTAGCAAATTTTGCATGGGAAATGTTAGGGTGAAAATGGCCATCATAATTTTTTATTTCCAAAACATATAAAATGATATCTTACACCTGGATACATGTTTTATGAGTCATTTTGACCAGTCCATCCACCTCAAAATAGAGTTTAAACACTCAAAAAGTAAAACCCTATCTCATTCCTAGAGGTTTTTTTTTTTTGGTTGAATTTCATCATAAACCCTCTTGGTTTCACTCTCAAGCAACAACATCTTTTCACTATTTTATCCACTCATTTTCATCAGTTTTCAAATTCATCTCACCTTTCCTAAGACCCCTCCCATCATTTTGTCAAAATCTCCTACATATCACTTCATTTCCATTCACACCTCACATCTTATTTTCACTTCCTGCTGCTAGGACTTTGTGTCATCATGGAGGTTGAATATTCGCCAGAAAGAAAGAGACAATAGAAAGGAGGGAGGATCCTCATATATGAACCATCAAACTGCAACACAATCAACTCCTATCCTTTCATCAAATAGTGCTTTGAGGATGTTCACTGCTTGGAATTTTTCAAAAGGGTAAGTGAGGCAGGGTTTTATGAGCAACTAACAGACTGGGTAGCAACACAACTGAAAGGAGAAACTGCTATCATTGCTAGTATTGAGTTTAGTTTCTTAGTGGCCTCCAACTCAATAGCAACTGGCTTACCAAACAATGGCAAATATTGGTTCAAAGGAATGAATCTAGATCTTGAAAACAACAAGCCCTTCTTAAAGACGCCATACAGAGATACACACACTCACCTCATGCCTTTCAGATATCTACTAGAGAAATATGCCTCTTTAATGAAAACTATCATGAGTTTATTTACTTGTGAAGGTAGATTCTTCAGGTTGTATGACTATCATATTCACCTCTTGATGCATTTCACACCTCAAAAGCCACTCAACATGTGTAATTGCCTATTCATGAGCATTTCAAAAATGTATGAAAAGATACAATTAAAGGACAAAGAGCACTCCCCAAGCTTGTTCCATCACAATCTCATTAAAACCATTGTCCTTCACCAGCTGGCAGAAAGAGGTATGGCTTGGGAAGCCTTTTTAGAATCAGCTTTAAAATGGCATGAGGAAAATGCAACATCTCAATCTCCAAGTGCACCAAAACAAAAAATAGAGATGGGGTCATCTAGTAGAATAGTAGAAAAGACTCGGCTACCAAAACCTGAGGTGACCAAAGTGTATAAGAAAGGGCATAGGCTTGTATTTTTCTTATCACAAAGAGAAAGGGGCCAAGCCTTCTTCATCAACAAAGCAGGAAACGACAAAAAAGGATAAAGGCACAATGGAACATGAATTTGAGCTAAGTGATCCAGAGGTTGAGGATCAAACCACAAACATGAGACAGACTATCAGGGACAAGGACTACCAAATCAAGGAGCTGGCAATAAATTTGGAAAGGTCAAAGTATGTTATATCATTCCTTTAACAGGAAAACAGTCAACTCAAAGAAAAGGAGTTGATCCTAGAGTAGTAAAAAACCAAGTTAATGCAGCAAGTTGGAAAAGGTAAAGAGATCATGACATCAAGCGAGCCTGGAGCATTAGAGGTGAGAGGAAAAATGGAAAGACCAAGAACAAGAGGCATCAAGAAAGCTTTGCAAGAGGAACAAGAACAAATTTTGCTTAATGAAGACCTTGACCTAGAAGAAGGATTGCACTAGAGGTTCATCAAGATAAAGAATATTAGATTAATAGGGTGAATGAACAGTTGGAAAATCTCCTTGAAAAGGCAAATAGAGACAATCAGTTGCTCAGACACATGGCACATCACTATCGAGCTCAAAACATGATTGCTAATGTTAAGGTAAAACAACTTGAAAACAAGCTCAAGGAGGCCAAAAAAGACCAAAAGGATGAGGGAAACTTGGAGATTCTTACTGAAGAATCCATGAAGCTATGAAAAACATATTTTTACACCTTCCCTCCAATTTTGAGCTAATTTTGAGCATTTTTAGTTTTTTGAGAATGTTGGGTCTAAGTTCAGAAATTCAGCTGATCCAGAAGCGCGGCGCCTTGGCGCTGTGCTTTTTCCTAAGGCCTCCATTTGAGGAAAGGTCTACATTTTTTGAAAGGCCTTAACATCCTCTAAAAACCCATTTGCCCAGATTTTGCAGAGGTGGCTTATTTTTGGAGAAAAATGCAAAATGGTGGCGAAAAACTAGCATTCAGGACCATTTTTTGACAGGTTCTGGAAACGAGACTTGAAGGGCTAGTTTACTATTCTCTCATATTTTCATTTTGACCCCTGGAAGGCACCTAAACATCAGCTCAAAGTTGGTGCTGCGCTTCTGCACTTTTATGTGTTTCAAATTGTAAATTTCACTATGTAAATTTCTAGTTTCTAGTTTGACTTAGTCAAAGTCAAGATTCTCTATGTAATGGCACTAGTTACATGGCTAAGTGATGTAGGCATGAATAAGTGTACATAATAGGTTGTTTTTTATGTTTATTAGGCCTCATAAAGGAAGCAAACTCCTAAACAAACTCTTCATGAAGTGTTTGAGTTTCACCTTCTCACTCTCACCTGTTGGTTGAGAGAATCTTGGAGTCAGTTCCTCCACCAAGGAATTCGAATCCTGAAGGTGGGTAAGTGGTCTAGAAGAGTCTATAAGTATCATTTCACCTAAGGAGAAGAAGGTTGAACTTTTTGTGAAGGAGGCTTGCATTGCAATCATCTTTCAGCTAATATACATACAAGTTGCAGCTATTTTCAAGGAACTCTACCCCACTGAGTTCATGGTGATTGTACTTCATTATTTTTGTTTTCTCATGGTCTAAACATCATTATCTACATTATATCTCTTATTTCTATGAATGCCTTGTGATAAAATACTCAGAATTCTTGTTTTTCAATCTCTGTTATCTAGTTTTCATAGATATGTGTTTTGTCTTCCTAAGCTAATGAAATCATGTTTATTTATGCTCATTAGTTTCTTCCACACTATATCCTCTATACTAAACTGAAAAATACTCAAATTACACCATGGCTTTTAATATCTAGCTCCTTCTTATGTTTTCTTTTGCATTCCCATAGCCTAGACCTACTTGTGGCTCCAAACCCTAAGTTCAACAAATCCTTAAAAAGAAAATTTTCACAAACAAACAAAAACATACTCATATCTAGTCTAAAATCCATTTTCTTTAAAGTGATATCATTGATAAGAGACTTAGAGAGATCCATCTCATGCTCAGTAGGGCTAGCTACTGAGTTGAAGTGGTTTGAGGTTACCCTTGTCGATTTCCTTTTCATCCTAGGAGATTGTGAGGACTAACATGATCCACATCCGTACATATGAGATTTACATCATAGGATTAAATTCCAAAGACCAATGAGTGAGAAACATACCTCTAGTGCACATGAAATAGGGAACCTGCTTATAGATTTGATCTCTATATTCTTGATTTTCAAAGAGAAATGCACAATACCCATTTCCACAATAGCAAAAGCTTCGGGGTTCATGATTTTCCTAGTTTTTAAAAACCCATCCTTCAACAACTTCATAACTTGGGCACAGACCAATGAAATTTCCCATTAACCATTTTTCCTTCAAGAGAACCACATTTTTTTCACTAAGTAGGAAAACACTAGATCTAAATAGGGTTTAATTTTTCCTTCTTCACAAATTTATTTGGTGCACTCATTATGCCTACATGAAAGCATACAACCAACAAAAAAACATGCGTTGGTGGTGAAATTATTCTCAAAACCCACAACAGAATACCCCTGTAGCAGGATTCTAACAAAACACAAACATCGAGGACGACGTAAATAGAGGCTCAAATCAGTCACAAGAAAGAAAGGAAATGCAACCCTATTCCCAATTTCTACAATGGAACACAAATAAAATTTATTTCTTAAACCCATGTGACAACCATGAGTAGGTCAGTTGGAAATCCACATGTAGAGAGTCGAAGGATACAAAAGTTCAAATAGCTAGAAACTACAAACAAAGGGCTCTAACGATGGCTCTTGCAAATGAAGGAATCCAAAATGGCTAGGGAAACCCTAGATATTGTTAATTTCTCTTAGGGATATATTGTTCTTTGCCTTGATAATTGCATTTCATCATTTCCATATTAATTTCACCCCATGACATTTTAACATTATTCATATTTACATCATTATTCAACATATAGAAAGAACAATATCATCCAGGATTATTTAGAGACCAAGTAAAAACGCACTATGGGGAAAACCATTTCAAATTCTTCTTCTTATTAGATTGCCATTGAATAATTCAGCAAAGAGAGCGTACAATGATCCATATCTTCAACCATAAACCTATCCAACAATAACATATAAACAACATTCATGAGATGAACCCAACAATGTTAATAATCAAAATCACGATTCATGAACTTGTAACCAACCGTTACTGTCTATAGTCAACTGTCGAACATTGCAGCCAATGGGTGAAAACTTTTGTCAATTGAAAATTCAATATTTAGGTTCCACTTGCACATAATATGTGTCATGCATGTGACTGAAAGACTCCAGTAAAAACTTCTCCATGACATGCCTGCGACTAAGACCCAAAACCCTAAAAATAGAGATGCAAGCTTTGAACCCTACAATTTCAGACCTATGCCAACCAATCTCTATGAGCTTGCCTCAGACCTGTGTGAGCCAAACCAAAGAACAAAATAAAAGAATTCTATATGATGATAACCAAATGAGGTTGAGGTCACTTGTATTTATAGCCTTCCAAAGGTGTTTAAGTTGATTTAGGGCTGACGTGATCAAATATCCACATGTGGGCTTTAAATAAAAAATACATTTTCCCTTGTCCAAATTGAGTGCTTCAATAGTCAAAATTGTTCCTCTCTGAAAGAGGAATCTCATCCCATGGTTTGAATTTGTCACTGAGCTACCAAATTAACACTCCATCTCATATAGGGAGAAATTCCAATGGCAACATTTAATCATCACAAGAATCCTATCATCAAATCATATCCAATCTCAAGTATCTTGTCATCAAATTTCATCACTACTTATCTAGGCTCATCTCTTACTTATTATTTATTATCTCTTGATTGTCTCTGCCCATATGTTGAATATTATCGAGTCTAAAAGAAGAATTTGATATCGTAGGGGAGCCTAAGCTACTACCCTCTATTCATCAGGGAACCACCGTTACCACTTGGAATCACTGCCAGTGGGGAGCCCAATTCTACCACCCGAGAAACATCAAAGATATTTTCCTATGGGAGCCCTTATCAACCTAAAACCACATCGAGGAGCTTAGTTTCAACCCATAACCATATCAAGGAGCACATCAGGGAGCACATATAAACCTGTAATCTCATGGGGGAGAAAAAAATATTCAAACCCATATTGAGTAATAGGTGATATAGGGGAGCACATCTCAACCCATCCTATTTCCCACTGTTCTTCTAAACAATGGCTCTCAATAGTCATGTGGTAGAAAACTTGCATCATAATACGAGCTTGGGTGAGATACTCGACTTACCGAAGGTAAGGATCACACACCCCTAAGCCTCCTCAACTCGTTGTTCATATGAGGAGGGACAATCCCAACAAGACTGACTTGTGTGTATGATGCCAGCTAGGGTATACTCTGCTAGACCAAGATAGGGGGAGATACTTGACTTGTCTAAATGGATAAGGATCACACACACCCTATGGGTGACAATATGGGAGATACCTGACCTACTGCAAGAGTAGGGATCATGCACACCTATTTTACAGAGTTTGCTCAAGCCCCAGATCCCTCCCTCTCAATTCCTCAACCCAGGAGCTCAGACCGAGTGAAAGAGTTGGCTCAATGTTCTTGATCAATCCTTCTTTTTGTAGCTCACAAACATATCATCATGCTCATATCTAGTAATCATCATGTCTCAATAGTAGTAGCCTCATGTTCATATAGGACATCAAATCTAATATATATATATATATATATATATATATATATATATATATATATATATATATATATATATATATATATATATATATATATATATAGATATATATATATATAGATATATTACAAAAAAAAATACCTTGTTCAACCTCCCTCTCATGGAGGCAACAACCACAAGTCTAAGCTTGTCTCGTATAACAACATTGTCTCAATATATGAAGGTATATCAATCCTAGAAATATATGGTATTCTCTTCCTATCGAATCCCACTCATTATTACTGTAATGTATTCCTCTCATATCCAAAACCTGCTCAAACAAAACTCCAAAGAGCTTCTTGATCCTGCCTCACAGGTAGCCATGCTAGCAACATTGTACTCAACCTTAGTTGCTCTTAGAGGTACATAATTCTCATCCAAAATATCATACTAAGGTAGCACGTATATGTGCTTATATCATCAATCATAATCCTTATCAACATCAATACATCCATGCAGTCATATATCATAGAATATCTTAGACCAAAAAAAAAGAAAATTGATTGTCCCTTGTAAATATATCGAAGTGTGCTTGGCAGTAACTCAATGCGTATGAAGCGGTTCAATCATGAATTTACTTAGATTATATTCAAAACATATATACAGACAAGTGTTCATTCAAAACATCAATGCTTTAATTAACTATTAGTTTTGAAATCAGGTTCTGTTAGACTCCGTCTCAACATGAGATTGATTCTTCTTCAAAACAGGGTTTTGAAGAAGAAATCATTTAAATGTGCTGTTTAGATTATGTAATTTATGCTCCAGCTCTTCAAAAAGGCAGTGATTGCAGCTCCTACCTCTGTAAAAGCACAAAGAAAACAAAGCATACATCAGACTCTACGGTTGATGAATTTGGTCAAGTTTTATCTTCATATGGTTTCAAATATCATGGTACAGAGGTTCTCTACAGTGGCACATCCAGTCATTCGTTTCGAAGCTTTGCAGGCCCTTAGAGCAGCAATACACAGTTATACATCCATTATGTCTTTATGTTGGCATCTTAAGAAAACATGTACAGTTAAGGAGTTCTATGTAGCATTGGATGCGGTGCCTAAAGAAGCTCTCTTGTGCTTGCCAGCTTCTGTCCACGAGGTATTGGCGTGTGACAAGCCAACAGCTTATCATGGAAAAATCAATATTAGATTATATAACCATCCTGACTCTATGCTGGCACTTAAGAATTTGAAATCTGCTTTTATTGGAAGACTTGTATCTGTGCATAGAACAGTTGTGAAGATGAGCATAGTTAAACCTTTAGTGGTACAAATGAATTTTACATGTACAAAATGTCGATCGACAGTGACATGTCGGTTTCCTGATGGGAAATACTCACCACCATCCAGTTGCATTCTTCCGAGTTGCAAAAGCAAAACGTTTATTCCTGTCAGATGTGAAGCACAGACCCTTGATTTTCAGAAAATCAGGATACAGGAGCTCTTGCACGCTCAAAATCATGAAGAGGGAAGAATGCCTCGAATTGTAGAGTGTGAATTAACTGAAGATCTAGTGGATGCATGCATACCTGGTGATGTGGTTACAGTTTGCGGGATAGTAAAAATAATCAACACTGATATGGATGTTGGAGGAGGAAAATCAAAAGCAAAAAACCAGGGTTTGTTTTACCTATATCTTGAAGCTGTTTCTATCATGAACTCAAAATCTCAATCTACATCCGAAGACTCACAAGATGGTAAAATTTCTAGTACAAGAGGTGCTTCTTCACTGAACATACAGTCATTCACTTCAAGGGACCTGGAATTTATAGTGAAGTTTGCAGAAGAACATGGGTCAGATATCTTTCGCCAAATTTTGCATTCAATATGCCCATCCATATATGGGCATGAATTTGTGAAAGCTGGAATAACTCTGGCACTGTTTGGAGGTGTGCAAAAGCATCTCATGGATCAAAATAAAGTTCCCGTAAGAGGAGATATTCATGTAATTATTGTTGGTGATCCTGGACTGGGAAAGAGCCAGCTATTACAAGCTGCTGCATCTGTTGCACCCCGAGGAATCTATGTCTGTGGTAACACAACTACTAATGCTGGCCTCACTGTTGCAGTGGTCAAAGATGCTATGACAGGCGATTATGCCTTTGAAGCAGGGGCAATGGTTCTTGCTGATCGTGGAGTGTGCTGTATCGATGAATTTGATAAAATGTCTGCTGAACATCAGGTTCTTCTTGAAGCAATGGAACAACAGAGTGTATCTGTTGCAAAAGCAGGATTGGTAGCAAGTTTATCAGCTCGAACATCAGTATTGGCAGCAGCAAATCCTGTTGGTGGTCATTATAACCGTGCAAAAACTGTAAATGAGAATTTGAAGATGAGTGCAGCACTTTTGTCACGTTTTGATCTTGTGTTTATTTTGCTTGATAAACCTGATGAGCTCTTGGACAAACGTGTATCTGAACATATCATGGCGCTTCATACAGGTTCAGAAGATCGGCGTAATTCTACCAGAGAGTCTTTATGTCATATCAGTCAAAGTCCAGAGGAAGGGAATCTAAGAAATGGATCACTAGCAGCAAGGCTGAAATTGAACCGTCTTAGAGATTGCGATTTTGTTCCTTTGCCAGGACCGCTTCTTCGCAAATTCATTTCTTATGCAAGACAATTTGTTTTCCCCAGAATGTCAAGTGCTGCAGCAGAGGTACTGCAACAGTTTTATCTGAAACTGAGGAACCACAGCACTGGAACCGATGGAAATCCAATAACGGCAAGGCAACTTGAGAGTCTCGTACGATTGGTGGAAGCTCGTGCTCGATTGGAACTTCGAGAAGAGATAACAAAACAAGACGCTCTGGATGTCGTAGAAATTATGAAAGAATCTTTATATGACAAATTTGTAGATGAGCATGGTTGCGTGGATTTTGCACGCAGTGGTGGAATGAGCCAACAAAAAGAGGCCAAACGCTTTCTCAGCGCTCTTCAGAAAAAGTCTGAATTACAGCAGAATGCCTGCTTCCCAATTTCTGAGCTTTTTATTCTTGCAGATGAAATAAGCCTTAAAGTTCCAGACGTGGATGCACTAATTGATAATCTGAATAGTGCTGGGTACTTGATTAAAAAAGGGACATAAAACATACGAGGTAGTTGCATCTTCTTATTCTGGAACCCAACGCAACAGCCAGGCACGCTCCAGATGCTAACTTGCAACGAACATCTTGAATGCATTGTATAGTTGCAAAGTTACTACATTACAATAACAGAGGTTGCAGAATTGCTTCAAAAGCAATTGACATAATCGAGAATGGTTTGAATCACCAGAGTTCGGGATTAGAGAGACCAGTTTTTGTGAAAAATAAGCTGGCTCAAGTTTTTGCTATTTTAATCTTTATCTTGTATCCGGCCCGGTGGCCATTGGTTTTCCTAGATTTGCTGTCTGCTGTGAGCAAAGGTCCCATGGTTGTAGATATGTTTTGCCGTATTTTTAATGCACTTGATGACGAGTTGATTAGTTTGGATTATCCTCGTAATTCTGAGGAAATCAGCATTGCAGGACGGATAAAGGATGCAATGAGAGAACAATGTGTGCCTCAGATTGTAAGAGCGTGAACAAAGATCTTCAGTGCTTAGAGGTTCTACAGCCAATCGTATTTTAGCCATAGTATCAAAGAGGATGGATCCAAAATCTAAGATTTCTCTTCTTAGACAGTTACAAGTAGGTCGGGTATGTGGTGTGGTGCTTGGCAAAGAAGATTCTGAAATCACTTCAAGACTTGGTGCTCTTGTTACGGGATTTGCAGAAGAGGTTTTAGAGTGTGCTCGAAAATTTGATTCAAATGAAATTCCTAATGAAACACCCGCAGTGAAAGAAATTATTACAGAAATGCTGGATGAAGTTATGCCCTCAGTATTTTATTTTATGCAGTATGGGACTGAGGATGGTGATTCTAATATGCAGCAAGAGGTGATGGCGCCATTGAAATTATTGATCTCAGATTTGAGTCACACATGACAGGAGGAAAAAGTAAGCAGCCATTACGTCAAAGCGCAGAAATAGGCATGAAATAAGTTTGAAGATATACTTTCCAGATGAGAATGAAACTTAAAAAAAGGACGATTGAACACCTAGCAGCAGAGAATAAGATTTCGATTGCCTATGTTATTTTTAACAAAGGGAAGGACACCTGTAATGCCACCTATTCACCAGATTTGCCTCAAACTTAGCCAAATCATCAACAGAATTCAGTGGAAAGAGCGCCATTCTCCTTCAGGAAAGCGCTGATTATTTTTAGTTTATTTTGTGAATAAGGATAATAAAACAAATCCCTCATCTTGGGGTCGACTTGTTTTCCCCCAGCTGTAGTTTGTTTGATATTTTTGAGGTTAGTTAAAACAACGCCCTTGTTTTGGGCAGCTTTTTTATTTAAGGTATTAAAAATTCATTTGTAAAGGAGTTTTTTTTTTAGAGTGAGAGAGGAGAGTTTTTTCTGAGCGCTGGGAGCTGCTGGAGAAGCAGAGAGTTTTATAATGTACAGTTTTCTGCAGAGAATTTAATGGAATTTCACAGCTCTGTTTGCCGAGATTCATGTGGTATGTTGATTTAGCATAGTTTTTCCCTTTGTCTCATATGTAATCAGTTATATTCCATTTCATTTCATGACCCTTTCAAGCTGAACAAATGAAGTGATTAGGTAGGAATTCATAGTATTATATGCTCCTCCTATAAGTTTGTTCGCATTCGATGTTTTCTACTGTTTAAGGAGGATTCAGATTTATTGTCTGCCCTCCTTAACTCCTCACCAGTCTTGCCATCCCGTTTGAAACCAGATTTGGTGTTAAATTGCATGCCTACCTTGCCTCAGTTGACAACCTGTGTAGTCATTATATTTCTCTGTTTGAAACTGTGATTTTGCCCATGTAGCCCAGAAAAGCCCCGTCATTCCATTAAAAAACCCCAAAAAAATCATCAAATCCAAACCCCCTATCAATTTACTAGCCTAATATCTTTGATTCTAATTGGTCAGCCTAATTATATTATAAGATCTATCAAATCTGACCCGAGAGAGCCTTCTCATACCTCGTAGGGCTAGCTACGAGGTGAAATGGTTTGATGTAGCCTTGAAGGTTTACCTTCCTCAGCCTAGGGTGAAATCTCAAGCGCTAACAGGTTCAACAATATCTCTTCATAACTTCTTGAAATTCAATCGGAGTGTCCAAGGATTTGCATTTCCACTTTCCAAAAACTCTTCAATAGCTTCACTATATGGATTTTCTTTTCCAAACTTCAGAAAGTGATTCATCATGCCATGGTTCATTATATCAAGCTTCAAAAGCCAACTCCCTCTTAATTTGATCATTAGAGGCTCATTACATGTCAAGATCATCAACATATAAAACCAAAATCAAAGTCTTTTTAAGTATAGGTTTGGATGGGCACATCTTACTAGCTTCACCAGATGACTATCAATGTGGACAGATCAGGCCCGGGGAGTTTGTTTCATACAATTCTTTCCGAAAACATAACATTTTACAAAACCGATATGCTCAACCTTACATAAATCAATATTGTGCAATCAAATCAACTAAGTCAATTTATCAAAGTTTAGATGCTAGATCAAAACTAATATCAAAATCATCAATATCATTGTAACAAATTCTTTGGACCAAGATGACAGGTAGAGCTCACATCCAAATATCAAGTTATGACTTCATCTATTTTCATTCCAACAAATTGTCATTTACCAAGAAATATCAAACTAAACTTCATAAAGTCATCCTCGTGATCATAATGTAAATAATTTTTGTCACTATATGCAAATGCATACACCAAGGATAAGTCATGTTGGTTCCATCCATTTATCGTAAGATTAATTCATACTAAATAAAAAATGTTTATACTTCAACCACTGTGCCAAGAATAATGAGGCCAATACAAAATCATTATTGAATACCAATATTAGTCACTGAAAGTTACTATGCTCGCATAGCACCGTCATCAAGCCAATTCATTAGATATTAAGTCAAAACCCTAATTTGTTATCACAGTGAGTTCAATTAGTTCATAACCCAAAAACATATGAAGCATCATGTCAATGTTATAAATCATATTTATGAACTATGAAGCATCATGTCATTTCTCATCTATGTTAATAAGCCAGATCTTGTCAAACCCTTGCAACTATTATCAAATATTTTCATACACTAGCTTCAATGATCAATTCAAAATAACATACTAATATGCATATTTCGGTCACCTACAAACACAAGTTTATTCAATACATTCACATTATATATAGTAAGTCACACATTAAAACTTCCTTGTTCATGGAGCTTTCTCATGATAGCTCCATAGCTGAAGGACTGTCATACTATTGGTGCATTCCTGATTTTAGGCATAAGGCTTTATTTTTGTGACCTACAGGCATAACCACACCCATAGGCTTTCTTCTGCACTGTTGAAAGGTTACAACTGCACCGCTAAGCTTTCTTCCATGTAGTTGAGGCTTAGAGTAAGGAAAACTCTCTCTTCTTAGACTAGAACTTGTTGCAGACAAACAATATCATATATTTGTTTATTTATGTCAAAACACTTCAAAAATAAATAATCTTCTATACATTTAATGCATATGATAATAGGTGTAAGGATATTATGGAGATTTTCTTCCTCTGAATGGGAAGTCAATTCAATCATCATCATTCAAGTCACCAACCTGTGTGGCATACTGCTATCATGCATCAACAAAACTGTTAGATCATGAAATCAAACTATATCAAGTTTTAATAAATAACATGTTAGTATCAACTACTTCATCATCACATATGAATATGCTATCAACTTTTCATCAAGGGTTAGATTCATATGATTAGGGAAGTTTTCAAGTCACTTCATCACTTATTCACTCATCAAATCAGGGCATCCTATTTTACCATATGTCATAATTCCTAAGCCAAGGTGAACAAGGAAATCTTGAGCAATAATCTTATTATTACACTTCCATCATCATGGTTATCATCATTATCACAAACAATATAAATAATATCAAGCTTTTATATATAAGAATCAATGTGCTAACCTTGTTTATGGGATCATGCAATCCATCACATCTGAAATTTAATATGCTTGCCAAAAATCAAGAGCACCAATATATAAAAAATCAATGTTTCTATGTAGTTTTACCATGACTTAATAAAATGTAAGATACTTGTCCAATACTAAGTGCACCATCTCATCATAATTATCATGAAACAAAATTTCATATTGTTATCGGGAAAAGTGTCTATTTAGAACTGCTCTATCCCACTAAGGTGTGACAGCTACCTTAGAAACAAACAGAGAAAAACTACTTTTGTATCTCCTTTATGAACTATAAACAAAGAGGAATAGGAAGAACCAACCTGTGTCTTGCGCTAGTCCTTTGATCCAATCTTTCTCCTCTTTGACAGCTTCTAGCTACCTGCTCCCTTACTTACCCAGCTTCACCAAGTACCTGTAAGATCACAAAAGAGGGAAACTATACAAAGACATGGATTTATATTCATAAATAACTTAGGATCAGATTTAAGTTAACCATACAAATGTAACAAGCATCAATGATACAAAAGCATGGAGAAGAAACTCAAATAGTTTTTATTGATATACAAGAAGATCCAGGAGGAGTTACAACAGATGATTCCTGACCCAGCATCAATCTCCCAGCAAAGAAGTCCCTTCTTCACCCCCAACAAAGCATAGATCACCCAATTCTCTGATGTGTATCTCAAAACCAACAACAATTCCTTACAATGTGTAAAACTCCAGCCTCTGGATCTCTGGGATGAGGGATCCATATATAGATGTATGAAAGGAGGATGAGTCATCTCATGATTTGATTAGTGGCTTCTCTTTGTCAGTTCTTGCTTCCACTTGGAGACTGAAAGCCTCTTACTCATCCTTGGTCGAATTCAGTGAGGCAAGTGTCATTGGAGAAGATTCTGGAAGCTTCCATTGTCTCTCCACCTCGTGGAATGACACAGCCATTTGTCATTTCCTACTCAATGCACCCTGGTAGTGCATTTAGGTGCGTTGCAACGCACCTAGCCAGTGGACTTAGGTGCTATGCAACGCACTTAGCTAGTGGAGCAGCTGAAATGATCCTGTTTTGACTTATTCTGAGTAGTTTTTGGTGGAGAACTTCTGGGAGAAGCTGTAATTTGTTGACCTTGTTCCTTTAGGGGTTGGACAACACTTTTAGGGAATTAGGAGCCCTTGGTTTATGGAAATTTCATGCTTATAGCTGTAAGGCACAAAAATGTCTATAACAGTTTCCCCCTAAAGTATGAGGCCGTTTATCGGGTGAAATGCTTTATTAGGAGGATCTGAAGTTCTTTCAATGCTGGGAGGAGACCTGTAATAAGATACAATACAATACATTATCTTCATACTGTTTTCATGATCTAGCTGAGGCGGGCATTCCCATGCTCAGCTTTATAAATTCATTTTCATGTACATAGGACAGACAATCGTCTGATGGTAGACTGATGATTCTGATAGAGCCATAATCCTTTTGGTAGGATGATTATATGTGCTGCAATGTTGTACATTTCAATGTCTTTATTTTCCTGAATATATATCGCAGCCCGGATGGATGAAACTAGATCTGGGGTCTTCAAACTCGTCCGATCTTCACTCGAAGTACAAGTCGATCCATGTGAAAAATGTTTTGAAGTCGAACATGGAAAGACATCGCTTGATTACCAGTCAATGATGTAAACCGTTAACAAGTGCGAGAGGAATCACCGATAATGATAATGATCCTCAAGGTACTACAGTACAATTCACGTGGTGTGAATAAAGGACTTGGCGTCGAACACCACGCAAAATCTTTCAGTCGAAGGTCATTGATGTAAACCTGTCGCCGGAAGTGAGAAACTTGCCGTTGAGGCATGCAAGCTTTAAAGTACTGAATGGGGTGTCCCTAGACCAACTTCTTGGATAATGAGCTGATGTCGACAAGAAGTAATCCGTCATAGGAGGGCCTTAATGAATCCCACATCAATGACACGGAACGGAGCAAATGATTTTGATGGAGGTGAAAACGATCTGATGATATATGGTTCAGGGTGGCAATCATGAAAGAATGGAGTATAATGTATGGTAGTGGGCGAGACACAGGCGACCTTTCTGGATGACTTCTCTTGAACATGTCGGCGACACTTATGTGATGGATTGGTAGCATTAACCCCAAATGTGGATGGTATGGTGAGACCATGGCGATGTGACCGGTGAATGAAACAACCCAACCCGACTCGGGCACGGAGCGGAAGTGTCATGTTCAAGAGCGACTTGCTACCAATAAAGATTCTTTGAGTTTTCTTCCCAATTTTTCCCCAGTCATTGCTGACTAGTACCTCTTTATTTTTTTCAAGCTTGAGGAGGATAACATATGCTTGTTCTATAATTTGCCCTTCGGGCAAACCCATCGCTATGTTTTAACGAGCCTAGCGATAGTGAAACTCGTTCTCGTCTAAAGACAAGTTTTTCGCTATTAATCTTTTTAACGAGTCTAACGACAAAGATAACTCGGTCCTTTTCATTTTTAGAGAGTCTGAAAAGGTACGTAAAGGTAACTCCAAAACTCCTTTTTCGTCATCTAATCCCTTAAGTCCGAAAAAGTATAAAACAATACAGAAGGGATGAATTTTCGATTAGCTTTAACGAGCTGAACAAAACAAGCGCTCGATCTTTTTGTGCAATAATCCTTCAGGTCCAAAAAGATTAAAATCTAGAGGAGGAATAGCACTTCCCGTCGCTTTAACGAGCTGGAAGGCCAGAACTCGGCAATCTTTTCATATTTTACGAGTCAGAAAAGAGCTTAAAGAAGACTCGTCTTTTGAGGAACGAGTGATAAAATGGGTAGCAGTTGATTCCAGGTAAGGTTTGGAATTTTCCAATCACGGCAGTGTCACAAGGATGGCTATTGAAATCACTCTTCGCAGCTGTTCCTCAAAATGGGTAAACAATCAAATGGAGGTGAATGATCGGCTAATGAAAAAGTGGAGGTGACGGTGCAAACACGAGCCAAGCTTTAATGGCTGAAGTGCTACATTCACGGTGGTTATTTACCAGGGAATAGTTCATTTTTTAACGAGCTTAAACGCGGGTGGAAACATTTGCTCGGTGCGGGTTTATTTTTTAACGAGCTTGAACCTTGCGGTAACACTGCTCGATTAATCCAGTCATATGATAAGAATGTCTCATATAAAAACGGCAATTTTTAGAGTTTTGCCCCACATCCTTTCTTTATGCAAGTTAGGTAACGACTAATCTAAAAAACAGATAAATAATCGCTCTTTGCTTGCACTCCAAAAGGTTTGCATGCCCCCAGGTATAAAACAGAGTTTCAAGGTCACCCTCTATTCGAGCTGACAAAACATTTGTTTTATCAGGAAGGGTACCTCTTACAGGTTACCCAAAGATTGTTCTATTCGCGGCGCAAACAAAACACTTCTTCGGCGATGTCTACCAAGATAAACAAAGGTGAGTGGCGGCGCTCGCCAACTTACATAACTTTGACAAGAGAATCTTGTACTAGAATAACCCCCTCTTCCAATCACGGACGGGGGTACAGACTAGGCATATTCTCCCGCGGAAACCTACTCTATACCCGAATTTTTCCTGCCGAAGCAGACCAGGATGCATGCCCCCTGGGTTTCAGTCATATCCCTCCGAATTACTCGCGCTCATCGGGAGGACGGACTGGATATTGAGACATTTCTTGCGTGAAAAGACCATTTAGGGACGGTATATGACTATTTGCTATGTGTGATCCGGGAAATGAAAGTTGGTCCACGAGCTTGACCACTCTTCCTTCGTGCGGAAAAAACATTACTCTAAAGAGTGAGGAGACAATGTCTCCCATGCAATAAATATAGTCTCGTCCAAGGAGTAGGTTATAATCCAAGGGTCCTTGAACTACCATTACGTTCATGTGAACTGTCTTCCTTCTCAATGTTATGGGCACAGTGGGAAGGATCCCTAAAGGTCGACTGGTTCCTTTATCAAAGCCTGTCAGATTTCTCATCTCAGGCAAAAGCGATGGCGAACCAAGCGCTTTCCAAGCAGTTGAGGAAAGGATACTCACAGAAGCCCCCTCATCTATGATGGTACCATCCATAACCATTCTATATATTTGAATGATAATTCGGAATGGTACGCTAGCTGGTAAACGGGGTCTGCCTAGTTGATTCCAGTCGAAGGAGACAACTAGGTTGCTTGGAGGTGGGACCGAATAGACGGTCGGGTACGGCTCTGAAGAAATTCCTTCCTGCGGTAAAGGAACGGGTAAATTGCCCCCATGTTCGTCGGAGTCTGTGTTTATGAAGAGAATTTGGACGGTGTCATCCTTGTTCTCTTCAGTGACTGTATCATCTGAAGATGAAACCTCTGAAGGCAAGACCGAGTCAACTGCCACCTCGACCTTTTGACTTTCGTCTGGTATGGATCCAGATGGTTTATCTTCAATGATAGGTGCTTCAGCCGACCACCTGAGCGGGCCAACTGGATTCTCAACTAGTGACGGACTCGGCAAGAGTTTTTTATATCTAGGAGGAAGTCATAACGGTGAAACCGGACGATCATCCAAAACTCTTTTAGCTTCGTCTAAGAAGGGACAACGGTGGACGGCATGATTGCCTTCGCACAGTTTACAAGGAAATCTAGCTTTCCCTTTTTGTCCTGGGACTTCACTTTCACTAGTTGACAGTGTGCTTTCAACATGATCATCAGAGGTTGACGACCCGGGTTGTGCAACGAGGAGACCAGTCCCTTAGTATCCGGGGGATGCAAGGACAATCTCTGTGAAAGTGGTCTCCTTTGCAAATGACACATGGCGATTTAGGCCTGGTCGGTGCAGTGTGTGGATTTTCGTTAGACGACACTCGTTTTCCCCCATTCGCCTTTGGCTCCTTCTTCTTCTTCTCTTTCTTCTTCTTTTCCTTCTTCTCCTTAGGAACTTGGCTTTTAGCTTTACCAGCCCCATCAAGCGAAGAGGAAGGAGGGGAGGAAGAATTAGAGGAAGTAGAAGGCTGGTGGGCAACTCTGGAGTCGTCTAATTGCTGATTCGATTGTTCAGGAATGGTGGTGTTCTGAACGACAGAGGTTGAGAAGAGCCATCCTGGCAAGCCAATTGTCAGTCCTGGAAGCGACAATGTGGCCATATGGGGCGCACCAACATCTCCCCAAGAGGAGAAGGGACTAGGATTTCCACCAAGGGGAATTCCTTGGTTGGTAGGCTCCATTTTCTCAACCCAAGATCAACGTAGGAAACGGGTATGAATATTCCGTTTAAAATAAATTTTAACACGCTTTGACACAACTTGTTTTTTCAGTTTTTAAGAGTCGAAAAAAAAACAAAAGATGACTCTAGTCTCCTTCGATTTTTAATGAGCCTGAAGTGACAAGTGCTCAGATGGACCTTTTCCGTTAAGGAGTCTGAAAAGGAACGAAAGGGACTGCTCTGGAGGTCTAGGTAGAGGGAGTACCAAACCAATCGCAAAACCGCAGAATACTTTTTACGGTACGGCAGTCAATCTTCCCGAATGCTGTGTTCGGTGCATCGCAATCAGTAGGGCGGCCGACAAGGCTTCCTATGGATAAAGGATTTAAGCCTATAGGGGTATCCCAATATATACTCGACGGTACGTGGGAGCACAAGTCCGTACTGGCACTTATCGTCTCAAAGTGGAGGAATCACCCAACCATCAAAGAGGACAACAGTTACCAGGCTTTACGACGCCGGAATACGTCTCTAGCCTAGACCTCTAAATGTTGTGCGTTAAGTTCCAAAGCGTTGTTAGATTCATTGAATTTATTTTAAGTTGATCTTTCTTGTGAAGTTTTCTTTTTGGGTTCACCACGAGATGTAGATGTAATTCCTAAAATGCAATCTAAAGATGATAAACAAACTTTTATCTCTTTTCAGCAATGAAAATCCTAGCTACTAGGGGAAAAGAAAGACACAATCTTTTCGCAAAGAGAAAAGAGCACACTGTAAATGCACTTTCCTAAATCAATCCAAACAGACTGTCAATATGCAAATGCACATGCATGTATTTGTTTTTCACTTTCTTAATATTGATGCTAAAAAGAAAGTTGATGTACAAATCTGAATTTGCTTTCAAGCGACAAACACAAACAAGCTTCTTTTCGAAATCAAAAGGTAGAGATGATTACGACACTTTATGATTTTGAAATAAATACTCGTTTCGACACTATAAAGTCACAAATTCAAACCAAAGGCAAAAGTAAAAACATAATCGACTATCAACAGCGAATAAACTTTATCCTATGATCAAAATCGACACTTGCGACAGATCTAAATCAAAGGACGACTATTATACTTTTGCAATGGAAAACTGTAAATGACTCAACAAACACATAAAAACATCTACAGTTCTTTTGTACAAATGAGGCGGAATATCAGTAAGGAAAAGGGGTTTGAAACAGTCAAATACTGATCACAGGCTGCAAAAATCAGAGACAAAACTGAAAGAATGAAGCAAAGAACCTCAGCTGCACAAGGCTAGGCTGATCAGCGCACCTGTTACACAGAGAAACTGCATTGCAGCACAGGTAGCCCTCTCGGGAAGTGCGTTGAAATGCAGAACCTCTTCATAGTGCCTGCGCTGGGGCAGAAACGAGAATTCTATCTGGGTTCTGGGTCACAATTTGCAGTTAAAATCTTTGGTTTTTGGCCGTGTAAAAGCAATCAGTAATGCACAATCAGAGGGTAGATCTAAGGAGGGTCTAAGAGCTATCACAAGGGCAATCAGTTAGTCTATGAATCAGCTGTTCAAATCATAAACAGATCCAGTGAATGGATTGAAGTAGCAGATGTCTACTTTGCATTTGTCAAGGCAAATGCAGTTTGATCGCTACTTATAAGTTTATGAAATAAACAACAAGAGAAACACAAACAAACTAATTAGACACGATCCCCAGCGGAGTCGTCATTTTGTTATTGGGAAAAGTGTCTATTTAGAACTGCTCTATCCCACTAAGGTGTGACATCTACCTTAGAAACAAACAGAGAAAAACTACTTTTGTATCTCCTTTATGAACTATAAACAAAGAGGAATAGGAAGAACCAACCTGTGTCTTGCGCTAGTCCTTTGATCCAATCTCTCTCCTCTTTGACAGCTTCCAGCTACCTGCTCCCTTACTTGCCCAGCTTCACCAAGTACCTGTAAGATCACAGAAGAGGGAAACTATACAAAGACATGGATTTATATTCATAAATAACTTAGGATCAAATTTAAGTTAACCATACAAATGTAACAAGCATCAATGATACAAAAGCATGGAGAAGAAACTCAAATAGTTTTTATTGATATACAAGAAGATCCAGGAGGATTTACAACCGATGATTCCTGACCCAGCATCAACCTCCCAGCAAAGAAGTCCCTTCTTCACCCCCAACAAAGCATAGATCACCCAATTCTCTGATGTGTATCTCAAAACCAACAGCAATTCCTTACAATGTGCAAAATTCCAGCCTCTGGATCTCTGGGATGAGGGATCCATATATAGATGTATGCAAGGAGGATGAGTCAGCTCATGATTTGATTAGTGGCTTCTCTCTGTCATTTCTTGCTTCCACTTGGAGACTGAAAGCCTCTTACTCATCCTTGGTCGAATTCAGTGAGGCAAGTGTCATTGGAGAAGATTCTAGAAGCTTCCATTGTCTCTCCACCTTGCGGAATGACACTGCCATTTGTCATTTCCCGCTCAACGCACCCTGGTAGTGCATTTAGGTGCGTTGCAACGCACCTAGCAAGTGGACTTAGGTGCTATGCAACGCACTTAGCTAGTGGAGTAGCTGAAATGATCCTGTTTTGACTTATTCTGAGCAGTTTCTGGTGGAGAACTTCTGGGAGAAGCTGTAATTTGTTGACCTTGTTCCTTCAGGGGTTGGAACAACACTTTTAGGGACTTAGGAGCCCTTGGTTTATGGACATTTCATTCTTATAGCTGTAAGGCACAAAAATGTCTATAACACATATGGATGAGTCATCTGTGAAGGTGAAAATCCCATCATACCTTAGGGCTTACCTTTCCATACCATATTTGTTAAATTGGAACCTATGGACAAACTCCATGTGGGTCATCTTATTTATGGCATATGATATTTTTCTTGGATCCCTCTCATCAAGAGGTGTAGGATTGATCTAAATATCATCTGATTCTGATAAGTATTCATGGAGATATGAATTTATTTATGTTATAAGAAAATTCATCAAGGTTGGCCAGCAACCAAATAAACCCCACAAGTGCTCAACGTTTTAGTATAAAAGGAGATGACTTGAGAGTCATTTCTCACACACACTTCTATCTTGATTTCTCTCCACTTGTCTTGGGTTTTAGTGGAAGGGAAATCTAGGAGTGGAAGCCCTAGACATTGGAGGAAAGAAGACTAAGGGAGCTGCCCTAGAGGAGATGCCCTAGCCCTAGACACTGTCAAAGAAGAAGTCAAAAACGTTGTCAAGGAAGCATGCCCTAGCCGCAGTCTTGGAGGAATCTTATCACAGCTAAGAGAGGCCCTAACGTTGTCCAAAAGGCAGCCCTAGACGCAGTCTAAGAGCAACCCTAAATGTTGTCCAAAATGCAACCCTAGAAGCAGTCTAAGAGAAGCCCTAAACGCAGTCTAAAGGGAAGCCCTAAATGTTTTTTAAAGGAAACCCTAATGTAGTCTAAAGGGAGACCTAATGATAACCTATGGTGCCCTAGATGCAAGCCTAATATGGCTGAAAAGGTGGGTTGTAGGTGACCCTCAAAATAGGGACAACATGAGAGTTCGAGGAATCAAACATGCCCAGGGAACACTATGATGGGACAACAATACTAGGAATACTATGATGGGACAACAATGACAGTGATGGGACAATAGCATACTATGATGGGAAAACAACATACTATGATGGGACATCAATGAAATTAATGGGACAATAACATACTATGATGGGACAACAACGTACTATGATAGGAAAGCAATGACATTGATGGGACAACAACATATTATGATAGGATAGCAACATACTATGATGGGACAACAACAAAAACAATGGGACATCAAGCTAACATGGAATGGATATGTCACTAATAGTGGGACAAAATTATGCAGCATAGGACAACCGTGGCTAGCATGGTGCAAAAATGGCACATGAGACAACAGTGCAACATAAGGTGCAACAACATGATGTGTACAACATGGTCATGAGGTCCAACATTGTGATGATGGGTGCAGCATGGTGCAACACGATGAGGTGCATCATGATGATAAGATGCAACATAATAATAGGTGAAGGAGTCACCTTGGAGAATCAGTTGAAGCAGCATGTCTTCAACTGATCTCATGTATCATCTTCTTAGAGATGATCTATTCTCTTATCTAGATAAGTCAAAATGTTGACTTCTGTTGTAAATGTATTATCTCTCTCTCTCTCTCTGTTGAACTATTGAAGAACATATAAGAAGAATTGATCAAGGGTTTCCCCACATTGGGATTTGTCCCTGGCTAGCGCCACATCTTGTGTCCTCTTGTCTTGGCTTGTCTTCTGCAATTTATGTTTATGTTCTATCTGTAGTTTACTTTAATGCTAATGTGATTGCTAATCTGGAAAAAGTATTGAACTAACTATGCAAATTGAAATAAATTTCTCTAAGCATAGAACATACCTAAAATTAACATGGTATCAAAGATGAGGTGAAGACAATGCCCAAGCTAGAGTGAAAGAGAAATCACGGAAGATAGTTAGGAAAGGACAAAAGGATCAATGGGTTCCTCATCCCTCTTCAAATTCACTAAGGCTAAAATCGAAGCAAAGAATATTATCAGAATGGTGCAGTGGAATATGGACTACCTAAAGATCACTTCATTGGGAAGACTGGATCTCAGGGTGGAAGGAAAGGCAGATAACTAGTTCGTCCATTATGCTAAGGAGTGTCCGAATGGCATGGACACGTCACTTGATGATAATAACAATAATTCCAGGGACATCTTCAATGGTCATAGGAATGTCAGGTAATGCAGGTCAACAAGGAAACGCCCGACACTTTAGAGAAAGCAAGGAACCCCAGTTATGAAGAATCAAATGTTGTTTTTGATAAGATAAAGAAGCGTTATCTTGTATTGGCCCTCTCCTTCAAATTCTTTGGGAATCTAGCTTCTCGATTATAGTGGTTCAAGGCACTTCATTAGATAGAAGGGTGCTCTCTCTAATTTGGTAGAGATGGAAACAATTGCTGGATTATAATTGGAGTTGATGCCACCTATCTCGGAAAGGGTGTAGGAAATGTTACCCCTCAATTGAATGAGGGTAACCTGATGCATTTACAGAATCTCTTTTATGTACTTGATCACAAGAAGAACCTGGTGTCCATTTCAGTAGTGGAAGTGAAAGGCTACAGGGTGGCATTCATCGATGGAAAGGCACGTGTTTGAAAATGAAATTTTCAAATATACTTTTACTCATGGGTTCAAGGTTAGCAATTTGTATCAAGTTGCAGGATGGTCCATTGGGGATCATGTCAATTGACATATCTCATCTTTTGCACCGAAGGTCTACTTATTATGGGACCCTCCCCAATGTGAGTCAAATGGTGACAGGGATGCTTGAATTCAAGAAGAGCATGAAGGTACATGTCTGATATGTACTGAATGAAAATCGTACAAGGGGATCATTCCCCTCATGTAGCAGGTCCACATATTTGGAACAACCCGAGGGGTTTGAGATTCATGATCAGGAATATCATGTATGCATGTGGAAGAAATCCCTCTATGGCTTGAAGCAAAACACCCTGAGCCTAATATGAGAGGATATATAGTTGTCTAATGAATTTGAGATTCACTAAAAGTGAAGCCGATCCAAGCCATTGTTTCAAGATTGTGGATGATAGACCTCTCATACTGACACCTTCTAAGAAACAACCTATTTCTAACAGGTGCATACCCTCTCACTTGAAGAAGTAAGAGGGAGTTGGATTTCAGATATGGAATGGTAAACTGCAAACTCGTGACTAACTCGAGGATCTTAACTTTCAAAATTTATATGGTGGTGATGCCGGACCAGATTTGGGAAACTCCTCTGAGTTTCATAACTCATCTACATTGATGTTCTTGGTGAACTTCTGTCTGCATATATGCTTTACAGTTAGCATGGTGAGCTCATATTTGGTTGATTCTCACTAGATTGGTGCCAAGAATCTTCTGAGATATCTTTAGGGCACAATCTCTCATGGATTGAGATACACTGCGAGAAATATGAAGCTGCATGATTATTCGAACGCTGACTGGGTAGGCAGTTTGGAGGATCGCTAGATCACTTCTTAGTGTTGGTTCTCTCTGGATTCTACTTCCATATCATGGATGAGTAGGAAGTAGAAGTCGGTTTCTATAACCACTACCGAGACCGAATACATAGCTACGAGTATGATCTCGTGTGAAGCTGTTTGGTTGTGGAAGCTCATTAGTGAGCTATTTGTACACATGATGAATACATTGTGATTATTTGTGACAACCAGGGGGGATTCGATTATTGAGGAATCCCATATTCGATGATTGCTCCAGCAGATAGACATCAGATGGTACCTTATTTGGGATATCGTAATTCAATGAGCGAGGAGGCTCCATCGCATTGAGACTAATGTACAGGTCACAGACACTTTGTCAAAGCCTCGGGGAAAGGTCAAATCTGTGATTTTCTTGAACGACTTGGAGTCATTGAGAGACCTTCGTATAAGGGTCCTACATGTTGCATGCACTGAGCTTTGGGAGCTCTAGGGGGCTTGGAGTACTTACTGGAGTGACATAAGACCACAGGGTGACTCACCCTCCCCTAGTGGTGCGCTATGTACAGGGTGACAAGTTCAACCTTTCCTTGTGATACCTCACGGCGACTATGGAACAAGATGATTAGTTCTCCTGTGGGTCAGCATGATTAGTTATCCCGTGGCAACAATGGAACGAGATGATTACTTCTCCTATTGGACGAGATGATTAGTTCTCCCGTGGCGACTGTGAGCTAGAATTATTAGTTCTCCTGTGGGCTAGGATGATTAGTTCTTCTGTGGTGACTAATGAACAGGATGATTTGTTCTCCAGTGGACAGGATGATTAGTTCTTCTATTGAGGCATCCTACCCATGCAGTATGGGACTCATGGGAAGTACCTCTCATCTGATCAATGAGTAGGGAAATGGGGTTAGGGACCATAGTAGTACTATCGTTGGACGCATCGTTGTATCTAACGTACTCCCTATGCTAGGATGACCTCCATTGGTTTGGGATCAATGAAACTGATCTGGGATCAGTATGAGTGGTTTGAGACACTCTCTTGTGATATTGATTTGGGATCAATGAAACTAACTTCGGGTCAGTAAGAGTGGTATGACACACTCTCCTCATATAAAACTGACTTTGGATCAGTAGAGAATGGTATGAGACATTCTCGATCAATTCTTCTTATTCATGGTTCAACAGAGCATTGCAGAGCTCAGCAGAGCAAAGCCGAGCAGTGCAAGGAACTAATGGAAGAGATAATACAATCAGACAGATGGATCAGTGGATGGAGTTCTCTCTAGTTGAGAGGGAGTGTTAAATTAGAAACTAGGGACAAACTCCATGTGGGTCATCTTATTTATAGTAGCTGATCTTTTTCTTGGATCCCTCTCATCGAGAGGTGTAGGATTGATCTAAAGATCATCCGATTCTGATAAGTATTCATGGAGATATAACCCCACAAGTTCTCGACGTTTTAGTATAAAAGCAGATGACTTGAGAGTCATTTCTCACACACATTTCTATCTTGATTTCTCTCCACTTATCTTGGGCTTTAGTGGAAGGGAAATCTAGGAGTGGAATCCCTAGACATTGGAGGAAAGAAGACTAAGGGAACTACCCTAGAGGAGATGCCCTAGCCCTAGACTTTGTCAAAGAAGAAGTCAAAAAAGATGTCAAGGAAGCATGCCCTAGCCATAGTCTTGGAGGAATCTTATCAAAGCTAAGAGAGGCCCTAACAATGTCCAAAAGGAAGCCCTAGACGCAGTCTAAGAGCAACCCTAAACGCTGTCCAAAATGCAGCCCTAGAAGCAGTCTAAGAGAAGCCTTAAACACATTCTAAAGGGCAGCCCTAAATGATGTATAAAGCCAACCCTAACACAATCTAAAGGGAGCCCTAATGCTAACTTACGCAGCCCTAGATGCAAGCCTAATACGGCTAAAAAGGTGGGTTGTAGGTGACCCTCAAAATATGGACACCATGAGAGTTTGAGGACTCAAACATGGCCAGGACAATAATGACATTGATGGGACAACATCATACTATGATGGGACAACAATGGCAATGATGGGACATCAGCAGACTATGATGGGACAACAGCATACTATGATGGGACAACAATGACATTAATGCAACAACGACATACTATGATGGGATAACAATGACATTAATGGGACAACAACATACTATGATGGGACAGCAACAAAAACAACGGGACAACAAGCTAACATGGAATGGCTATGTCACTAATAGTGGGACAACAATATGAAACATAGGACAACAGTGGCTAGCGTGGTGCAACAATGGCACATGGGACAACAGTGCAACATAAGGTGCAGTAGCATGATGTGTACAACATGGTCATGAGGTCCAGCATTGTGATGATGGGTGCATCATGGTGCAGCATGGTGAGGTGCAGCATGATGATGAGATGCAACACAATGATAGGTGAAGGAGTCACCTTGGAGAATCAGTTGAAGAAGCATGTCTTCAACTGATCTCATGTATCATCTTATTAGAGATGATATTATCTTGTCTAGATAAGTCAAAATGTTGACTTCTGTTGTAAATGTACTATCTCTCTCTCTCTGCTGAACTATTGAAGAACATATAAGAAGAATTGATCAAGGGTTTCCCCACATTGGGGTTTGTCTCTAGCTAGCAACACATATTGTGTCCTCTTGTCTTGGCTTGTCTTCTGCAATTTATGTTTATGTTCTGTCTACAATTTAATTTAATGCTGATGTGATTGCTAATCCGGAAAAGATATCGAGCTCACTGTGAAAATTGAAATAAATTTCTCTAAGCATAGAACATACCTAAAATTAACAATATTGTAGCTCTAACCTTGAAATAAAGCACCATACATAACTTGAGTGTTCAAATACTTTTGCACCTTCTTATTTTACATAGGAAGTTGTACCACTTTGTCAACTTTTCATCAAGTTCCTCTTTTCCTTTCCAGTGCTAGTTCTATTCCTGCACTATCCACGACCCTCAATAATGATCCACTTATCATAACTCATCAGGAGGTTAGAAACATCCAAATACTCAAATATACATGTAGGAAGTATAAGTAATAATCAAAGAATAAACTCAAACAAGAATAAAATAAAAAAGAGGTAACATAAATGTAAAAGGAACTTATCTTAATGAGAGGTTATCTCTCCCTCTTGAACCAACCTTCAATAGTCATGACTGTCCATTGACCATATAACATTGAAGCCTTCAATATTTCAACCAACTTCACCAACAACCATGCCTAATAAATATTATCCCATCTAGGGTTTTATCAAATCTGTCACAAGTACTTGAACATATTCACATTAGTCATTCTAAGATTTATAGATTTCATATCTCAAATCTTTTCCATAAACCATGGTTTCTCCCAAACCCTAACCTCATAAGATCCATCAAACCATAATACAAAAACTGCTTAATATCATTCAAACCCTAGTATTATTTTAGGTCTCTACCATATTCTTTTGTTTCCATTAATGGTGCCTTCATAGGGGTGATATTAAATGAATTTCTTCAACCTATCTCTGATACCATGTTAATTTTTCTTACAACTATATTGTTCTTTGCTTTGATAATTGCATTTTATCATTTTTATATTAATTTCACTCCATGATATCATATCATTATTCAAATTTACATCATTATTCAACAACATATGTAACTATATAGAAATAACAATATAGTCATCAATGTAATGGAACATATAGGAACAATAGAAGAAAAGAATTCACACATAGAGACACTAGGATTGGTCGAAGATCAAGGCAAAACCCACTATGGGGAAAACCCTTTCAATTTTTTATTCTTATTAGATTTTCATTGAATGATTCAACAAAGAGAGAGTACAATGATCCATATCTTCAACCATACACCTATCTAGTAATAACAACTAAACAACATTCATGAGATGAACCCAACAATGCCAATAATCAAAACCTTGATTCAAGAACTTGTAATCAACTATCATTGTCTGTAATCAACTTCCCAACTCTGCAGTCAATGGGAAAAAACTTCATTCAACTTAAAATTCAACCTTTAGGTTCTAGTCCTAGGGAAGATGTGTCATGCATGCGACTGAAAGGCTTTGGTAGAAATTTATCCATGACATGCCTGTGAATGCAGTCAAAATTTCTCCATGACATGCCTGTGACTGTAGTCAAAATTTCTCCATGAAATTCCTGCAACTAAGACCAAAAACCCTAAAAATAGATATGTGAGCTTCTGACCCTGCAATTTCAGACCTGTGCAACCAATACCCGCGAGCTTGCCTCAGACTTGTGCGAGCCAAACCAAAGAAGCGAATATAAGAATTCTCCATGATGATATCCAAATGACATTGAGGTCACTTGTATTTATAGCCTTCCAAGGGTGTCTAATTTGATTTAGGGTCACCCTGATCAAGTATGCACATGTGGGCTTTAAATAAAAAAAATGCACTTTCCCTTGTCCAAAGTGAGTGCATCAATAGTCAAAATTAGTCTTCTCAAAAAGAGGAATCTCATTCCATGGTTGGAATTTTTCATTGAGCTGCCAAATTAACTGCTACTAGGAGAAGGGTGCCATATGTCACATAACACCAGACCAACTCACCCTGTTAGAAAACCTTATTAAATAACTTATACTATTACTATTAAACTAAATTATTGTAATTGTATTAAATATAAATTATTTAATTATAATAGTATATTGACTATAATAATATTTAATTATTATATTACTATTATTATTCTTTCATTTTCTATTCACTTTACTCAACTCTTTTTCTCCTCTTTCTCACTGAATCTGCCTTCTCCTTCTAGTTAATTAATTAATTAATTGGTAATAATATTACTAATAGTTAACTATAATTAGTGACTAAATTACATATCTTCCTCATACTAAAAGGTAATTTATATTTTTTAAACCACTTTATGTTTGTATATAAATTTGATGTAAAATTAAGGTGGAAATTGAAATATTTTAGTTATGGCAAACATTGATTTTTGTTGTTGTTACTAATTGGTTAATTTGTTAATGTAAATATTATTTTATTATTTTTAAATGTAACTTTATATACAACATCTCCATCACACTGGATTGTAGAGCACCTCACGACTCAATAATGTTTAATATGATGTTTAATTGACATGTAATATTAAAACAAAAATATACTAATGACAACAAAATGGTTCAATGGGTCATAAATAATTTTAACATTATCTATATATATATATATATATATATATATATATAGAGAGAGAGAGAGAGAGAGAGAGAGAGATGTTTTCTACTTTTGGATATGAGGGGGCATGTATTAACATTTTAATGTGGAGAATGTGAATCATATATAAAATATTTCAATTTCAACTCTATGTATATATTATATATATTAAAGAGAAAAAAATAGAGGAAAACTTATAGTTAAAACATTTTATTAGTGTGTTACTCAAAACCAACATAGATCCATCACTCTAGGTGTACGAAGATCCAACAAGAATCAAACTTCTTGAGGTGCAAGCCTTCCTCAAACTTTTCTCTGAAAAAAAGGTTTTCATCTCAAGAAACTTAATCCCTCTAGATTCATGATATATCCGAAGTTAAAATAAATCTATTACATCTCTATGGTAACAATTCATTCTTAAAGCAATGTTACATCTATTTCTTCCAATTCCATTCCTCTCCTCATTATCAAATTGATTATGTTTGATTTATAATATTTTCTTAACTCTAAATAATTATGATTTTATTAATTTTATTATAATATTATATTATGCATATTTATATTTAATATTTATAATAATATTTTTATTCAATCATTTTCTCCAATATAATTATTGATAAAAAAATATAGTTATGACATTTATGTGAGCTTTTTACAATACTTAATTAATTTATAATAATAATAATAATATTAATTTTTTTTTTAGCTGTGGTTCACGAACACCTTGGTCAACGAGTGGTCCCTACGTCCACTGAAAAATATGAGCAACGAGTGGTCACTACGTCCACTGAAACCACTAGCAAAGCCTAACCCCAAGGGCTTATGGTAGAATGGATCGTGTGACCTCCCCAACCACGAGGCACTGATTTTGACCAACCCTTGGGGCTATAATAATATCAATTATTAATATAAATAATATATTATATTATTTTCAATTAATAATAATATTTGGTAACTATCCCATTTAAACTAGTTATTATCCACTTTTTATTATTAGCCCCGTTGTTTCTTTGTAAAGAGTCACCCACTAAAGAAATGTGGGAAAGCATCAATTGTGAAGGATGTATATATGAAATGGATGATACAAAGATGAAAATACTTGTTTATCCATATAATTTCTTGTTCCTTTAGATCAACCAAAGTTCCAATGTTCCATTATAACAACGCACAATCTTTATAATCTCTTTGAAAGAAGAACTTAAAAGATTAAACATCCTTCCTGAACATTTAATCATTTTAGATGAGAGGAAACATATAGATGAATATCTATTGTGAAAAAACTATATTTAAATATAACATAGAAGCAATGATCTATTGATTTCTAAGCAGCCAATTAAACATATTGTTCAATTTATACACAATATATAAAATAACTTTGCTAGGGATGTGGAGGAGACTGATACTCATCCATGCCCTTCCCAATGCAGAAATAGATTATGAAAATCACTAGAAAACACTCACAAGTACACAAATGTAGTCACAAATGGAAACCAAAATAATTTGATTATCTTGAAGTTGAAAGTATTACAATAGTATCAGAAAAATTGATTTAGGTATCAACCTTTGTTTATTTAAAAGGAACAATAGAATACTTTACAAACTATCTAATTCTTTAGAGTATTTACATCAAAAATAAATGTTTATCCAAGACTTTAGATAACATTTAAACGACTTAAGACTAAAAATAGAAAATTGCATCTAAAAATATCTCCAACTTTGCTTGATTACTCCATCTGATGCGATGTATCTCAAGTTGTTCTATCTTTCTTTCCTAAAATCCTTAGGTGCTTTGGTTGTTGTTGATATGTTGCACCAATAAACTAGATTTACTCAATAACCTTAGTTAACTTCTCCCACTCTTTATGTGTTGGATAACTGAGATAAATTAACTACTTGTAAAACTCATCTACAATGTATTTTTCAAAAGAGGGTTTTACAATGAATAAATGTTTGAGTTCGTAGAAAATGAAAATATTATCAACAAAATTTTGAAGTAATTCTTGACCATTAATCTCTCCCTTCATCCCAACAAATTTTGACTTGTCTCATGTGTCTTTGTTCAACAACCTTTGCTATTTCTCATCTGATATCATTTGGCCTTGTGTATTCTTGAAAGAAGGGAGACCTTTCTGCAGTAGAATATAAAATTTCTTGTAAAATCTGTTAATTTGCACTTGCAATTTTTCACACATTTCCTTAGTCTTTAGCATAAGGGTCTTCTTTATGAGTACTTTTCTTATCTGAAAAACTATATCTATTTTGTCTTCAATTCCTATTTCTTCAAGTTGTTCTCTTGATTTGGTGTTCAAAACTTTAATGATTCTACTTGCCAGTGTAGGTTTGTTCACCAATTCATTTTCTATCTCGTCAATAGGTTTCTCGGTCTTTTCCAACAATTCTTCCTATTCTATAATAATTTCAATATGAGACCATAAATCAGAAATAGATGACATAATTTCTAAATATATTTTCTCCTTAGCTTGTGTCAGACACTGGATACTGTTAGAACTACTCAAATATTGCTCTAATTGTTTATGTAAACCAAAAAATTTCTTCATCTCTCATACTAAAGTGTTATTTGATTTTACCCTGTTCCCTTCTGTCCATCTTTTATTTCAATCGATCAACTTTTTTGTATTGTCAACTCCCACTGAAATTATTTCAACTGCTAGAATTCCTGAGCTTCTACTCTGTTCTTTCTGTTTTAAAATTTCTTCCATATCTGCTTCCAGATTTTGTATTTGCATGTTCTATTTAATAATGAAGGACAAAAAATATTCTTTCTCTTTCTCTAAATCACCTATTTCCCGTGTTGGAGGGTGTTCAGTGGTAGGCTATTTCAATTTTCCTCTTAAGGTCTGAATACCTTCATTATTCTTTTTGATAATTTCCTGAGTTGCATCAATATAATTTGGATTTAAATCCAATTTAATTATAATGTCCTAAAGAGATTTAATCCTTGTATCTTTTGCAAGAGAAGATGTTCATTCCATCTTTAGCTTCACTGAATGTTTGTTAAAGAATTCTACAACTTAGACATATTAATGGAAAAATTAGTAAGAGTTGAATAGATTATTTCACTGGTTTACCTATGTAAATATATTTAATCAATAGGGTGAATCTATTTTGTATCAAAATATAATACAAGTTTTAAAATCTTTTGGTCTTCTAACTCTAGAAAATTTTCCCTCCATAAATGCTAATTTGAATTGACCCTTTTCAATATCTAAGGCTAAAAGTAACCTATTTTTGGTGGAGGAAGTATGTTTCCTAAATTGGGTATAAGTGACTACTTTTAAGGACTCATTCTTTTTTTTCATCTCTAAAAAACCTGAAAGAACTATAGTAGAAGATGAAGAAATTTGAGAAGAAACATTTGCTGATATTGTTCTCTCTGCATTTTTTAATTTTTTGTGTTGTATACACTCTGAATCGCTCTGCCTCTAACTCTGATACACTTTGACTTGTTCTGTTTATCTCTTTTTCTTTCATCTATTGGGTAGGAAGTACCCTTGGTCCTATTGATTATTCTATTGTTGATTCCTCTGCCTATTCTTGCAGTGTGATTTCTTCCTAAATGTCTTTGCTAGAAAATTTCTCTATCTCTGGTTTGGAAAAATGAATGTAGGGAATGGATTTTTTCTCAACTCTAATAACTGAAATATTTCCCATAACTGAAATATTTCCCATAGGATCATAAGGCCAACTAAAACTGAGTTTAAACTTCATTTGAGCTAGCAGATTTTCTACCCATTTGTCAACAACTTTTGTATTAGCCTTGTAAGGACCAACTTGAGCTTTTAATTTAAATTGATCTTTTTTCTTCCTTGAAAAAAAATGAACTTCATTTAGATTTAGATTTTTCCTTTTGAACTCTGGGAAAAATTCTCATTGGGAGGAAAGCTGGTAACTTATATGGTGGAAGCTCGCACCCATAAATTCTGATTTTTGTAAAATTCTGATATAGATACCAGTTTCCGCCACTCTGGCCTGCCCACTCAAGTGTAGAATTATTTTGATTTCTGGTGAAACCCTTGGAACTACATTAGTATTAAGAGGACATACTGAAATATAAAGAAACTGATCAACAAAGTCACTTAGATGACATTCCTCTACATTATTCCTCACTAATGAAGTAGAGTGGATGATAGAATTTTGGTTTCCCTACATATCCTGCTTTTAGAGTGGCATCCTAGATATTTCTAATTGATGATACAAAAAATAAATAAACCAGAATTTATTGATGCTTGAAGGCTCTTTGATTTCCAAACCTTAAGAATTGCTCATGAATATTGTTTGAAATAAACTGGCTGAAATCAAATAGAAGGGTAGGTTTCTTCCCGGATGAAAATACTAACAGAAAACCTAAAATATCTTCATAAACCAATTCAACACTTGGATATCCTAACACGAACACAACATGGAAATAACTTGATGAAATTTTAGGAAATATTGAAGAAGGGTATGGAGTATTTTGACGAGGAATTTCAAATCCTAGCGGAATAAAAGACTGGAAAATGAATTCCCTTTGCTGGAATGCGAGTCTCTGATAAATTTCTACTAAGGTTTAAACTTAAAAGGGATGTAGAGAATTAGGGACAATTGAATGCGGAGCCCGAGAATAGATTTAGGGATTATGTAGAAAAGGCGTTCACCATTGGCAACTGTAATCACTTTTTTTGCTGGGCAAATATCTGTCAACACACCAGACCAGGTCACAAATTCAGAAAAATGGTATGTTTAAGGAAAAACAAATTATGGTAACATGGATTCCCATAAAGTGAGCTCATCACTATTATCTTCAAAAACCTGATAGACCCAATTATGTATCTCATATAGATCAAAATCACATTTGGTCTCTACAATTTTAGCATCTAAATCTATCAGAGGCATTTCAAATCTTTGGAATGGAAGAACACTTGTGTGTATTTTTCCTGTCTGAGTACTCATTTTGAAATAACATGAGACGAATTGGGAATCAAACTTAATATATGAACAAATGTTGAAAGTTCTGTACATAAAATTGTCTGCTCAATTTGATGTGAATAATAATTATACGGGAAATGGAGAGAAATGACGGGAAAGAATAGGTGGTGGCGGGAGAGGTTTATAAAAACAATGCAGGAAAGGAAATAGAGTCAAATGATTAACATGTTTTATTTACCATTTATAAACAATAAATACACTTGGCGGTAACTACACTTGGCGGTAACTATTTGTAATAAGTTCTGGCTCCATCCAATCCCATGTATCAAGATATTTATATTTTCTTAATATAATATATTATGTTTTTTTTTAGAGAAAAAAAATTATTGTAATAAGCTAGAGGTAGAGGTGGTTTGCGGGGGGCGTGTGCACAATTCACCAGCGCAGGACACAGCAGGACACATCAATTTCATGTCTTCAGAAAAACCACCGATTGCGCACTCCCGCCTTCCGTTAACTATCGAGCCCATAATTCATTAGGTATTCTCCATCGATTGATGAAGGTAGATATAATTCATTAGGTATCCTCCATCGATTGATGAAGGTAGATATAATTCATTAGGTATCCTCCATCGATTGATGAAGGTAGATATAATTCATTAGGTATTCTCCATCGATTGATCAAGGTAGATATAATTCATTAGGTATTCTCCATCGATTGATCAAGGTAGATAAAATCACCGCTGTTGAAAACTATACGGTTTTTAATTGCGGCACGATGAGACAATTATTCACAAAATATAAAAATAAATAAAATTTTCATATTTGATTACAAAGTAAATAAAATAAAATATGTTTAACCTTTTTAATGAAAATTCAAGAATTTTTATATTTTTAACCTTTTTAATGAAAATTCAAGATTTTTTACTGTAACAAGAAAATGTTACAGCAAGACCCATCTGTCTTTATCTTTTATTTTTTATTAAATTTGGTCCAACTCCAACGCTAGGATATACCTCTAATTAATTTCAATTTGAGTCAAATTTAACAACTATTCCTTCATGATTCTCTTCATCTACCTATTAACCCTTCACTCCTTTTAACCTAGTCCTACGCTCTCATTTTTCAAAGAAAGGTTTGTGTTTGTAATAATCTCTCACTAGAAAATTACATTGAAAAAATATTTCAACATAATCTCTCACTAGAAAAATATTCATTTTCATCCTAATTTCTTCTCCCGCAATTCAACAAGCCACCACAATGGTTTAGGCACCGAACTTGCACTGGACTGACTTTGTAAAAGAAGGGAAGGGAAGGGATGGGATGGGATTGGAGAGGTCTGTGAGCCTTTGCAGCCTCATCTGATCTGATGGATGATGATGCACGGGAACGGGAAGATTGTTTACACTAACCACGTGTCCACTTAAATTCCATATTGAATTTGTGAATGGTTTAAATCGTTCCACCACGTGTCCACTTAAATTCCATATTGAATTTGTGAATGGTTTAAATCGTTCCATGCCAAATCACGATCCTAATCATAATTACGGTTTTAGTGGAAGTTTAATTAATGACCTTCGGGATTTGGATTTTACTCCTACTATTTCTTTCTTTCTTGGCATGCATGCTACACTTGTCTTTCTTCTCAAATAATTCAACCAACCACACTTGTTGATTTCGTCCAACTCTATTCAATTCATGAACGAACATAATATAATATATAGGCTAGGCTCGGCTCCATTTGTCTTACAATGGAAGTTTGACCTAGCCTCCTGCCTTCTATTAAGAAACAACAACAGTTACAGATGAAGATTGGTAACGCTTCTTTTAAAAAGCTCCTCGTCATTCATTCAAATACTAGTATACTTTTTCGTTTATTATGTACAACTTTCTCTTCATTCAAATACTACTATATGCAAGTTTGCGTACCTGGTGGAAGCTTATTTGTATCATTACTGCAAGAGAGATTGTGATGACCCCGTAAAATGTAATTATTTAAAGTTGCTATGGTAAAAACTGAATGACATTAAGAGACTTATTTTCTTTTATGAGTAATCTGTTAATTTTGAATATGCATTAAAATAATGTTAAAGAATTACTCAGAAAATGATTGGGCTCCCAAAAGGGAACTGGGAAAGAAAAGGAAGTAGTTAATTAAACTGAAAATAACCACCTTCCCAAATTGGAGGGATTTTCCAGGAAAAGGAAAAAGAGGGTGGACAGAATGCTGTGCTGTGAGGACAGACAGAAAAGAAAAAGGAAAAATACCTTGTTTTGGACTAAGTCTGGTAGTGACCAGATAGTCAAGCACTAGGTGCTGTTGTCTTACTGAGGATTGGGATCCGGTAGGCAGAAGCTTGGGGGGAGACTCAGGTCTTGAAGGACAAGTCTCACGGATGGGTGGATAACGAGCTTGACACAGGAATTTGCGGAAGAAGTGCTGAAAAACTTTCCCTACGAGCAGGAGACCAGGTAAGTACCAAAACCTGAGGCATTGCTAATGTTTGCATAGAATGGGTAGCTTAGAATACCTGCAGCTACTGTGTATTATCCTAGAACAGAAACCCTATAAGTGTTATTAATATCTAGAATAACTGTGAATAGGGGAATGACAGAAATGCATGCCCTCATGTCAATTAGATAATTGTACAACTTCGTATACCTGTAGCAAGAAGGGTTATTTATTATTACTACAGTATGAAATGATAGCGGGGGTTAGGGTTTGTATTTGCAGGGCCGAGTATCCTGCGAGGAGAAATAAATCTTGAAACGGAAATTTATATCCTGTTACATAACAATTCAAGAAGACTAAGCACCTTATCTGACACGTTATATGGTAACGTATAACCTGAAGTAGGGTCATGGTTAACCTCGGTATCGCAAGGTCTGAAGAAGAATAGAAAGTGGTAAGAGAAAACTTATATGAGAAGAGGAGTAGGTCCGTGGCAGGAGAACCCTTGCGGCAGGCGCAAGCCTGAAGCCGCCACCACCAGCTCCCATGGACTAGTACTGGTTGGAAGGCACAGCTTAGCCTCATGCGTGAACTTAACTTAAAAACCAAAAAAAAACAGAGGAATCGATAAGCAGAGGAATCGATAAGCAAAGGTATTGATAGAAAATGAAATAGACGACTCTGAGATATCTTCTGAGTTTAATAACATTAGCATATTTAACAGTAAATCGAGTTATCTCTATCGTGTACGCCGAAGGCGTTACTGCCTATAAAAGGGATGCAAAATCTATCTACACAGTAAGGGAAAAACTCTGTTATGACAGAGGAACAACATTTAATCAACTACGAATTCGTATCAGAGAATTACAGTATATTGTAACAGAAAATTATAGTAGACAGTATAACAATCATAACCAAAGATTTCAGAGCAAAACGGTATATGGTGATCTGTAACTACATTGTGACAGTAAAATAATCAATAGAGAATATAACCATAAATCTGTAAGACCCAGGAGTCTCTTTTCCTCATTCTTCGCCGAGTTCGGCCAGACATCTATGGAATGAGATGCAGGCGCGAACCCTAGCGGGACCATCGAAGATGGTTGGGAAGCGGCGTTGCCGTCATGCCCGAAACCCTCTCTAAAACCATAGATATTGCAAATAAAATTCAGAGCATATATTTAAATAACAAATGGCAAAGTTTAAGCTTAAACCCTCACGGAAAATCTTACACAAAGAACGATAGTAATCATAACGAAGTTTAACATTGCTTCGATATACGGAAGGCGGAGCCTAGCAATAAACCATATAAGATAACCATATTCTGTATTAGTCAAGGAACTGTCAAACATATGGGTTTTGACCCAGATCCATTAAATCGGCAGAAAAACATTAAGTGTTACATGTAATCACAGGTATAATGTTACATGGTGAAACAATGTTCCAAAAATTACAAAGGCAGTAGTCGAATAGATCTGTCTCATGAACGAGAGAGTTCGACCCAGAACCTGCCGTAGACAAAGATATTATGAACCTAGCTTCCAAATAATCAAACCCCAATGGGTATGGCCCGGAAGTTAGAAGGCTGAGTATCGCCATCTGCGCCAACCGTGGAGGAGTAAGGTGGCGGAAATTTATAATCATCACAACAGTAACCCTCCGACCAAATACAATCAAAAACTGTAACTAGAAGTTTACGCTATGAGTTGGGATTCGAAATCAAAAGGGTACCTGTACATGTTCAACATAATGGCAACAACGAACAGCATGGATCGCTGAAGGAGCCACGGCAGCGGATTCCTCACTACCTGCCATTCAAAGAGAGAGTTACACTGTGCGTTCATCAATAAACCCAAGATTACAATGCAAATCGTTTGAACAAGTGTAAACCTTACCCAGCCAGATTTGCAGACTCGGAGCGGTAAAAGCATGACGAGCTCGCATGCGGATCGAGAGTGACAGATGAGAACCAGTGCGGAAACTGTGGAGCAAACGCCCTGTGATAACGGGGTATTGCACCGAGCCCTGGAGCGCCAAGCAGATGCAGCAAAACCCCGACGAACTCGGAATACCATTCTTATAAACGCCAAACCATAACCCTGCGACGTGGAATAATCTCCACCCTCGATCATCCTCATAGCCTCCTTGCCGTAGATCTTGGCGGTATTGCCAAAGTATTGAAGGCGGGAAAGTGCCGGCCTGTGGTGCCATGGCCGATCACGTGATCAGGCCAGTGGCTATAAATGCTAATCCAGGTGTAAAGTGGAGAAGCTGCCAGCATATATGTGGTGGTTGGGTCTTACTACCCTTACAAATACAAATTAATAACCATCCTTGCATTGCATCGAGGTAATACCAGCTCATACGGTATGAAACAATTAAACCATATAATAAGTTAAATGTTGGTGCCGTGATGGTGTCATATCAACATACATTATATCTGACTGTGTATGCTTTTAAATAAGGATGGTGTAGTCGCTATATGTAAAATTTTTGTTATATATTAAAATACAAGTGAGAGGTATGTGACAGAGATAGATCGATCGATTACTATGGTCATGCGTTCGCAAAGCCCTTATGGGTCAGTAATAAAGTTCGATTTAAATTCTCTTATCATATTCTTAAAGGAAATTTTATATTGAACTCATAATGGTTATACCTTTTTCAAATCTCCTTACAAGTATAGGGTTATTTTGAAGGAACTCTTTGTTGGTCTGTCCTTAGGATTTCTTACTATCAAGGGTTTCGGTAGTGGCTACATAATTTATTTTTTTATAAATCTGTTACTATGTGTTGGAAGGGACTTATGGCAGTCTTGAATTTTTTGTTTTTGGATTTTCCTTCTACATTTGTATATTAAATTTACATTGCAAGGTTCTTTTTTAGACGCATTAGGGTTACAGGAAAGGCTCCCTTTCTCTCTAAAACCCTAGGGTTTGAGAATCTACAAAGAAGTTTCATTTCTTTTCTCTTTAATCTGTGTATAAATTAAAATTACAACAAGACTTGCAAAAATAGTTTCCATTCTTATATAGCTACCTAATAAGGTTATGTTGTTTTTTCTTTGGAATAGCTACCTAACAAGGTTATGTTGTTTTTTCTTGGGAATAGCTACCTAACAAGGTTATGTTGTTTTTTCTTGGGAATAGCTACCTAACAAGGTTATGTTGTTTTTTCTTGGGAATAGGAAGCATTATGCATGGGGGTCTTCATTTTTTTATATATATAGAGTCATTTCATCACGTATTTCTATGGAGTTTCTTTTAGTTTATAAAAAAAACTTTTGTAACCCCTGGTTTGGTTTCTTATTTTTTTACTAGACAGGAAAGCAGAACGACCCAACATTGACTGCTTGAGTGGGAACCCAGAACGACCCAACATTGATGGGGTGAGTGGGCCTAATGGGCTTAATGGTTAAGAGCATGTCTTTCCTCCTAAGAGGTTACAGGTTCAAAACTAGAGGGGTAGAGTATGTATTCCTTTTGTATACGCAGGGAGATGGGTCCCTTGTCTCACAAACAAGAAGGTCTCTCATACACCAATTTAGTGTCTAGCTTGTCCATAACTTTAAAATTTCATAATAATAATAATTACTTACTTCAATTTCGATCTTTTTATAATCTTATAAATATTCATAATGACCCCTAAAATATACTCTTGTTGGAATGGTTCGTACCTGTTTTATTTTGCGACTTTAACAACTTTGAAACATTGTCCAGGAACTTTCCAACTATTAACACAATCCAATTTCATCTCTAGGTTGGAAATACTTCTCAACCTTCTAGGTTTCCATTAACAAGGAATATTTGCTGGCTGAAGACCACAAGTGTTATTATATCAATTTTATTCTAGCTTTATTATAACGTACACGATGGAAATTACCATCTACTAGAACAATTATCTTTTAATTGTCAATAGGCGTTAGTGCTTAGCCGAGACTCAACAACAATTACGATTTCTGAATGTAAATCAAAAGATTTTTTATTTATTTTTGAGTCCACATTTAAGTGGATTGGTTAATATATACTCATATTTGCATAATTTATACAATTCTCTCGAGATCTAGTATTTGCACAAAAGAAATTTTCAAAATAAAAATATACTTTGCATATAAACTCTATTGGTTAATATATATTTATATTTGCATAATTTATACAATTCTCTAGAGATCTATTATTTCCACAAAAGAAATTTTCAAAATAAAATATACTTTGCATATAAACTCTATTGTTTATATATATTTATATATTTCATAACTATACTATCCAAGGGTATGCCTACATGACTAGTCCTGGAGGTAGTTTCTTGTTGTTCTAACGAATGTGATATTTTTTCTTTCTTTCCTTCTTATATATTTAGTTATTTTTTTACTTCCTGGTTTAATACCTCTTAACTTTCCAGGTTGCAAACTCGATGTATTTATATAAAAATACATAGTTTTGTTCTATTTGTATGTAAATGATTATAGAACTTACTTCAATATATCAAAAGGAGTACATACACCTCCTTCCTATCTCATAACCTTTGTTTACATGTTTCCAAATATGTATTCCCTTCCTATGTCATAGATAATACTGTATAATTACTTGCAAGCTAACAATTTTACATAATAACCAAATATGTTAAAACTATTTATTTCTATCAATATCTCAAATTAAATAAGTTAAATCATAATTCTACCAAAATGTGTATTCATTTCTAATTCTTTTCACTTTTCTTTAATAACATTCAAATACAAGAACAAAATATACAAATGGTTTTTCATAAATTCTTCTTTAGAAAGTAAAACATTTATTCCTTTTCTTTTATTATCTAGAGGATAAAATTTTTAATATCAAAATAGAATAAATAATTTGCATACTAAAATAAAATTGGAAATACCTGTTGGAAATAATACTGAGAGGGGGGTGGGGGGGTGAATCAGTATTATCAAATCAATATAACTTTTTCATTTCCATATTAAGATTCATATACACTACTTGAGTTAAGGCAAACCGGGTGTATATGCAACTGTGTGTAATGCAACAAGCGTATATCCAGTAAATTTATGATTCAGTTAGTTGATCCTTTATGAGTGCATTAGAGTGTAATGCAACAAGAGTATATCCAGTAAATTTATGATTCAGTTAGTTGATCCTTTATGAGTGCATCAGAACATTATTAACCATATGAACAGTAAAAAGGAGGAGTAAAATAGAACAAATCATGACACATGAACACCGAGATGTAAGGCGGAAACCCAATGTGGGTGAAAACCACCTGCTACAATTCGTTTCTATCTTCCTTTAATAAGAAACTTCTTTTTACAATATTTATGTACTGGAGCAGTCTTATACCAGTACACAGGCTTCTACCTGCATAAGGCTACAACCTTCTCTCATTCTCCATCTTCTCCTAGAAGGGAGCTACAACCCCCTAGCTCTTGTACTAGCTAATGTACCAGTACGTAGGTGCTGACCTACAGAAGGCTACAACCTTCTCTCGTTCTCCAACTTCTCCTGTAAGGGAGCTACAACCCCCTTAGCTCTTGTACTAGCTTATGTACTAGTACGTAGGTGCTGACCTATAGAAGGCTACAACCTTCTCTTTCTTCCTCCAGGTACCATGTTTCATAAATTTTCAGACTGGATGCTCATGGAACAAAACATCATAATCTGAAGGCCACATTTCATCCAATTTTCATACTGGACCCATCAAGATCATTGAAGCACAAAATCAATCATCATTGTGATACAACTATCAACTATACTTGCATCATTCATTTCTGAATCATCGAACACTGAATCACTGAAACCCTGTCAACAAAATGCAGTCACCAGAACACAGAGCAGAACACAGAACTCTGCAACAATATTCAGAACCAACAGTATCATAAAAATCATGCATCAGAGTGCATACGCTACTTGGAAGAGCCGAACCAGTGTGTATACGCAACTTCACCAAAGTGAACCAGCGTATATGTCAGCAATTACTTACTTATAACTTCGCTGCACTTCCTGACTTCAGAAATACCCAGATCATTACATATACCAGGATAATAAGTGTGTTAGCAACCAGATCTTAGTCCATCAGATCACATAAATATAGGTCATGATCCGTTGTTAGATTTCATCCATCAACACTGAAGCTAAACACAATCAACCAATCTGAATATGCAGAATATTGACACCAGTAAACAATCACCAGAACTCATCAACAGCTAGAACCACTTGTAACTTCAAACATCATTCATATTGTATATGATACTTAGATGTATCTAACCTGCATATGTATGCGCTTTTATCAAAGTCAACCAACGTATACATCTGTAAATATTCATTAATGATTTGCAGCTATTTCAAACATAAGTTATACCCAGATCATAACATTACATGCGTCAGTATACAGATCTAGAACAAGCATGATCAAACCATATAGAGATGATTCATTCCAAACCATTTGATCCTGATCTATCCTTAGATCTTGTTCTCCATCAACTGCTGAGATTCCTCCTTAGCTCAAATCAAGCAAAGCATCATGAACCCATAACTTGCATACTGGATCTCATACTTCATCAAATATTCAAGACTTTCTGAGTGCCTTTGCCTAATGATCTTCTCCTCCTTTTATAGTCTTAGGCCTTACTCAATACCATGGTCCAAAACCATAAAGAATCAATACCATGGACCCGATACCTGGGTTCAACACTTCGGACGAGATACCATGGTCCAAAACCATAGGTCCAAATACCAAGGACTAAATACCACGGACCAAAAATAAGTTTTCCCACTTGTACGCTCTTTTCCTTGCATGAAAGTGTGTGCATATGTATACGGCCTTTTGAACGTCGATCCCACGTGTATACGCAACTTTATCAAGGGGAACCTACGTATATCTCTTTTCTGTCATTCTGTGAACCTGGACTGTGATCTGTCATCTTAGTAAGTTGCCATCAAGGACAACACCTGTATCATAATTTCAACAATCTCCCCCTTTGGACTTGATGGCAAAGCTAACTTGCCATACTAAGAACTATCATTTTAATGAGTTTCCATTGTACATTACATCTGAACTTGATTCCTTTGAGCTGCCCTGCATCCCATGTATTTTGTCACATCTGATATCTCTTCTGTAGATTCATCTAGTTATATATAAGTGAGTTGTTTTGCTACAAGAGGATCGCCATCAAGTACAACACATGCATCATAATGCCAACAATCTCCCCCTTTGGACTTGATGGAAACAACCATACCAAGTCACTCTCCCCCTTTGACATCAAGGGTAAAGGGCGGACCAAGATATTCTCTTCCTCGATATACATTCCGCTGTCCATACTCCCCCTGAGTACCTGCTGAAATTTCTGATTGAGATCCCCCTTTGTATATGCCAAGGTGTACCAATCTGTCTATGCTCCCTCTGAGTACATGCTGAAATATCTACTCTGCTGAAGTGTGTTGTTCATGCTCCCCCTGCCTGTAAGCAAGGTCTGCAAAAAGATGTTCTACAAGAATAAACATGACTTTATACATCATACATGACCTTCCTATCACCAAAGGCTCATACATACAACCATCTCCCAACCAAGTGGGGATATACCAATATTGACTCATCCACCCAACCAAGTGGGGATACACTAGATACCAATTGTTTATACATGACTGAAATATTACATCATCCTTCCCATGCATAGTGGGGGTACAAATTACATCATATGACCAAAAGGGATTTATCAAATGACTACAACAGATAGAGACAAACTATTACAGAATGATATATATGACATTTATAACAGAGACCAAATATCTCAACAAGACCATGATAGTCATCAGCAACTATCATACACACTGTATGATCTGCTCCATTCTATCAACAACATCCAGACCAACAACCTGTATATGTCCTGTAACAAGGTATGTCTGCATATAGATATCAACTCATCCTTTTGAACATTATCATAGCCTTCCATGAATTAATTCTGCATATGACATACAAAATCATTCACATTATATCATATCTGAAAAACACCATAGTCATCTCATCTTCATCAAGATCTGCATGATCTTATATACCATCCATGTATCATCACTCGGGAACATCTCTCATCTGCATCAATCAACATATCAACCTATCATCATATAGGTAAGAACTCATCATCATCATGTCTCCAACAATGCAACTTTGAGTAATCATCCATGTATCCAACATACTATGTATAGCACTAAGCATCTTGAGCTCAAGATCTTTTGTCAAGACTTCTTGATATCATCAACAACAACAATCCTCATCCATGTGAGCGCCAAGAACTATAGGAATCTGTTATAGACATTTTTGTGACTTACAGCTTTGAGCATGAAATGTCCATAATCCAAGGGATCCAAAGTCCCTAAAAGTGTTGTTCCTGCCCCTAAAGGAACAAGGTCAACCAATGACAGCTTCTCCCAGAAGTTCTCCACCAAAAACTACTCAGAATCAGTCAAATCAGGATCAATTCAAGTGCTCCACTAACTGCCTGCGTTGCAAAGCACCCCAGTACACTAGCTAGGTGCGTTGCAACGCACCTAAATGCACTACCAGGGTGCGCTGAGCAAGAAATGCTTAATGGCAGTGCCATTCCGCGAGGTGTACAGACAATGGAAGCTTCCAAAATCTTCCTCAATGACACTTGCCTCACTGAGTTCGACCAAGGATGAGTAAGAGGCTCTCAGCCTCCAAGTGGAAGCAAGAACTGACAGAGAGAAGCCACAAGTCAAAACATAAGCTGACTCATCCTCTCTGCTTACATCTATATATGGATCCCTCATCCCAGAGATCCGGAGGCTGGAATTTTGTACTTTGCAGAGAATTGTTGTTGGTTTGAGATTGAGATTAGTGCATTGGGTGATTTATGCTTTGTTGGAGGTGAGGAGGGGATTCCTTTGCTGGGAGGTAGATGCTGGATTGGGACTCACTTGGTTGTATCTCCTCTTGGACTTTCTTATTATATCAATAAAACTATTTGAGTTTCTCCTACATGCTGTGTATCAATGATGCTTTGTTATATTTGCATGTTTAGCTTAAATCTGATCCTAAGCTAGTTATAAATGTAAATCTATGTCTTTTGTGTAGTTTTCCTCTTCTGTGATCTTGCAGGAACTTGGTGAAGCTGGACCAGTGAAGGAATAGGCAGCAGGAAGCGAACAAAGAGGAGAGCGATTGGATCAACAAACTAGCGAAAGATACAGGTTAGTTACATCCTTCCTCTTCATTTACATTTCATAAAGAAGAATACGAAAATAGTTTTCCTTGTTTGTTGCTAAGGCACTATCACACCTTAGAGTGGGATAGGGGCGTTCTGAATAGATACTTTTCCCAACAACAAAATGGCGACTCCGCTGGGGATCGTATCTAGTTAGTTTATTTGTGTTTCTATTGTTGTTCTTCTCATAAACTTAGGAGTGGCGAATCGAACTGCATTTGCCATTTACAAATGCAAAGTAGAGATCTGCTACTCTAGTCCATTCACTGGGCCTGTTTATGATCTGAACAGTTGATCCACAAATTCTCTAATTGCCCTTTGTGATAGCTCTTAGTCCTCCTTTAAATCATCCCTCTAATTGTACCTTATTGATAGCTTTCATCCGGCCAAAAACCATAGATTAAACTGCAAACCGTGACCCAGAACCCAGAGAAAATTCTCGTTTCTGCTTCAGCGCAGGCTCTGTGAAGAGGTTCTGCATTTCAACGCAGGTCCCGAGAGGGCTACCTGCGCTGCAATTCAGTTTCTCTGTGCAACAGGTGCGCTGATCAGCCTTTGCCCTGTGCAGTTGTGGTTCTTTGCTTCATTTTGTTCAGTTTTATCTCTGATTTTTGCAGCCTGTTATCAGTGTGTGTACCTATCTGAAAACCCCTTTTCTTTGCCTTAATTCCACCTCAGTTGTATAAAAGAAATTGTACTTGTTTTTGTGTATTTGTTACATCATTTGCAATTTCCCATTACAAAAGTAAACTAGTCATACTGTCGCCCTTAGATCTAGACCTGTCGTAAGTGTCGTTTTGATCTTAGGAGTAAGTTTGTTTGCTGTTGACAGTTGATTACGCTTTTACTTTTGTCTTTTGGTTTGAATTTGTGAATTTCTAGTGTCGAAACAAGTGTTTACTTCAAAATCATAAAGTGTCGTAATCGTCTTTTTGATTTCAAAAAGAAGCTTGTTTGTGTTTTCACTTGAAATCGAATTCAAATTTGTACAACAACTTTCTTTTTAGGCATCAATATTAAGAAAGTGAAACAAATACATGCACAAGTGCATTTGCATTTTGACAGTTTGTATGGTTTGATTTAGGAAAAAGTGCATTTACAGTGTGCTCTATGCTCTTTGAGAAAAGATTGTGTCTTTCTTTTCCCCTTGTAGCTAGGATTTTCATTGTTGAAAAGAGATAAAAGCTTGCTTATCATCTTTAGATTGCATTCAGGAATTGTATCTACATCTCGTGGTGATCCAAAAAGGCAAACTTCTAAGAAAGATCAACCTAAAATAAATTGAATGAACTTAACAACGCTTTGTAACTTAACGCACAACATAGAGGTCTAGGCTAGAGACGTGTTCCGGCGTCGTAAAGCCTGGTAACTGTTGTCCTCACTGTTGGTTGGGTGATTCCTCCACTGTGAGACGATAAGTGCCAGTACGGATTGTGCTCCCACGTACCATCGAGTATATATTGGGAGACCCCTATGGGAATAAAACCTTTATCCATAGGAAGCCATGTCGGCCGCCCTACTGATCGCAATGCACTGAACACAGCATTCGGGAAGATTGACCGCTCGTACCCTAAAAAGTATTCTGCGGTTTTGCGATTGGTTTGGCACACCCTCTACCTAGAACTCCAGAGCAGTCCCTTTCGTTCCTTTTCAGACTCCTTAACGGAAAAGGTCCATCTGAGCACTTGTCACTTCAGGCTCATTAAAAATAGAAGGAGACTAGAGTCATCTTTTGCTTTTTCTCGACTCTTTAAAATTGAGAAAGCAAGTTGTGTCCAAGCGTCGTTAAAATTTATTTTAAACGGAATATTCATACCCTTTTTCCTGCGTTGATCTTTAGGTTGAGAGAATGGAGCCTACCAACCAAGGAATTCCCCTTGGTGGAAATCCTAGTCCCTTCTCCTCTTGGGGAGATGTTGGTGTGCCCCATATGGCCACATTGTCGCTTCCAGGACTGACAATTGGCTTTCCGGTCTGGCTCTTCTCAACCAATGTCGTTCAGAACACCACTATTCCTGAACAATCGAATCAGTAGTTAGACGAGTCCAAAATTTCCCACCAACCTTCTACTTCCTCTAATTCTTCCACTCTTCCTTCCTCTTTGCGTGACGGGACTGGTAAAGCTAAAAACCAAGTTCCTAAGGAGAAAAAGGAAAAGAAGAAGAAAGAGAAAAAGAAGAAGGAACCAAAGGCAAATAAGGGAAAACAAGTGTCGTCTAATGAAAATCCACACACAACATTGACCAGGCCTAAATCGCCATGTGTCATTTGCAAGGGAGACCACTTTCACAAAGATTGTCCTTGCATCCCTCAGATACTAAGGGACTGGTCTCCCCGTTTGCACAATCCGGTGTCGTTAACCTCTGATGGCCATGTTGAAAGTACACCGTCAACTAGCGAAAGTTAAGTTCCAGGACAAAAAGGGAGGACTAGACCTCCCTGTAGACTGTGCGAAGGCAACCATGCCCTCCATCGTTGTCCCTTCTTAGATGAGGCTAAAAGAGTTTTGGATGATCGTCCGGTTTCACCATTACGACTTCCTCCTGGATATAAAAAACTCTTGCCGAGTCCTTCGTTAGCTGAGAATCCAGCTGGCCTGCTCAAGTGGTCAGCTGAAGCGTCTATCATTGAAGATAAACCAACTGAATCCATACCAGACGAAAGTCAAAAGGTTGAGGCGGCAGTTGACCCGGTCTTGCCTTCGGAGGTTTTTATCTTCGAATGATACAGTCACTGAAGAGGATAAGGATGACACCGTCCAAATTCTCTTCATCAACACAGACTCCGACGAACACAGGGGCAATCCACCCATTCCTTTATCGCACGAAGGAAGTTCGTCAGAGCCATACCCGGCTGTCTACTCGGTCCCACCTCCAAGCAACCTAGTTGTATCCTTCGACTGGAACCAACTAGGCAGACCCCGTTTTCCAGCAAGCATACCATTCCGAATTATCATTCAAATATACAGAATGGTCATGGCTGGCACCATCATAGATGAGGGGGCGTCTGTGAGTATCCTTTCCTCTATTGCTTGGAAAGCGCTTGGTTCGCCATTGCTTTTGCCTAAGATGAGAAATCTGACAGGCTTTGATAAAGGAACCAGTCGACCTTTAGGGATCCTCCCCAATGTGCCCATAACATTGAAAGGGAAGACCGTTCAAATGAACGTGATGGTCGTTCAAGGACCCTTGGATTATAACCTACTCCTTGGACGAGACTATATTTATTGCATGGGAGCCATCGTCTCCTCACTCTTTAGAGTAATGTGTTTTCCACACGAAGGAAGAGTGGTCAAGCTCATGGACCAGCTTTCATTTCCCGGATCACGCATCGCAAATAGTCATATACCATCCCTAAATGGTCTCTTCACGCAAGAAATGTCTCAACCCACGGTCCGTCCTCCCGATGAGCGCGAGTAATTCGGAGGGATATGACTGGAACCCAGGGGGCATGCGTCTTGGTCTGCTTCGGCAGGAAAACTTCGGGTATAGTGTAGGTTTCCGCGGGAGAATATGACTAGTCCGTACCCCGTCCGTGATTGGAAGAGGGGTTGTTCTAGAATAAGATTCTCTTGTCAAAGTTATGTGTTTGGCGCTCGTTGTCACTCACCTTTGTCTATTTCGGTAGACATCGCCGAAGAAGTGTTTTATTTGCTGTGTGAATAGAACGATCTTTGGGTAACCTGTAAGAGGTAGTACCCTTCCTGATAAAACGAATGTTTTGTCAGCTCGAATAAAGGGTGACCCTTCCTGATAAAATGAATGTTTTGTCAGCTCGAATAGAGGGAGACCTCGAAACTCTGTTTTATACCTAGGGGCATGCAAACCTTTTGGAGTGCAAGCAAAGAGCGGTTATTTATCTGTTTTTGGGATTAGTTGTTTCCTAACTTGCATAAAGAAAGGACGTGGGGCAAAAATCTAAAAGTTGCCATTTTTATATGAGACATTCTTATCATATGACTGGATTAATCGAGCAGTTTTAGCACATAGTTCATGCTCGTTAAAAAATAAACATAAGATCGAGCAAGTGTTTCAACCCGCGTTTAAGCTCGTTAAAAAATGAACTATCCTCTGGTAAATAACCACCGTGAATGTAACATTATCAGCCATTAAAGCCTTGGTCGTGTTTGCACCGTCACAACCACTTTTCTATTGACCGATCATTCACCTCCATTTGATTGTTTACCCATTTTGAGGAACAGCTGCGAAGAGTGATTTCACTAGCCATCCTTGTGACACTGCCGTGATTGGAAAATTCCAACCCTTACCTGGAATCAGCTGCTACCCGTTTTATCACTCGTTCCTCAAAAGACGAGTCTTCTTTAAGCTCTTTTCATCTGACTCGTAAAATATGAAAAGATTGCCGAGTTTTGGCCTTCCAGCTCGTTAAAGTGACCGGAAGTGCTATCCCTCCTCTAGATTTTAATCTTTTTGGACCTGAGGGATTATTCCACAAAAAGATCGAGCGCTTGTTTTGTTCGGCTCGTTAAAACTATCGAAAATTCATCCCTTCTGTATTGTTTTATACTTTTTCGGACTTAAGGGATTAGATGACGAAAAGGACTTCCGGAGTTACCTTTACGTTCCTTTTCAGACTCCCTAAAAATGAAAAGGACCGAGTTATCTTTGTCGTTAAACTCGTTAAAAAACATTAATAGCGACAAACTTGTCTTTAGACGAGAACGAGTTCCACTATCGCTAGGCTCGTTAAAACATAGCGATGGGTTTGCCCGAAGGGAAAATTATAGAACAAGCATATGTTATCCTCCTCAAGCTTGAAAAAAATAAAGAGGTACTGGTCAGCAATGACTGGGGAAAAATTGGGAAGAAACTCAAAGAACCTTTATTGGTAGCAAGTCGCTCTTGAACATGACACTTCCACTCCGTGCCTGAGTCGGGTTGGGTTGTTTCATTCACCGGTCACATCACCATGGTCTCACCATACCATCCACCTTTGGGGTAAATGCTACCAATCCATCATATAAGTGTCGCCGATATGTTCAAGAGAATTCATCCAGAGAAGTCACCCGTGTCCCATCCACTACCATACATTATACTTCATTCTTTCATGACCGGCACCCTGAACCATATATCATCAGATCGTTTTCACCTCCATCAAAATCATTTGCTCCATTCCATGTCACTGATGTGGGATACATTAAGGCCCTCCTTTGACGGATCGCTTCTTGTCAACATCAGCTCATTATCCAAGAAGTTGATCTAGGAACACCCCCTTTAGTACTTTGAAGCTTGCATGCCTCAATGGCAAGTTTCTCACTTCCGGCGATAGGTATACATCAATGACCTTCGACCGAAAGATTTTGCGTGGTGTTCGACACCAAGTCCTTTATTCACACCACGTGAATTGTACTGCAGTACCTTGAGGGTCATTATCATTATCGGTAATTCCTCTCGCGCTTGTTAATAGTTTACATCATTGACTGGTAATCAAGCGATGTCTTTCCATGTTCGACTTCAGAACATTTCTCACATGGATCGACTTGTACTTAGAGTGAAGATCAGATGAGATTGAAGACCCCGGATCTAGTTTCATCCATCCGGGCTGCGATATATATTCAGGAAAAATAAATACATTGACATGCACAACATTATAGCACAGATAATCATCCTACCACAAGGATGATGACTTCATCAGAATCATCAGTCTACCATCATGTTATCTCAAAATCAAACCCTGGAAGGCTGCAGACCAGGAAGACTTCAAGTAATTGTTTCAAACCAATCTTTTGACTAAGGCTTAGCCTCATTAGCCTGAGAGGGCTCTCTCAAAGGGTTATTGATTTTGACTAATAATAAGATGGCTAAATCTTGTGGAATAACATTGACAAATATGAAGGCTGGACAAATATTAAACTAATTTCCATTGGGCCTATGGAGTCAACCATACTTCAGTAAATAATGATACTGCCTTTACATAGAAGTCAGGGCATTTAGCATTTAGATATTCAGAACACAACACACATATGGAACCACAGCTCATAAGTGCACACAGGAAGTCAGAGCACAATCAGTGAATTCTGAGTGATTGTACACCTATGCAACTGTAAAAAAGACATAAAGGAAAAGATAAAATCATACATTCTGAACATAGAAATCCCTCATGAATCCTGAGAAGTAAAGAAGCCCAAATTATATTACTGAAATATGTCTTTACATAAGCCAAAACAATGCTTTGTTTATCAAATTTCCAACCCTTTGTACATTGTTGTTTCAGCTATATATAGAATCCTTATTCTAACTAATTCGAGCATCCTCCTCCAGCATGAGGGGAGTCGATAACTATCTCTACTGACACCTATCAGCTATTGAACTAACTAATAAATACAATTAAAGTGCTGACTGGAGTTTTTAAAGAGTTCTAAATTAACTATGACTCTAACTCCATTTTCCATGCATGATGGTTTTAATTAAGATGATTTCGTTCTCTGACATTTGGCTCCCTTCTGGTGGTGGCTGTGGTGGATGTTCAAGGCTCCATGTTGCTCTTCAATGTCGTATCCCTTTACCTCTGCTGAGAAACAGGAAACTGTCCCTGTTTTTATGCTTTTGGTTTCCTTTGACTCAACCTTTTCAGCGCTTTCAAGTATCTCATCAATATCCACGTTCTCAAGTTTCTTTTTCGCTTCCTGTGTTGTATCGCTTCTGCCAACACTATCCTTTGGAACAAGATAAAGTTCATATGATCCACCATCAACATCTGAACATACCAGGACAACATTTTCCAAGGGACTGTAAGACAATGATCTTGGTCCTTGATTCATTCCCGTGGATCCAGGCCTTCTTATTGGTATAAGTTGAATGTCTTTTTGAGTTGCAAATTCATAAGCCCGCAGAAAACGATCTTTGATGTAGTATAGGTTACCCTCATAAACAACAAAGGCAGGTCTTTCTCTTTCTAACTTGAAAACAATCATACAACTTATCCATATTGCCTGTAATAAGATACAAAAATGAAAATCTTTCAAAATTCTTTGTTCTCTGGTAAGCATATTCAACAATGCCAGCATTCCCTTGCCGAAGGGCTTCAATTCCAATTCTATACCAGTGATCCTTATCATCTATCTCCTTTGCAGAAGCAACAGCAATTTCAATATTTCCACTCTCCACTGCTAAGTTGAAACGTGTCTTCTCATCTTTGACAAAGTGAAGAGCCACTTCCGGGAATCCCTTCTGCTGTAGGTAAGCAATCATTGCTTGTTCACAAAGTTGAGAGTTCTTGATCATGCTCATAACATGGTCATACTTCTTTTTTATGAGTGCCAGCTTGAATACAATTTAGTGGCATCAATCTGTATGACACGGTTCTTTCCATCCCGATTCAGGCAACTGACAGAATTCCCTGATACCTTGGTTATATAAACAGGAACATCAAGTATTCTAATGATGCCACTATCTCCATTCGGAAGGCAATACTTAATGTGATTCAAGGTTGTATAAATAAAAATACCATTTTCATCCCAAGCACCACTCTTAACACGAATAGTCTTACTGTCTTGACACCTGAACGAAGCACTAAATTATCCACATTGGCCTTACATTCACACTTCTGGTCCTCACTCTGCCCCTTTGCTCAAGTATACCAAAAACTCCTTATCGTAGCTACTGTGCAAATCCACACAATAGAACATGGACCCATGCCAATCCAGCCCCAATTCGGCGTATTTCAAATGGCCAAGTCATAATAGATATTTATCTTTCTGCGAAATCTGCACTGGAGGTATCCTTCAATGAATTCTCCTTTTTATCTAATGAACCATGTGACAGAAAACTGTCATGGTCTACTGCACTGGTCTCCTCCTTGTCATGTTGCCCACCCTGCACAGGAGTTGAAGACTCTCGTTTCCGTTTCCTTAATATGGAAGGTGTATTTCTGAAGCTCTTGGCTGCACTCTTTAAGAAAGATTCTGGGCTTTTGTCATAAGAACCCCATATAGAGTAAGGAGTAGAACAGTTAACTGATGACATTATCATTTGCCAAACACCAAGAGGGCTGTAGGCCTGCTGAAGATGGCTACACGAATTTATAAGATCACAGTTAATAAATGAAAAATCCAAGCTAGGCAGACGAGGGGGTTCATAGAACAAACACTCAGAAATTGGACTTTCTGCCTGCACACTCAAAGCTTCCACCTTCAAATTGACTGCTTTCTCATCAAATGTCAAATTCAACATATCAGGGCCAGATCTACCATCCTGACGGTCGATCTTTAAATCATGAATAACAGGTTTACAATATTGCAACATCTCATCGCTGTGCTAATTTTAAAGTGCTAAGTGTCTCCATTGTGCAACAATTAGAAGGGCTGACATTGGCAATGATAGTCGTTTTAGAGTTTTCACCAAGAGAATCCTGGAGAAGAAATGTAAGTTTGGAGTCACGATATGGTACATGTTGTGCTTTCCCATTGGCAACATTTACAAGATTCATGATTACGAGCCCGAGAGTTGAGAGTGATTTGTTGATGTTTGAGGCCTCTTTCAAGCGCTCACCTTCAGCACCTGAATTCTTTTGTCTCTCTGAACCTGCCAGATCAACTAAATTTAGGCGTCCAAATCTATGATGAGTCACCGACTGACTCTCCCACTTGCTTTCAATTATACAAGTGAATACACTATGTGAGCGGCTACTAGCACGGTTCATATTAGTTGTTGCAACTTTCCTGTTGGCCGCTCCCTACAGGAGTAGCCGAATAACATCATTGACACCTTTCACCTCAACTTCTGAAAGATTTTCAACATACACTCCTTTCTTGGCATCTTCCCTCATCTGTAAATTTGTTGATGATGGCTCCAGGAGATCTGCAACCTGCTCATTGTATATTTCTAGAAAGGAACACTTGCAAATAAATTTCAATTTTTCTTCTTTTTGAGCATCTTCTTCCTTATGGATCCTTGCAAACAAATGCTCAAAAACACGAGGCGTCATTCCACAGTTTGAACTCAGGTTTTTTGCTCTGCGCCCTCAATATCACCAAGCATGGTATGTGTTTTCCCACTCCCAGTCTGAATAACATATGGTTCAGAAACAAGAAAGTTTGATAGAAACCCAAAAGAAAATCCTAAAAAGGATGTTGCATATATTACGAACAGAGGATTGGAAGGAAGTAATATAGAAGTTGTGTCTATTGGAGCGGGATCTGAACCTCTTGATATATCGTTGCGCCCTGAATTAGATCCTCGTCTTGCAGACTCATAACCTCGGACATCACCATGCCATGAGCCTGAACCAAGCCTTTCAGACTCATAACCCCTGCTATCACCACGCCGGGAACCTGAGACTGCACCTGGCCTCTCAGAATCATAACGAGTAACATTACCCCGCTTAGAATGAAAGTCCATCCTTTCAGAACCATATCCTCTATTAACATCAACATGACCAGAGTTGGACCGCGGTCTCTCAGAGTCATTTCCTTCATAAAAATCACCAAACCCTGGACAAGGGCCTGAGCAATCAACATCAGAGCCTACAGTAAATCCACGTCCCGGAAAAAAACCTGACCTGTTGACATGATGACCTCCATCTCTAAAAATATCCTTATCATTCTCCTGCAGAATTTGTACAAGGAGAAATCAAGGCCTTCTCTTTGAGCTGGGTATTATCAATCTGAAACCTCGCAAAGAGATCTTTCATGAAGAAGCTCACATCGTCCCTGCTCGCCCCGGGGCCCGGCCTCGACACCACGATGGCGCTACTGGATTCTCTCAACACCCCGCTCTTTACCAGAATTTCTAAATCGCGCTGATGAAGATTGAGTTTATTGACGCCCACGAATTTTACTGCTGATACACATTGCCTTGTCTCCTTGTTCAATTTATTGATGGACCAATTTGACTAGCAGTGCCTGCCTTTCGAGGATAAGCGGTCGGATATGATAGACGAAGTGTATAGGCTGACAACTGTTGATGGATTTCAATGGATATGACAGCTGTGAAAGAATGGCTATGGATTCGAACACATCCCCAATTTTGTAGCACAGCCTAAAACATGTTGCGCTGCGAAACTACAAAAAGGCTTTATGCGCATCAAACTAATGTGAGAGGTTTTGAAATTTTGGCATTAGAATTTTCAGTGATAACACATCAGACGATTGTCTGTCCTATGTACATAAAAATGAATTTATAAAGCTGAGCATGGGAATGCCCGCCTCATCTAGATCATGAAAACAGTATCAAAATAATGTATTGTATTGTATCTTATTACAAGTCTCCTCCCAGCATTGAAAGAACTTCGGATCCTCCTAATAAAGCATTTCACCCGATAAACGGCCTCATACTTTAGGGGGCAACTGTTATAGACATTTTTGTGCCTTACAGCTTTGAGCATGAAATGTCCATAATCCAAGGGATCCGAAGTCCCTAAAAGTGTTGTTCCTGCCCCTAAAGGAACAAGGTCAACCAATGACAGCTTCTCCCAGAAGTTCTCCACCAAAAACTACTCAGAATCAGTCAAATCAGGATCAATTCAAGTGCTCCACTAGCTGCCTGCGTTGCAAAGCACCCCAGTACACTAGCTAGGTGCGTTGCAACGCACCTAAATGCACTACCAGGGTGCGCTGAGCGAGAAATGCCAAATGGCAGTGCCATTCCGCGAGGTGTACAGACAATGGAAGCTTCCAAAATCTTCCTCAATGACACTTGCCTCACTGAGTTCGACCAAGGATGAGTAAGAGGCTCTCAGCCTCCAAGTGGAAGCAAGAACTGACAGAGAGAAGCCACAAGTCAAAACATAAGCTGACTCATCCTCTCTGCTTACATCTATATATGGATCCCTCATCCCAGAGATCCGGAGGCTGGAATTTTGTACTTTGCAGAGAATTGCTGTTGGTTTGAGATTGAGATTAGTGCATTGGGTGATTTATGCTTTGTTGGAGGTGAGGAAGGGATTCCTTTGCTGGGAGGTAGATGCTGGATCGGGACTCACTTGGTTGTATCTCCTCTTGGACTTTCTTATTATATCAATAAAACTATTTGAGTTTCTCCTACATGCTGTGTATCAATGATGCTTTGTTATATTTGCATGTTTAGCTTAAATCTGATCCTAAGCTAGTTATAAATGTAAATCTATGTCTTTTGTGTAGTTTTCCTCTTCTGTGATCTTGCAGGAACTTGGTGAAGCTGGACCAGTGAAGGAACAGGCAGCAGGAAGTGAACAAAGAGGAGAGCGATTGGATCAACAAACTAGCGAAAGATACAGGTTAGTTACATCCTTCCTCTTCGTTTACATTTCATAAAGAAGAATACGAAAATAGTTTTCCTTGTTTGTTGCTAAGGCACTATCACACCTTAGAGTGGGATAGGGGCGTTCTGAATAAATATTTTTCCCAACAACAGAATCCTGCATCATAACTGTATTATATGTCCACAACAATATATAAGTGACTCATAATCAAGTAATGAAGTTGTGTATTCAAGCTTTGTACTTCTACTTATCCTTATGAAGATCACCATGTAAGCACCATATATGCATCATCAGAGAATCAATCCACAAGTTTGATATGAACATCAACTATATAACCCCAAAAATCATATGAGATTTTGTCATGGACAACTCATAACCATATCATAGCAAGATGTATCATTTAGCCATATGAGCATCATCACCAAGGATGACTAACCATAATGCCAACAATGCATTATTAAAAGTATATGCTCCCCCTGAACCTGTGCCATCTTGTTTACTATCAGATCTGATCATGCATATATCAGCGAGAAGTATCAAGGCATCATCATCATCAAGTTAGGATCAAAACACTTCTAAACATCTTACAAGTATCAAGACATTTCCACACATCATCAACAGATTGTAACCATTATCACCCAGAGCAAATAATGGACTGAATCATTCTTGAGCCTGTCCCACTGCTTTTCTAAAACTGACATATATGCGACTGTGCACTGTCTAACTCGCATATATACATGACTTCTATTTATGAAACTTGCGTGTGAGATTGAGAACACTGAAGTTTTACACTTTCAGCTTCCTCTGAGTCTGTTATGTCTGTACATTGTGTTGTGCCACATCTTTCTCACTGTACTTCCTTCGTCTTCCATATCTTCAAGTGTGATGATGTTTTCTCCTTTTGGTATGTTGTCCGTACTTTGTTCCTGCATTCCTTTGCTATATGTCCAAGCTTGTTACATGCACAACATCTCACATGTTTCATATTCCTTCTGTAGCAATCAACAACTTTGTGACCAAACATATTGCAAGAAAAACAGTATCCCTTAAAGTACCTGGAACGTGATGATCTTTCTGTGTGATGGTCTTGAACCATTCTACTTCTGCATCTGGCGGAAACATGTCCAAGATTATGACATACATAACATTCAACATTATTCATCGGAGGAGTAAAAGATTTTCTTTGAAGAATTTCTTTCCTTGGTTGTTGATGGGATTGACCTCTCATCTCCTTGTTGAGTATTTCGGATTGTGCATTAGAGTTCATTGTCTTATTTTGTGAACTAGATTCACCTTCAATAGATTCATGAAAAAAAAGACCAATTTTGATAGCAGGAGACCTTTGACTACTAAGAATATCATCCAAGATCTTAGTACTATCTTGAAATCGTAAGATCTTATCCTTTTCTTCTAAGATTTCTTTTAGAATATTTACCTCAACTTGATGTTGCTCTTCCTTTTCACGATACTGCTTTTTCATGTTTTCTTCAGCTTTTCTTCCTTCTTCCAACTGATGTCTTAATTCAAGAACTTCATTTTCTTGTTTTTCAAGAGCTTGGAGTAGTTCTTTATTCTGCTTATTTGATTGTTCAAGATCTTCTTTTAGCGAGAGGATCGTAGCTTCAAGACTTTCATAGTAACTGGATCTTTCTCTGAGTTTCTTGATTGTTGTGCTCCTTTCATTTACTTCATTTCTTAATGATGTCACGTCATCCTGCAAATTTTGACATTGATCTTCCTTTTCCTTGAATAGCTTCCTTACCTTGTTTCCTTCCTCTAGTTGATCTTTTAGTTTGGTAACTTCTTCTTTGGAGATACATTCCATTTTGTGCAATAGATCTTGTTGATCTCTAATTTTGTCTGTAAGCCTTTTAAATTAAGCCTCTATTTTTTATCTTTCTTTCTCACCCATAAGAGCAAATTCAGTTGTTTCACTATCACTTTCATCATCTTCAAATGGATGGATAAATGTATTACCGGAGGATAACAAATTCATACCTGATATTTCTTTTGCTTGTTCATCTTCATTCTGAAGTGATTCTAAATCTGAAGTGCTTCTTCCACATATTCCCCAATCGATTCTCCCACTGTCATAGTTCTTCTGATATGTCTTCTTCTTCTTAGGCGCTTTCTTCTTAAGCTTCTTTCCCATTGTTCTACGGATCTCTCTCAAGCGATCAAGCTTCTACCAAAGGACCTGCTCTGATACCAATTGTTGGAAATAATACTGAGAGGGGGGGGGGGGTGAATCAGTATTATCAAATCAATATAACTTTCTCATTTCCATATTAAGATTCATATACACTACTTCAACTAAGGCAAACCGCGTGTATACGCAACTGTGTGTAATGCAACAAGCGTATGTCTAGTAAACTTATGATTCAATTAGTTGATCCTTTATGAATGCATCAGAACATTATTAACCATATGAACAGTAAACAGGAGCAGTAAAACAGAACAGATCATCACACATAAGCAACACACATGAACACCGAGATGTAAGGTGGAAACCCAATGTGGGTGAAAACCACCTGCTGCAATTCATTTTTATCTTCCTTTAATAAGAAACTTCTTTTTACAATATTTCTGTACTGGAGCAGTCTTATACCAGTACGCAGGCTTCTACCTGCAGAAGGCTACAACCTTTTCTCATTCTCTAGCTTCTCCTAGAAGGGAGCTACAACCCCCTAGCTCTTGTACTAGCTGATGTACCAGTACGTAGGTACTGACCTACAGAAGGCTACAACCTTCTCTCGTTCTCCAGCTTCTCCTGGAAGGGAGCTACAACCCCCTTAGCTCTTGTACTAGCTGATGTACTAGTACGTAGGTGCTGACCTATAGAAGGCTACAACCTTCTCTTTCTTCCTCCAGGTACCACGTTTCATAAATTTTCAAACTGGATACTCATGGAACACAACATCATAATCTGAAGGCCACGTTTCATCCAATTTTCATACTGGACCCATCAATATCATTGAAGCACAAAATCAATCATCACTGTGATACAACTATCAACTATACTTGCGTCATTCATTTCTGAATCACCGAACACTGAATCACTGAAACCCTGTCAACAAAATGCAATCACTAGAACACATAGTAGAACACATAACTCTGCAACGATATTCAGAACCAACTATATCATTAAAAATCATGCATCAGAGTGCATATGCTACTTGGAAGAGCCGAACCAACGTGTATACGCAACTTCACCAAAGTGAACCAGCGTATATGTCAACAATTACTTACTTATAACTTCGCTGCACTTCCTGACTTCAGACATACCCAGATCATTACATATACAAGGATAATACGTGTGTTAGCAACCAGATCTTAGTCCATCAGATCACATAAAGATAGGTCATTATGATCCTGATCCATTGTTAGATTTCATCCATCAACACTGAAGCTAAACACAATCAACCAATCTGAATATGCAGAATATTGACACCAGTAAACAGTCACCAGAACTCATCAACAACCAGAACCACCTGTAACTTCAAACATCATAGTTCATATGGTATACGCTACTTATATGTATCTAACCTGTGTATGTACACACTTTCATCAAAGTCAACTAACGTATACATCTGTAAATATTCATTTTTGCAGCTATTTCAAACTTAAGTTACCCTGATCAGAACATTACATGCGTCAGTATACAGATCTAGAACAAGCATGATCAAACCATATAGAGATGATTCATTCCAAACCATTTGATCCCGATCTATCCTTAGATCTTGTTCTCCATCAACCGCTGAGATTCCTCCTTAGCTCAGATCAAGCAAAGCATCATGAACCCATAACCTGCATACTGGATCTCATACTTCATTAGATATTCAAGACTTTCTGAGTGCCTTTGCCTAATGATCTTCTCCTCCTTTTATAGTCTTAGGCCTTACTCAATACCATGGTCCAAAACCATAAAGAATCAATACCATGGACCCAATACCTGGGTTCAACACTTCGGACGAGATACCATGGTCCAAAACCATAGGTCCAAATACCAAGGACTAAATACCATGGACCAAAAATAATTTTTCCCACATGTACGTGCTTTTCCTTGCATGAAAGTGCGTGCATATGTATACGTGCCTTTTGAACGTCGATCCTGCGTGTATACGCAACTTTATCAAGGGGAACCTACGTATATCTCTTTTCCTTCATTCTGTGACCCTGAACTGTGATCTGTCATCTTAGTAAGTTGCCATCAAGGACAACACTTGTATCATAATGCCAACAATCTCCCCCTTTGGACTTGATGGCAAAGCTAACTTGCCATACTAAGTGTTAGAGTCGGTCTGGTCAGCCCTCCGTCAGAGATCAAAACTCTTTGTGCATTTCAATTTTAGGTGTCCCACTCCATTCACTCAGCTGCATTTCGCTAGGGACATGCCATGATCTGACGGAGAAAGTCATGCTACTCATTTTCCCTCATGTCTGGCCCCTGCTGGTTCGGGTCTTGGTCCATAATCACCGAAGCTCATGACAGTCAAGGTCTGGTCCTTTACAGGACAAAGTCATTTTTTATGATTGGGTCTAGGAAATCATCAATTTGGTCTTTGAAAACATGTCCAGAACAAGCCATGCAGGCCAGAGGGAGACCTTATACAGCTATGGTTCAGAAAGCTTCATCATCACCTAAAGAGACATTGACTCTTCTTCAAAACTCTGTTTTGAAGAAAAGTCAAACAAGGTCATTTATGACAAAATTTTCCAAAAATGCACAAGTTGATTTTTCAGATGCAGTCATGGTTTCTATGGCCAAATGCCCAGTCACACAGTCCCCACAAAGAAATGTCGAAAATCCCATCATGAGAGCCAAAATTTCAAAGAAAAAATGAAAATCAGGGTGTTTTAAAGTCAATGAAAAAAGTGCAAAACACAAACATTAGAAAGTGGGTTTTCAAGGAAGAAAAAATCAAACCCATCTCTCCCAAGCCTATATATACTTGTTGTGGCCCAAAGCAAAGCCATTTGTGCTCTTGCAAGCTTGGGAGAGACATTGCTAAGGTAAGAGAGCGAAGTTTGAGGAATTTGAGTGAGTGAGAGCTGGTTTCAAGGAGCGCGGCGCATACACCAGGGAGCGCGGCACACACAGAGGGCGTGGCACACACAGAGGGCGCGGCGCACTGACAACCAGCCCGCAGTGGAAAAATTGCAAAGGCACGACGCACACAACCAGGGGCATAAAAATTTGCCAAAACTACTTCAAATCTCGGTGGAGGCTAGCAAACAAGAGGTAGGCCCAGTTGAAACATCTTCTCCGTCAATTTTTTCTATGCTTTGGGGTTTGTAAGATGTTTAATGGTACCCAAAAGCACAATGGCCATCCATGGAAAAAATCACCAAGGAAAGCGATAAATGGGGTTGTAAGTTTGCGATGATGCCACCAAGGTTCTGCTCCCCTCCCCTTGTCCCTCACTCCTCATCGTTCCTACCTCCATTCCATTATGTTTCCTAAGGAAACCACCCTAAAACTGCCACTAAAACCCTCCCCCTTGTTTTTCAAGCAAATTTTGGTGAATTTGCAGTGCGCGTCGCACACACGAGGTGGCACGGCGCACTGGGAGCACGACCACAGTGTAAATATAACACTAGCGCGGCGCATACCCGGTGCACGACGCACAGACATATAAGCCAAAAAATTTACTAAATTGCCCAAAATTTTTGTGAATAACCCTCAAAATTGGAGAGGTAGCCCAACTACCTTCACCATTGGCATTTAACTTGAAGAGGAATGTGATTTTGATGACCATGAATCAAATGCAATTTTTTTTTTTAAAGTAAAACAAAGATGACACAAAGAAGGTCAAGAAGCTAGGGTTTTGCTACAATGACATTATTGCTAAAGTATGCTCCTACCCTACCTCTATCAGCTAATTCCCCTGTAGCAGTTTCCCCTAATAATCACCCTAGCTCCACTGTAATCATATCCAATCGTTCCCCTTTATTCCGATGGCTCAAAATATGAAAACCCTACCCCATCAACACCATACCCAAAACGCTCCCAAATCCCTGATAAATTTCTCCTTTTAAACCCCTATTCCCCTTTTCATCATTCCCCTCCTAACACTCCCTGTTTTATTGTCCCCTTAGTGACAGACTTTCAGAGCATCTACCAGTTCCATTGGATTCAGAGGGCAGCATAAAACTCGTGGTACAAGCAGCACTAATGGCATCAGAAGTTTCATCAAATTATGAGGAGGGGACCCACAGTGACACATCTTCAGGAGAGAGGGCCTATAGAAGACATCACCGGAGCGGCAGACATCTTAGAGATGAGCCAAACACCCTCACTGAGCTGCAGGCATGCCCACTTTCCATGTCTTGTTTCCAGCACTTGGCATGTTATGAATTTTGTCAAAGGGTGGCGAATGTAAGAGTCCATCATGAGTTGGCCCGCCTTTTTGCACATCATCTACAGGGAGGTCAATCTATCTTGGCTGGGGTCACTTTCACCTTGAAACTTGTGACCATATCAGTGGAAACAGGAATACCGAACGTTGGGGAACAGTGGCATAAGAAAAAGAAGGTGGAGAGGTATCACTATGAGCCTTACATCAAGAACAGCTGTTTGAGCCAGCTCACCAAAGTTTTTCCATTCAGATTTTTGAGGGATGAGTATGCCCCACTCATGAGATTGATCATGAAGTATTTCAGTTGTGAGGGAAGGTTTTCCCGCCTCTATGCCTATCACATCCGGTTGCTCATGCACTTCACCAGGGTGCGGATGATGAGCCTCCCATTTTTCATCTGCGAGAAAATTGAGAAGATGAAAAACTTCATGCAGCGCAAGACCCCTCGACAGCAGCTAAACAGTGTCTATCATTTTGGTCTCATCCGGATTTTGGTGGACCATCAGTTGGGATTGCAGGGTATTTCTTGGGAGGACTTCATCTCCCGTGATTTCTTCAGCGCTCCACCGATGGTATCAGAGGCAGAGCATGAGGCGGGGGGTCCTTCACTTTAGTTTGAGAGCCATGAGACTGCCACCATGCCAATATACATCACATACTAGAAGGGTAGTAGATTGTTGTTCGCAGCAGCAAAGCGAGTGTTATCTCCACCTGGAGTGGAAGGGGCCTCGCTTCCGACATCAGCACCACAAAAGCAGGGTAAGGGCAAGGAGCCAGTGCAGGAGGAAGGGCCATCAGGTGAGCAAGAGACCGAGTTTGTTCTCCTCCAAGATGATGAGATAGATGCAGAACCTACGAATGCTGAGCTGGGAGAGATAATTCAGGAGCAGCAATCAGTGATTGAGAACTTATCCCTAGACTTGGAGAGGAAAAGTGGAATGTGCAGTACCTGGAGCAGAGGAAAAAGCAACTTGAGGATCGGCTAGCTGAGATAGAGTTGCAAATGATCAAGGAAAACCAGCAACACATCCTGGCAGCACAAGGCAGACCGATGGAGCAAAGAGACGAGGACCGGGAATATGTGTTAGAGAAAGTGAACGTTCACTTGGAGCAGCAGTTGGATAAGGCTAATAGGGAGAAAGACATGCTGAGGTGCATGACTCACCACTACATGGCCCGAAACATGAGCTCCAAAGCAAGAATCAGGAGCCTAAAGGCAAGATTGAGTAAAGCGACAAAAGAGGCAAAGGAGGCAAAGGAGAAAGATCGGCTTCGAATCTTGGCTGAGGCTTCCTTGGCATAGAATAACACTTCATAGAGAACTTCCAGCCCAAATTGCAAAGAATTTGGGCAAATTTTTGTCACATGGTGATTTTTTGGACAAAAAACAGGAAATTCCTCCCTGTGCGCCGTGCCACTGGCGTGACGCTAAAATTCTAGGGCTCCAATCGAGGAACGACTTGCATATTTGGATTCAGCATCGAAAATTATGACTACTGGTGTCCGAGCAAGAAATTTTGACAAGATCTGGGTCTCTTAAAGGTCAAAAAACACCCAAAAATGGCCTCTCTGCCACTTTTTTGACACACAGAAAGTAGTCTTGGGAGAATGAAGATTTGGAGGGGAAAATGAGCACCAAATTTGGAAATTCTAGTGGGGTTAGAAAATAGACAGGACGGGCTTTCCAACAATCCCACATGGGAACATGTTGGACACCTGGAAGTGCCCCAAAATAAGCTCCAAAGTGGCACGACGCACATAGAATTTGGCGCGGCGCACAGAGGAAAAAACTGCCAATTTGCTCCCGTTTCGCGAAATTTTGGGTCGCGACTTCTCCAAGTGGGTCCGGTCATCTACACTTTAGTTTTTTGGCACCAAAGGCAGCATTTAAAGAGTTTTCTCTCCAGATGGGCATCTATCCAAGTGGCAAAGGAATGCAAAGGGTCACCCCAGCCAAATGTCATGCTTGAGAGCGCTGCACCTGTAGCTGATGGTTGGCTCTCCATCTCCATTTCGTAATGATTTGAGTAACTTCCCAACCCCTGGGCGTTCTATCTCTTCCTCACATATTCTATATATTGTATGCAAGTTATTTGCAAAGGGTTGGCTGGCTTGTAACTTCTGGGAGACTGTGGGAAAGAAACTCTGTTTCTGCACAGTGTATTTTTGATAGAGAATTAATGAAAGGCAACGGCTCTGTTTCATGAGATTCTTGTGGTTGTGAGTGTAGAAAATGTGTTCTTATGTTCCATATGTATCTTGTTATGTTTCATAATCCAGTTCACGTTTCATTTTAGTGAAATTTTCTAAGTGAGATTAGGTAGAATTCAATTTATATTGCTCTGCCTGTGGGAAAATTTCATGTACAATGTTATTCTTCTCTTGAAAAGGATTCATGCAACTATGCCCTTTTCAATTTCTTCAGCAATCTTTCCATTCCGCGTTACCTTAAACCGAAATTTCTGCTCTTTCCGCCTACCTTGCCTCACGGAATAATCTGTACCTTCATATTCAATTCTCTGTTCTTTGCTGAGCGCCAGTCCCATATACATCCCAGAAGCTCGATCATTCATAAAATTGTTTTCAAAATCCCTTTTCACTTACTAGCCTAAGGTAAATATTGCATTGTAAGTCATCTGAGACCATTTTTTCTTATCCATTTACTGAGCGTGACTCGGGGAGAGCCCTCTCCTGCTCTGGTAGGGCTAGCTACCAAACTGAGCATGGTTTGTGGTTACCCTAATTTTTGCCTTCCTTCAGCCTAAGGCAGATTTAGGTGCTAACATAGTGGCGACTCCACTGGGGATAAAGTTGAAAGTCAAATCCCCTTGTTTCATAAGAATTCTAGGCTTCTGGATGATGAGCTTAGGATTGGAAAGGCTGAGTAAGTTGGTTGTGTCCCGTAATTTCTCTTAATAGCACGCTAGCTTCGAGAGGATATACCAGATCAAATCCAGACCCGAACCCTCCTCATATTTACGAAAACCCCAATTTGATCCCAAGACTCCTTCGTCAAGAAAGCACCATAACTCCCGTGTTCAAATCCCATTCATGTCCCGACATTTTTGAGTATCTTGAAGAGCTTGAGTTTGACGAACGATTTGAGATATCACTGTTTGAATCTAAATCCGAAAGGGCTGTTGATTATACCGTCCCCAATCTGAAATTTCTTATAGACCTTGAAACAGAAAGAGCCAATAGACTAATTGATAATTACATTGCAACACATCCCCAAACTCTGATTGCAAGCCCCTTGCAAACTGTGCACACTCCTCCAACACCTCCAAGGCCAAATCCACCGAGAATGATGGCTGCCTGTTTCGCACCCCTTGTTCTGCCCCAAGTCCTAGATGACATGTCAAATGATTATCAAAGTAAAATCTCGTTTTTTTATGGCACTCCGAACAACATCACTGCTCAGCAACATGTAGACAAAATGGCAGACTTCTATGAACTTCATGAGATCGATGTGGAGAATGTGGAAATGGGGCTCTTTGTTCAAACATTTGCAGGTGATGCGAGGAAATGGTTCAGAGGTTTGACGGCTGCAAGTATCACTACCTTGGCTGAGCTACAAAGACAATTTTTGAGCCGGTGGGAAGTGAAAAATAATCCCCTTCAAATTCTAGCTGAATACGAGCAAATCAAATAGAATGCCGGTGCGTCGGTCCAAGATTATTGTGTTAGATTTAATGCAGTCTACAATGAAATTCCAGACCATCTAAAGCCACCTGTAGGACTAGCGATGATGAAGTTTCCAGATGGTTTTGATGCTGACATGACATACCAATTAAGAGAGAGAGAACCGGCTACAATGGAAGACATGCAGAAAATTGCGGTCAACGTTGAGGCAAATCCGCTGTCCAAAAGAGCTAGAGCGAAAGCAAAGAAGAAAACCATGGTGAAAGAAGAATCTTCTTCAATGGATCAGCTTCTCAAAAAGGTAGAGCAGATGCTTGAAAGGGTAAAACTTGATAAGCCAGAGCCACAAGTTAGGAATCCTAACTTTCGTGGTCAACAACAGCCACAATATAGAATAAGACAAAGAGATCAACGAACTCAAGAGCAGACAGCACAACAGCCAGTACAAACAACTTTGCAGCAGAATTTTGTGCATGGACCAGAGTCAGATGAGGACGAGAATGTAATAGGCAAGTAAAACCATCTCTTCACTCCAGATGAGATGCCTACTTACATCACCGAAGAGGAAGAATTTTGTTATAGACATTTTTGTGCCTTACAACATTGAGCATGAAATGTCCATAATCTAAGGGATCCAAAGTCCCTAAACATGTTGTTCCTACCCCTAGAGGAACAAGGCTAACAAACCACAGCAATTCACAGAAGTTCTCCACCAGAAACTGCTCAAAAACAAGTCAAATCAGGATCAAGTCAATGGCTCCACTGACCAACTACACTAAATGTCAACTGCAACACTGGCTACCTGCGCCGAATGTCAAAGCCAACACTGGCTACCTGCGCTGAGCGAAAGTGGACATGTGGCAGGCTCATTCCTCAAGGTGTCAATGCCCAGGAAGCTTCCAAAATGACACTTGCCTCAGGGAATTCGACTGGTGATGAGTAAGAGGTTCCAAATCTCCAAGTGGAAGCAAGAACCTCCAAGTGGAATCAAGAACTGACAGAGGGAGAGGACACTAGTCATATCTCAAGCTGACTCATCCTCTCTCCAAAACATCTATATATGGATCTCTCCTCCATGAGATCTAGGGGCTGGAATTTTGTTATTGCAAAGAATTGTTGTTGGTTTGAGACTGGAATCATTGGGTGATTAATGCTTTGAAGGGAGGTGAAGATAGGAATTCCATTCTGCTGGGAAGGAGATGCTGGATTGGAGCCCTCTGGGTTGTATCTCTTCCTGAACCTTGTTATTTATCAATAAAGCTATCTTGGTTTTCTCCTATATGCTGATGTATCTTTGATGTATGATTGCATTAGTGTATTTGATTTATTTCTAATCCTGAATCATTTATGAATATGAATATCTGCCTTTGTGTTGTGTTCTTCTCTTGTCGCAAGTAGCTGTTCTCTTGTCGCAAGTAGTTGTTCTCTTGTGATCTCGCAGGAATCTGTTGAAGCTGGGCGAGCGAGGAGGCAAGTAGCTGTGAACACCCAAAGAGAAGAGGATCTAGATCGAGGGACAAACGGAAGACATCGGTAAGTCCATTGATCTCTCTTCTTTCGCATTTCATAAAGGAAGAAACCAGAATAGCTGTCTCTGTTTGTTGCTAAGGCACTGTCACACCTTAGGTGGATAGGATCGTCCTGCATAGGCATTTTTCCCCACAACAAATTGGTGACTCCGCTGGGGAGATTTGTTTTAGTCATTTTATTTGTGTTTCTATCATTGTTTGTTTCATAGACTCAGTAGCAACAATCGAACTGCTTCTGCTATTTTCAGTTGCAAAGTAGACAGTTGTTGCCTTGATCCTTCACTGGATTTTGTCTATGATATGAACAATGGACTCACAAATGATTTGATGATCCTTTGTGATAGATCTTAGTACCCCTTCAAAGCATCCCTTTGATTATACCTTGCTTGTGTTTCTGATTTGGCCTGAAACTATTGATTTTTGAGCAATCTGTGACCCAGAACCTAGTGAGAAACGAGAGTTTCTCCTTCAGCGCAACTGCTGTGAAGGAATTCTGCATTTCAACGCAGGTCCCGTGAAGGCTACCTGCGCTGAATGTCAGAACCACAGTGTTGAGGTTGCGCTGAACCAGTTTGGCCTTGTGCAGCTGGGGTTCTCTGCTCTCTGTTGCCCAGTTTTGATCTCTGTTTTTGCAGCCTTTAACCAGCATAGGTACCAGTCTGATAACTCATTTTCTTTGCTTGAATTCCGCCTCCTTTTGTACAAAAAGACTGTGAGTGTTTTTATGTGTTTGTGGCGTCATTTACAGTTTTCCTTTGCATGAGTGAAATAATCATCCTGTAGCCCTTGATTCAGATCTGTTGATTGTGATCTTAAGAGAGAGTTCATTGGCTGTTTACAGTTGATTATACATTTTCTTTTGCTTATTGGTTTGAGTTTGTCTCTTTTAAGTGTCGAAACAAGTATTCATTTCGAAAGTCGCAAAGAGTTGTAATCTCTTCTACCCTTGTTGATTTCGAAAAAGTAAACTTGTTTGTATTTGTCATTTAAAAGCAAATTAAAAGTTGTACAAAAAGCTTTCTTTGTAGGCATCAATACTAAGAAAGCGGAAAACAAACACCTGCATTGTGCATTTTCATTTTGATAAGTTTGCATGCTTGATTTAGGAAGAGTGCATTAGAGTGTGCTGATTGCTCTTTGAGAAAAGATGGTGTCTTTCTTTTCCCTTAGTAGCTAGGATTTTCAAAGTTGAAAAGATAATAAAGCTTGCTTATCATCTTAGACTGCATTTAGGAATTGTACCATACATTTCGTGGTGATCTAGAAAGGCAAACTTCTAAAAAGATCAACTTAAAATAAACTGAACGAACCTAACAATGCTTTGCAACATAACGCACAACATAGAGGTCTAGGCTAGAGATATGTTTCGGCGTCGTTAAGCCTGGTGACTATCGATCTCGTGGAAGGTGGGTGATTCCTCCTGAGGGACGATAGCGCCAGTACGGATTGTGCTCCCACGTACCGTTGCGTATATATTGGGAGACCCCTGTAGGAATTTAACCTTTATCCTTAGGAAGCCGTGTCGGCCGCCCTACTGATCGCAATGCACTGAACACAACATTCAGGAAGATCGACCGCCCGTACCTTAAAAAGTATTCTGCGGTTTTGCGAAAAGTTTGGCACACCCTCTGCCTAGAACTCCAGAGCAGTTCCTTTTGGCCTTTTTCAGACTCTATAACAGAAAAAGTCCATCCGAGCATTTGTCACTTCGGGCTCATTAAAACATCGAAGGAGACTAGAGTCATCTTTAGCTTTTTCTTGACTCTTTAAAAGTGAAAAAGCAAGTTGTGTCTAAAGCATCGTTAACAATTTATTTTAAACGGAACAATCACCCTTTATTCCCACGTTGATCTTTAGGTTGAAAAGATGGAGCACACCAACCAAGGAATTCCCCTTGGTGGAAATCCTAGTCCCTTCTCCTCTTGGGGAGATGTTGGTGCACCCCACATGGCCACATTGTCGCTTCCAGGACTGACAATTGGCCTACTAGTCTGGCTCTTTTCAACCAATGTCGTTCAGAACACCACGGTTCCTGAACAGTCGAGTCAACAGTTAGATCAGACAAGAGTTGCCCACCAGCCTTCCACTTCATCTTCCTCTCCTCCTTCCTCTTCGCTTGATGGAACTGGTAGAACAAAAAACCGAGTTCCTAAGGAGAAGAAGGAGAAGAAGAAGAAAGAGAAGAAGAAGAAGGAGCCTAAGGTGACTGGGGGCAAACAAGTGTCATCTGACAAAAATCCACACACAACACTCACTAGGCCTAAATCGCCATGTGTCATATGCAAGGGAGACCACTTCCACAGAGATTGTCCCTGTATCCCTCGGATACTAAGGGACTGGTCTCCCCGTTTGCACAATTCGGTAGCGTCGACCTCTGATAGCCATGTTGACTGCTCACCGTCAACTAGTGGGAGTGAAGCCCTAGGACAGAGAGGGAAAGCTAAATTTCCCTGCAGACTGTGTGAAGGCGATCACGCCATCCACCGTTGTCCCTTCTTAGACGAGGCAAAAAGAGTTCTGGAAGATCGCCCGATTTTACGAGCGCAACTTCCTCCTGGATATCAAAAACTCCTGCCAAATCCTTCGCTAGTTGAGAACCCGGCTGACCCGCCCAGGTGGTCAGCCGAAGCACCTGTCATTGAAGATAAACCATCTGAATCCATACCTGACGAAAGTCTAAAGGTTGAAATGGCAGTTGACCCGGTTTTGCCTTCAGAGACTCTATCTTCGAATGATACCATCACAGAAGAGAATAAAGACGACACCGTCCAAATTCTCTTCATCAACACTGACTCTGATGAACAAGGGGGCAATGCCACCATTCCTTTATTGCAGGAAGGAAGTTTGTCAGAGAGATATCCGGCCGTCTATTCGGTCCCACCACCAAGCAACCTAGTTGTCTCATTCGACTGGAACCAACTAGGCAGACCCCGGTTGCCAGCCAGTATACCATTCAGAATTATTGTCCAAATATACAGAATGGTAATGGCTAGCACTATCATTGATGAAGGGGCATTTGTGAGTATCCTTTCCTCTATTGCTTGGAAAGCGCTTGGTTCGCCTGCGCTTTTGCCTGAAATGAGAAATCTATCAGGCTTTGATAAAGGAACCAGTCGCCCTTTAGGGATCCTCCCCAATGTGCCAATCACATTGAAAGGGAAGACCGTTGAAATGAACGTGATGGTCGTTCAAGGACCCTTGGATTATAACCTACTCCTTGGACGAGACTATATATATTGCATGGGAGCCATCGTCTCCTCACTCTTTAGAGTAATGTGTTTTCTGCACGAAGGAAGAGTGGTCAAGCTCGTGGACCAACTTTCATTTCCCGGATCACGCATCGCAAATAGTCATGTACCATCCCTAAATGGTCTATTCACGCAAGAAGTGTCTCAACCCACGGTCCGTCCTCCTGATGAGCGCGAGTAATCCGGGAGGATATGACTGGAACCCAGGGGGCATGCGTCCTGGTCTGCTTCGGCAGGGAAACTTTGGGTATAGAGTAGGTTTCCGCGGGAGAATATGACTAGTCCGTACCCTGTCCGTGATTGGAAGAGGGGTTGTTCTAGAATAAGATTCTTTTGTCAAAGTTATGTGAGATGGCAGGCATCGTCACTCACCTTTGTTTATTTCGGTAGACATTGCTGAGGAAGTGTTTTGTTTGAAAGATTAACGAGACAATCTTTGGGTAACCTGAAAGAGGTAGGCCTCTCTCGGCAAGACAAATGTTTTGGCGGAGGTGAAGTAGAGGTGACCTTGAAATCGTACTTTATGCCTGGGGGCATGCAAACCTTTTGGAGTGCTAGCGAGGGGCGACTATTTATTTTTTAAATTTTTAGGACCTCTAACCCTTTAAACTCGTAGGATTGGTCGTTTCCAAACTTGCATAACGAAAGGATTCGGAGCAAAGCTTATGTAAGATGAAGCTCCATAAAAAATAGCATCTTCAATGAGACACTCTTATCATATGACTGGTATAATCGAGCAGTTTTAGTCCATAGTTCATGCTCGTTAAAAAATAAACAGATCCGAGCAGTTTTAGCATAAAGTTCATGCTCGTTAAAAAATAAACGCAAGATCCGAGCAGTTTTAGCGCATAGTTCATGCTCGTTAAAAAATAAACATAAGTTTGAGCAGTGTTTTCCCACGTTCAAGCTCTTTAAAAAATGAACCTATTTCGGTAAATAACCATTGTGTACGTAACTTTATCAGCCAACAAAGCCTTGGTCGTGTTTGCACCGTCACCTCCACTTTTCATTTGGCCGATCGTTCACCTCCATATGATTGTTTACCCATTTTGAGGAACAGCTGCGAAGAGTGATCTCACCTAGCCATCCTTGTGACACTGTCGTGATTGGAAAATTCCAACCTGTACCTGGAATCAGCTGCTAACCCTATTTATCACTCGTTCCTCAAAAGACGAGTCTTCTTTAAGCTCTTTTCAACTAACTCATAAAATGTGAAAAGATTGCCGAGTTTTGGCCTTCCAGCTCGTTAAAGCGACCAGAAGTGCTATCCCTCCTCTAGATTTTAATCTTTTTGGACCTGAGGGATTATTGCACAAAAAGATCGAGCGCTTGTTTTGTTCGGCTCGTTAAAACTATCGAAAACTCATCCCTTCTGTATTGTTTTATACTTTTTCGGACTTAAGGGATTAGATGACAAAAAAGGACTTTTGGAGTTAACTTTATGTATCTTTTCAGACTCTCTAAAAATGAAAAGCACCGAGTTATCTTTGTCGTTAGACTCTTTAAAATCACTAAATAGCGACAAACTTGTCTTTAGACGAGAACGAGTTTCACTATCGCTAGGCTCGTTAAAACATAGCGATGGGCTTGCCTGAGGGGCAGGTTATAGAACAAGCATATGTTACCCTCCTCAAGCTTGACAAAAATAAAGAGGTACTGGTCAGCAATGACTGGGGAAAAATTGGGAGAAACTCAAGAAAACTTTGATGGTAGCAAGTCGCTCTTGAACATGACACTTTTCCTCCGTACCACAATTGGGTTGGGTTGTTTCATTCACCGGTCACATCACCATGGTCTCGCCATACCATCCATATTTGGGGTAATGCTATCGATCCATCGCATCAGTGTCACCATATGTTCAAGAGAAGTCGTTCAGAAAGAGTCAACCAGGTCCCATCCACTACCATACAATATCCTTCATCCATTCATGACCGCCACCCTAAATCATATGTCACAGATCGTTTTCACCTCCATCAAAATCATTAGCTCCGTTCCATGTCACTGATGTGGGATTCATTAAGGCCCTCCTTTGACGGATCGCTTCTTGTCGACATCAGCTCATTATCCAAGAAGTTGATCTAGGAACAACCCCTTCAGTACTTTGAAGCTTGCATGCCTCAATGGCAAGTTTCTCACTTCCGGCAACAGGTATACATCAATGACCTTCGACCAGAAGATTTTGCGTGGTGTTCAACGCCAAGTCCTTTATTCACACCACGTGAATTGTACTGCAGTACCTTGAGGGTCATTATCATTATCGGTGATTCCTCTCGCGCTTGTTAACGGTTTACCTCATTGACCGGTAATCAAGCGATGTCTTTCCATGTTCGACTTCAGAACAATTCTCACATGGATCGACTTGTACTTAGAGTGAAGATCGAACGAGTTTGAAGACCCCGGATCTAGTTTCATCCATCCGGGCTGCGATATATATTCAGGAAAGATAAAGACATTTGACATGTACATCATTGCAGTAGATCATCATCCTACTCAAAGGATGATAATTTCACCAAAATTACCAGTCTATCATCAGACGATTGTCTGTTCTATGTACAAAAAATGAATTTATAAAGCTGAGCATGGGAATGCCCGCCTCAACTAGATCATGAAAGCAATATGAAAAATAATGTATTGTATTGTATCTCATTACAGGTCTCCTCCCAGCAAATGGATGAACTTCGGACCCTCCTGGATAAAGCATTTCACCCGATAAACGGCCTCATACTTTAGGGGGCAACTGTTATAGACATTTTTGTGCCTTACATCATTGAGCATGAAATGTCCATAATCTAAGGGATCCAAAGTCCCTAAACATGTTGTTCCTACCCCTAGAGGAACAAGGCTAACAAACCACAGCAATTCACAGAAGTTCTCCACCAGAAACTACTCAAAAACAAGTCAAATCAGGATCATGTCAATGGCTCCACTGACCATCTGCGCTGAATGTCAACTGCAACACTGGCTACCTGCGCTGAATGTCAAAGCCAACACTGGATACCTGCGCTGAGCGAAAGTGGACATGTGGCAGGCTCATTCCTCAAGGTGTCAATGCCCAGGAAGCTTCCAAAATGACACTTGCCTCAGGGAATTCGACTGGTGATGAGTAAGAGGTTCCAAATCTCCAAGTGGAAGCAAGAACCTCCAAGTGGAATCAAGAACTGACAGAGGGAGAGGATACTAGTCAGATCTCAAGTTGACTCATCCTCTCTCCAAAACATCTATATATGGATCTCTCCTCCATGAGATCTAGGGGATGGAATTTTGTTATTGCAAAGAATTGCTATTGGTTTGAGACTGGAATCATTGGGTGCTTAATGCTTTGAAGGGAGGTGAAGATAGGAATTCCATTCTGCTGGGAAGGAGATGCTGGATTGGAGCTCTCTGGGTTGTATCTCTTCCTGAACCTTGTTATTTATCAATAAAGCTATCTTGGTTTTCTCCTATATGCTGATGTATCTTTGATGTATGATTGCATTAGCGTATTTGATTTATTTCTAATCCCGAATCATTTATGAATATGAATATCTGCCTTTGTGTTGTGTTCTTCTCTTGTCGCAAATAGTTGTTCTCTTGTGATCTCGCAGGAATCTGTTGAAGCTGGGCGAGCGAGGAGGCAAGTAGCTGTGAACACCCAAAGAGAAGAGGATCTAGATCGAGGGACAAACGGAAGACACTGATAAGTCCATTGATCTCTCTTCTTTCGCATTTCATAAAGGAAGAAACCAGAATAGCTGTCTCTGTTTGTTGCTAAGGCACTGTCACACCTTAGGTGGATAGGATCGTCCTGCATAGGCATTTTTCCCCACAACAAATGTGCAGTAAATTCAGCTACCCACCAAGACACTGACTTTATTCTAGCTAGCGACACAGTGTTGGAGGAAGAATCAGAAGAATATCAAAGGGGGTATATGAATGCTTTGTCCGCACAACAGCAACGATATTCTCTTAGAAACAGAGATGTGCCGGCCAAACCAATTCAAGAAAAGAAGGAGGGTGAAACAACAAAAAATGATCCATCAGCTACAAAAAGAAAAGGAAAGGAGGCGGTTGGTCCGGGGAGCAACAAATCAAAATCAGCAGAACAATCACAACAACTAGCCACATCAAAAGAAAAGGAAAGGAAAGAGATCCCAGTCAAAGAGGTAGAAAAAAATCCCGCTTTCAGCCTAGAGAATGAGATTTCCAAGTTAAAGGTATCCATCCCTTTGACTGAAATAATGAATAACAACAATTATAGAGGACAAATTTCTAAAATGTTGAATTTGGACCCAATGTCTGACATGGTAAATGTAGAAGATGATCAGCCCAAAATGATTTTTGGACCAGCAAAAAATGGTGAGTCTCCTGAGAGCGATGTGCCACCCTTCTATATCAGTTTACGATTGTATGATTTTGTGTTACACAGCGCCATGTTCGATTCCGGAGCTTCTCACAATCTCATGCCCAAGGCTATCATGGATAAGCTTAGTCTGGACATCACCCAGCAATATCATGATCTCTATTCATTCGATTCCAGCAGAGTAAGATGTATAGGACTCATCAAAGACTTGGTTGTGAGTTTGGATCAGCTTCCTATGAAAAATGTTCTGATGGATGTGGTGGTAGCAGATATTCCTCCAAGGTTTGGCATGCTTCTTTCCAGGTCTTGGGTAGTGAAATTAAAAGGGACACTACAGCTGGATTTCTCCTATGTAACAATCCCGGTGTTTGGACAAATGAGGAAGTTATACCGAGAAAAAAAGATGAAATATATGATCACAAGCAAGGAGAAACTGATAAATCATCCTATTAACTTTGTACATACAGATTTAGAGTATTTTGTTTTGTTTTCAGATAGTTTAAATGAGATAGATAGTCAGATAGTAGAAGTAGACAACATTCCGGAAATAACAGAAAATTTCAGAGAAATCTTGAAGAAAGAAGGACAAGAAAAGCAACAAAAGATTGGGCAATCAGCTGAAAACGATGGACAACAAGTAGACAAGGCACGACAAACAGATTTTCAGCACTTACAATAGGAGGAAGAAGGCTTTTGGACCATGGATTTTGATGGAGCAGTAGGGAATGATGGCACGGGTATTGGTATTTGGGTACGCAGTCCTTTCTCCGCCCCAAACAAAGTGCCTAGCAGTGTGAGAGTTTGCTCTTACAAACTGGCCTTTGGATGTTCAAATAATGAAGCTGAATATGAAGCTCTGATTGTTGGCCTAAAGATTCTTAGAAATATGAATGCAAAGAGGATTTCGGTATATGGCGACTCCGAGTTGGTGAAAAAACAGTTTAGAGGTGAGTATCAAGCAAAACATCCTAGGATGTGGGCCTATCGTAATGCAGTTTTAGACATCTTGAAGCTATTTTCAAAATACGCCTTGACATGTGTGCCATGTATACAAAATAGTATTTTTGATGCTCTTGCCAAGGCAGCGAGCAGCTTGAAGATCCCCATGAACTCCAGCAATAAATTTGAAATCCATGTCAAGCATCGTCCAACCATTCCAGACAATCAGCGACATTGGCAAGTGTTCCAAGATGATGAGGAGATTAAGGATTTTCTGCTCAACAAAGGCAAGTTCAAAGAAACCTTAATTGATGTGGAGAACGACGAAGGCAAAGGTAATGGTACAGATGAAGTGCAGATCAATCAAATGGACATATTGCAGCTGAAGAATAACATCATTCCTAAAGGCTTGATACCCCTAGAGGAACTTTTTGATCAGGATGATGTAGCCCGCAAGCCAACATTGCAGCCGACAGAGAAGGGTGTAGAAGAAGTCAACATCGGTACAACTGCCAATCCAAAGTTGGTAAAATTGTCCAAAGCATTACCGCCAAAGATCAAGGAAAAATACATCAGTTTGATGGCTTCATTTATAGATGTATTTGCTTGGGATTATTTTGATTTAAAGACCTATGATACAAATATCATTCAGCACACAATACCCATCAAGCCCAACCAAAAACCATTTAGACAAAAGCTGAGAAGGATAAATCCAAAGTTGCTGCCATCCATCGAAAAAGAGGTAAATAGGTTGTACAAGTCAGGTATCATTGTGCCTATCAGATTTTCAGATTGGATATCTAACTTAGTACCTGTACGCAAGAAGACCGGTGAGATCCGCCTATGCATTGATTTCAGAAATCTAAATAAGGTCTCATTGAAGGACAACTATCCACTGCCCAAGATGGACCATATACTTCAGCGAGTAGTGGGGGCATCTCGTATGTCGCTGCTTGATGGTTATTCCGGATATAACCAAATTTCTGTCCATGAAGATGATAGAGACAAGACAACATTCACCACTCCATGGGGAACCTTTCACTATGCCAAAATGCCATTCCGTTTAAAGAATGTAGGTGCCACATTTTAGTGGGCAATGGACTTGGTGTTTGCGAATGAGAAGGATGTGTTTTTGGTGGTGTACTTGGATGACTTGATGGTGTTTTCAAATTCTGATGAAGAACACATGCATCACCTAAAAATTGTCTTTCAAAAATGTAGGAAATATGGTCTATCGCTGAATCCTAAGAAGAGCTTGTTCGCCATGGAGGAAGGAAATTTACTTGGGCACATCATCTCAAAAGATGGCATTCGTATAGACCCGGCGCGTGTGCAAGCAATTCAACAAATCGATCTGCCCAGGAACAAAAGGGAAATACAATCATTTAATGGTAAGATGAATTTTCTGTGTCGTTTTGTGCCTAATCTTGCAGAACACTTGAAAGAAATGACCAACATGCTTAAGAAGGACAGCCAGGTGAAATGGACAGAGGAGGCTGTAAAATCTTTCAACTTGGTCAAATTGGCCCTTTCTTCAACTCCAGTTCTAGTTAGCCCAGACTACACTCAAGATTTCATCTTGTTTTCATTTGCTTCTGAGCACACTATGGCAGCGGTATTATTGCAGAAGAGGGATGATCATGAAAGACCCATTGCATTCTTCAGCAGGGCTATAAGGGATGTAGCTTTGAAGTACAACATCATTGAGAAGCAAGCCCTGGCATTGGTGAAGGCATTGAAGGATTTCCGGGTGTATATCCTACATTCTCACATTCTAGCCTATGTTCCTAATACTGCTGTAAAAGATGTTTTAGTGCAGACCGATCCGGAAGGGAGAAGAGGCAAATGGATCGCAGCCTTGCTAGAATACAATGTGGAGATAAAGCCTACAAAGCTGGTCAAAGGGCAGGGGTTGGCGAAGCTAATGGCTGAATCAAATTTGCATGCCTTGGACATAAATCTGATCACTGCCATGTCTGATGAGAATGAGGAAGGAACGTCAATTCAGGTATCCGAAATGTTTGCTTTGTCCCCATGGTATTCAGATATAATATATGTGCTGAAAAATCTATCACCACCGCCCAGCATGACTAGAAACAAAGTGAGAACACTTAAATTGAAGGCTGCCAAGTTTTGTATTTTGAATTTCGCACTGTATTGGAAAGATCCCGGTGGCATTTTGTTAAATTGTTTGGTGGAAGAGGAGGCAAAGAAAGTCATGGAGGATTTCCACGGAGGAGAGTGTGGAGGTCATATTTTTTGGAAGTCAACAGTGAACAAAATTTTGAGAGCAGGGTACTACTGGCCTACTTTGTTTGCTGATGTGCATAAGATGGTCAAGCGCTGTCATAAATGTCAAATTTTCGAAGGAAAAAAGAAATTGCAGCCTTTGACACTTAAGCCTATTGAAGTGAGCGCTACATTCCAACAGTGGGGGTTGGATTTCATTGGGTAAATTCATCCCACCTCATCGGGACAACATAGGTGGATCCTTACAGTGACGGACTATTTCACAAAATGGATTGAGGCATCCCCTACCAGACAAGCGACGGACATGGTAATCATTTCATTTCTCGAAAATAACATCTTGTCTCGCTTTGGTTGTCCAAATAAATTAATCACTGATAATGCAACAGCTTTCAAATCGAAAAGGATGGTAGAATTTTGTCATAAATATCACATAATTTTGTGTCATTCAACGGCCTATCATCCACAAGGCAATGGATTGGTAGAATCTTCGAATAAATCTTTGGTCAACATCATCAAGAAGCTGCTGGAAATAAATAAGAAGAGCTGGAACAAGAGGTTGGTCCATGCGCTTTGGGCAGATTGGATCAGTCAGAAAAAGTCTATTGGTATGTCACCGTTTGAGCTTGTTTATGGAGTAGACACAGTATTCCCCGCTTCTCTTGCTGCCCCGGTGGTCAAACTTCTTCAGGAGGTCGACAGTGAGGAAGATCCCATGCAGAGAAGGCTGAATCAAATGATCCACTTGCAGAAAACAAGAGATGAAGTTTTCAAAAACACATCCAAGTTGCAGGAGAAGATAAAGAAAATCTATGATAGAAAAGCAAAAGCGGATAAATTTCAGTTGGATGATGTGGTGCTGAAGTGGGATGCAAGGAATGAAGAGAAAGGCAAGCACGGAAAGTTCGAAAATCTGTGGAAAGGTCCTTTCAAGATCGCAACATATAGGGGTCAGAATGCCTTTCTTCTGAAGGAAATGAACGGGGAAGATTGTCCTGGAGGGCCGATCAATGGTCGGCTGCTCAAGCGGTATCACTGTTGATCTATTAACGCTGCTTCCACTGTCATTGTAAATACCATTTTTATTTCAGTTTGGTTTCAGTCTGTAAAGTCAGTTTTTGAGTTATTTCAATGTCAAGTTTGAGTCAATTTCTTGGTTATTCCAGTTTTATAAATAAGTCAGAGTCCTGTACTATTTATCAAAATGATGACTCCATAGCCCAATGGACAAAAGGCACTGTCTAGCTCCTCCAGAGATCTGTTGTTCTTGGCACCTCCAAGGAGCTACCATCCCCCATTGGAGCCAATGTTAGAGTCGGTCTGGTCAGCCCTCCGTCAGAGATCAAAACTCTTTGTGCATTTCAATTTTAGGTGTCCCACTCCATTCACTCAGCTGCATTTCGCTAGGGAAATGCCATGATCTGATGGAGAAAGTCATGCTACTCATTTTCCCTCATGTCTGGCCCCTACTGGTTCGGGTCTTGGTCCATAATCACCGAAGCTCATGACAGTCAAGGTCTGGTCCTTTACAGGACAAAGTCATTTTTTATGATTGGGTCTAGGAAATCATCAATTTGGTCTTTGAAAACATGTCTAGAACAAGCCATGTAGGCCAGAGGGAGACCTTATACAGCTATGGTTTAGAAAGCTTCATCATCACCTGAAGAGACATCGACTCTTCTTCAAAACTCTGTTTTGAAGAAAAGTCAAACAAGGTCATTTATGACAAAATTTTCCAAAAATGCACAGGTTGATTTTTCAGATGCAGTCATGGTTTCTATGGCCAAATGCCTAGTCACACAATCCCTGCAAACAAATGCCAAAAATCCCATCATGAGAGCCAAAATTTCAAAGAAAAAAATGAAAATCAGGGTGTTTTAAAGTCAATGAAAAAAGTGCAAAACACAAACATTAGAAAGTGGGTTTTCAAGGAAGAAAAAATCAAACCCATCTCTCCCAAGCCTATATATACTTGTTGTGGCCCAAAGCAAAGCCATTTGGGCTCTTGCAAGGTTGGGAGAGACATTGCTAAGGTAAGAGAGCGAGGTTTGAGGAATTTGAGTGAGTGAGAGCCGGTTTCAAGGAGCGCGACGCATACACCAGGGAGCGTGGCGCACACAGAGGGCGCGGCGCATTAACAACCAGCTCGCAGTGGAAAAATTGCAAAGGCACAACGCACACCCAGCGCACAGTGCACTGGGCTTGGCGTGCGACGCACACAGCCAGGGGCATAAAAATTTGCCAAAACTACTTCAAATCTCGGTGGAGGCTAGCAAACAAGAGGTAGGCCCAGTTGAAACCTCTTCTCCGTCAATTTTGTCTATGCTTTGGGGTTTGTAAGATGTTTAATGGTACCCAAAAGCACAATGGCCATCCATGGAAAAAATCACCAAGGAAAGCGATAAATGGGGTTGCAAGTTTGCGATGATGCCACCAAGGTTCTGCTCCCCTCCCCTTGTCCCCTCACTCCTCATCGTTCCTACCTCCATTCCATCATGTTTCCTAAGGAAACCACCCTAAAACCGCCACTAAAACCCTCCCCCTTTTTTTCAAGAAAATTTGGGTGAATTTTAACTGCGCAGCGCACACTCGAGGTGGCGCAGCGCAATCAGGACGCGTGGCGCACTGGGAGCCTGGCCACAATGTAAATATAATACTAGTGCGGCGCATACCCGGTTCACGGCGCACTGGGCAGAGCGCGCGGCACACAGATATATAAGCCCAAAAATTTACTAAATTGCCCAAAATTTTTGTGAATAACCCTCAAAATTGGAGAGGTAGCGCAACTGCCTTCACCATCAGCATTTAACTTGAAGAGGAATGTGATTTTGATGACCATGAATCAAATGATTTTTTTTTTTTTAAAGTAAAACAAAGATGACACAAAGAAGGTCAAGAAGTTAGGGTTTTGCTACAGTGACATTATTGCTAAAGTATGCTCCTACCCTACCTCTATCAGCTATTTCCCCTGTAGCAGTTTCGCCTAATAATCACCCTAGCTCCACTGTAATCATATCCATTCGTTCCCCTTTATTCCTATGGCTCAGAATATCCAAACCCTACCCCATCAACACCATACCCAAAATGCTCCCAAATCCCTAATAAATTTCTCCTTTTAAGCCCCTATTCCCCTTTTCATCATTCCCCTCCTAACACTCCCTGTTTTATTGTCCCCTTGGTGACATATTTTTAGAGCATCTACCAGTTCCATTGGATTCAGAGGGCAGCATAAAACTCAGGGTACAAGCAGCAGTAATGGCATCAGAATTTTCATCAAATTATGAGGAGGGGACCCACAGTGACACATCTTCAGGAGAGAGGGCCTATAGAAGACATCACCGAAGCGACATACATCTTAGAGATGAGCCAAACACCCTCACTGAGCTGCAGGCATGCCCACTTGCCATGTCTTGTTTCCAGCACTTGGCATGTTATGAATTTTGTCAAAGGGTGGCGAATGTCAGAGTCCATCATGAGTTGGCCCGCCTTTTTTCACTTCATCTATAGGGAGGTTGATCTATCTTGGCTGGGGTCACTTTCACCTTGACACCCGAGACCATATCAGCGGCAACAGGAATACCGAACGTTGGGGAACAGTGGCATAAGAAAAAGAAGGTGGAGAGGCATCACTATGAGCCTTACATCAAGAACAGCTATTTGAGCCAGCTCACCAGAGTTTTTCCATTCAGATTTTTGAGGGATGAGTATGCCCCACTCATGAGATTGATCATGAAGTATTTCAGTTGTGAGGGAAGGTTTTCCCGCCTCTATGCCTATCACATCCGGTTGCTCATGCACTTCACCAGGGTGCGAATGATGAGCCTCCCATTTTTCATCTGTGGGAACATTGAGAAGATGAAAAACTTCATGCAGCGAAAGACCCCTCGACAGTAGCTAAACAGTGTCTATCATTTTGCTCTCATCTGGATTTTGGCAGACCATCAGTTGGGATTGCAGGGTATTGCTTGGGAGGACTTCATCTCCCGTGATTTCTTCAGCGCTTCACCGATGGTATCAGAGGCAGAGCATGAGGTGGGGAGTCCTTCACTTCAGTTTGAGAGCCATGAGACTGCCACCATGCCAGTATACATCACATACCAGAAGGGCAATAGACCGTTGTTCGTAGCAGCAATGCGAGTGTTATCTCCACCTGGGGTGGAAGGGGCCACGCTTTCGACATCAGCAACACAAAAGCAGGGTAAGGGAAAGGAGCCAGTGCAGGAGGAAGGGCCATCAGGTGAGAAAGAGACCGAGTTTCTTCTCCTCCAGGATGATGAGACAGATGCAGAACGTACGAATGCTGAGCTGGGAGAGATCATTCAGGAGTAGCAATCAGTGATTGAGAACTTATCCGTGGACTTGGAGAGGGCCAAGTGGAACGTGCAGTACCTGGAGCAGAGGAACAAGCAACTTGAGGATCGGCTAGCTGAGATAGAGTTGCAAATGATCAAGGAAAACCTGCAACAAATCCTAGTAGCACAAGGTAGACCGATGGAGCAAAGAGACGAGGACCAGGAATATGTGTTAGAGAAACTGAACGTTCACTTGGAGCAGCGGTTGGATAAGGCTAATAGGGAGAAAGACATGCTGAGGCGCATGACTCACCACTACATGGCCTGAAACATGAGCTCCAAAGCAAGAATCAGGAGCCTAAAGGCAAGATTGAGAAAAGCGACAAAAGAGGCAAAGGAGGCAAAGGAGGCAAAGGAGCAAGATCAGCTTTGAATCTTGGTTGAGGCTTCCTTGGCACACCATAGCACTTCATAGAGAACTTCTAGCCCAAATTTCAAAGAATTTGGGCAAATTTTGGTCACATGGTGAGTTTTTGGACAAAAAACAGGAAATTCCTCCTTGTGCGCTGCGCCACTGGCGCGATGCTAAAATTATAGGGCTCCTATCGAGGAACGACTTGCATATTTGGATTTAGCATCGAAAATTACAACTACTTCTGTCCAGGCAAGAAATTTTGACAAGATATGGGTCTCCTAAAGGTAAAAAAACACCCAAAAATGGCCTCTCTGCCACTTTTTTGACACACAGAAAGCAGTCTTGGGAGAATGAAGATTTGGAGGGGAAAATGAGCACCAAATTTGGAAATTCTAGTGGGGTTAGAAAGTAGATAGGACAGGATTTCCAACAAGCCCACTTGGGCACATTTTGGACACCTGCAAGTGCCCCAAAACAGGCTCCAAATTGGCGTGATGCACAGAGAATTTGGCGCGGCGCACAGAGGAAAAAACTGCCAATTTGCTCCCGTTTCGCGAAATTTTGGGTTGCGACTTCTCCAAGTGGGCCCGGTCATCTACACTTCAATTTTTTGGCACCAAAGGCGGCATTTAAAGAGTTTTCTCTCCAGATGGGCATCTATCCAAGTGGCAAAGGAATGCAAAGGGTCACCCCAGCCAAATGTCATGCTTGAGAGCGCTGCACCTGTAGCTGATGGTTGGCTCTCCATCTCCATTTCGTAATGATTTGAGTAACTTCCAAACCCCTGGGCATTATATCTCTTCCTCACACATTTTATATATTGTGTACAAGTTATTTGCAAAGGGTTGGCTGGCTTGTAACTTCTGGGAGACTGTGGGAAAGAAACTCTGTTTCTGCACTGTGTATTTTTGACAGAGAATTAATGAAAGGCAGCGGCTCTGTTTCATGAGATTCTTGTGGTTGTGAGTGTAGCAAATGTGTTCTTATGTTCCATATGTATCTTGTTATGTTTCATAATTCAATTCATGTTTCATTTCAGTGAAATTTTCTAAGTGAGATTAGGTAGAATTCAATTTATATTGCTCTGCCTGTGGGAAAATTTCATGTACAGTGTTATTCTTCTGTTGAAAAGGATTCATGCAACTATGCCCTTTTCACTTTCTTCAGCAATCTTTCCATTCCACGTTACCTTAAACCGAAATTGCTGCTCTTTCCACCTACCTTGCCTCACGGAATAATCTGTGCCTTCATATTCAATTCTCTGTTCTTTGCTGAGTGCCAGTCCCATATACATCCCAGAACCTCGGTCATTCATAAAATTATTTTCAAAATCCCTTTTCTCTTACTAGCCTAAGGTAAATATTGCATTGTAAGTCATCTCAGACCATTTTTTCTTATCCATTTACGGAGCGTGACTCGGAGAGAGCCCTCTCCTGCTCTGGTAGGGCTAGCTACCAGACTGAGTGTGGTTTGTGGTTACCCTAATTTTTTCCTTTCTTCAGCCTAAGGCAGATTTAGGTGCTAACACTAAGAACTATCATTTTAATGAGTTGCCATTGTACATTACATCTGAACTTGATTCCTTTGAGCTGCCCTGCATCCCATGTATTTTGTCACGTTTGATATCTCTTCTGTAGATTCATCTAGTTATATATAAGTGAGTTGTTCTGTTACAAGAGGGTTGCCATCAAGTACACCACATGCATCATAATGCCAACAATACTGACATGAAAATTCTCCTAGGAAACTAAGAGTCAAGTACTTGGATCCTCCCAACCTTGACATAGTCTCTGCTGGTTCCCCCTAGCAATTTGTCTTCCAATTCCTTTTTCTGTATATTTTCTTTTTGCTTATCTTCAGTATCTCCGTACCGGGAAAAATTATGAGACAAAAGCCACAAATGACAGAGATATTATCCATTTACCACTCTTTGGGTGGTTATTAAGTACCTCTACCTAACCAACATGTGACATGTACTTACCTTCTTATTAATTAGATCTTGTTTCCCACTTTTGAAGACAACTCCTTGTCTTCTAGGAAACATTAAATTGGTCAATATAATAATTTCATAATTAAATCTAATCACCCAGATTAGATTCCTAGGACTTGTTGATTGATAAAATAAATTGCAGTCTTTTTCCTCTTTCAGCCACTTATACTTCAACCATGAATTTCCCAAATTTTTGTTTTTATTCATAAAATAAAACATAAATACAACTTTACAACTAGCAATTGTACATCAATTTTCACCAGTAGGATTACTAATAATTAAATATCTATCTATCTTTTAATGTAGCATACTAAATCATAATTAAATTTATGCACATGTAATTAAAATGAAATTATTAAGTGGGGGATATCACATCCTCCCCGGCTTAAATTTGACACTGTCCCATTGCCTTATCAATGCTCTCTCTTTGGAAACCATTTCATAATTTTAAACCATAGAAGGATAATCTTCCCTGAAAGCATCCTCTAACTCCTAGGTTTCTTCTTCTGGGATGAAATGTTTCCATTGAACCTTTAATTGTACTACATCTCTATTCCAAAGTGTAACCACCCTCTGGTCTAGAATATGTAGTGGTTATGCTAGAAATTATCCTTCTAGTTCCACCTGTACAACATGCTAATCAATTACATGAGACAAATCATGTACATAATTTTTAAATAATGAAACATGAAACACATTATGAATGTTAATGTTGGCTAGTAGGGCTAGTTGATAAGAAACGCGTCCAACTGTGGCCAACACTTTAAAGGGTCCATAATATCTAGGATATAGTTTAACACGTGTGCCAAGTTTGAGTACACTCTTCTTAGGTTTGACATTCAAATATTCATGATCTCCCACATTGAATTATTTTTGAGTACTTTCTAGTCTACATAGATTTTCTGATGATCTTGGGTTGTTTTTAAATTTTGTTTGACTTGTTTAACTGTTCCTTCCATTTCCTTTAACATGTTTGGACCTAGTATCAATATGTCTTTAGGATGATCCCAGCTTAGTGGTACCTTTCATATCCTTCAGTACATGACTTCAAAAGGACTCATTTTTAAGGAGGTTTGATAACCATTGTTATAGGAAAATTCAACTAGATTCAAATAGCCTTCCCATTTGGTTTGCTTTTCTTTCACATACATCCTAAACATGTCCTTTAATATCTAATTGGTCCTTTATGTTTGACCATCAATTTGAGGATAATAGGATGTACTAAATTTCAACTTGGTTCCCATGTTTTCAAATAGTCCTTTCTAAAATTTGAATGCGAACTTTGCATCTCTATCTGATATCACAACCTTAGGCACTTTATGAATTCTAAATATTTACCTCATAAATATTTTTGCAATGCTTATAGCCTTAAAAGTGGGTTTCACTAGAATAAAGTGTGATTCTTTATTGATCTTATCAACTACAACAATAATGGAATCACACTATTTTATACTTCTTGGTAACCCAGTAATAAAATCCATTGAAATGATTTCCCATTTCCACTTTGGAAGCAATAATAGTTGTAGTAACCCAATATGGTGTTGATGTGATGCCTTGAATTGCTGGAATTCTAAACATTTTGCTACATATTCAACTACCTCATTCTTCATATTTGGCCATTAAAATTCCTTTATTAACATAGTTATCAACTTTTTATAACATGGATGACCAATTGTTGGTCTCTTATGTAGCTCATGTAGGATTTTTTTTTTTTTCAAATTTAAGTCATTTGGTATGTAAAGTTTGTTTCTAAATAACAATAAATCTTGATTGTTGACAAAAAAATCAACTTTCTCTCCTTCCAATTTATCATTTTTCTGCACCTTTTCTTTAATTTTCACTAATCATATTTTCCAACTATTTTTTCTCTTTCTACCAAATTTGTTGATCAACTGACTATTTTTATACCGCAAACTTGATTAAGTTTTCTGCTTAAAGCATTATCTATCTTGTTTTATTTCCCTTTTATGTGTGTAATCTCAAAGTCATATTCGCTAATAAATTCTAACCATCTTTCTTGTCTAACATTTAAATTAGGCTGATCAAATAGGTATTTGAGACTCACATTATCTTTCTTAGTTGAAATTTTATCCCTATCAAATGATGTCTCCACATTTTAAATGCATGAATTATGGATGTTAACTCTAGATCATGAGTAGCATAATTATTCTGGTGTTCCTTTAGTTTTCTAGATTTTTATGAAACCAGCTCAAGAAAAGATAGAAAAGATAGATCAACGCCTTAGAATTCAGCCTCTTCGAGGGGGCAACCTCTTTTACATTACATAAATGAACAATTCTTGGATGATTCAAATGATAAAACCTCCTTTCTATATATAGGGGTCTAAGGAGTCACAATATAATCCAGCCGACCTAAAAACAATAATATAAAGCCACAAAAATAACAATAGAGGGATTCTATGGGGCACAGTAATAACAATATGGGGGCAATAGCAACAATATTAATAAGGGGTATAGCTACAATAGTAATGGGGTAATCACTAGTATTATAGGGACCCAACATGCCCCTCTCCTTCAAAAAAGTGTTGTCCTCAACGCTTGAGTAGTTTCGGATACTTCTGCATAAAATTCTCATCCTCCCATGTGGAATCTTCAGCGGATAAGTTCTTCCACTTGATAAGATACTCTGAAATTGAACGATTTCGTAGCTGTCGAGTTCTTGTTTCTGTGACTGCTTCCGGTTCCAATATAATTTTTCCTTCCTCGTCAAGTTCTGGCAATATTGTTTCAACTGGGAGCTTGTCGCCTATAACCTTCTTTAAACATGAAACATGGAAAACTGGGTGCAATCGAGAAGCTGCAGGAAGCTCCAATTTGTATGCCATAGTACCAATCTTTTGCAACACCTTGCATGGACCATAATACTTTGGTGATAATTTATTATCCTTCTTAGCTTGCGTGAGGGACATTTGCTTATATGGTTGTAGCTGTAGGAATACCCAATAACCTACATCAAAACTTCTTTCACTGTGATGTTGATCTGCCTGTTGTTTCATTCTATTTTGTGCCAACACGAGGTTATCCTTTAAGAGTTGGAGGACTTGTTGTTGATGTTCGATGTGATGTTCCACTGCCTGAACCTTAGAATTTTCTCTTAAATATGATGTGATGGATGGTGGTTGATACCCATAAAGTGCCATAAATGGGGTCACTTTTGTTGCTGTATGGAAGGAAGCGTTATACCACCATTCAGCCAGAGGCAACCATTTGACCCATTGTGTCTGTTTATCAGATACAAAGCAACGAAGATATCCTTCCAAACATTTGTTTACTATCTCAATTTGCCCATCAGATTGAGGATGATAAGATGAGCTATGAGCTAACTGAGTACCAAGACAAGAAAATAATTCTGTCCAAAAATTTCCAGTGAAAATGGGATCTCTGTCACTTACAATAATCTTTGGGTTTCCATGTAGCTTTTGAATTGTTTCCATAAATGCAGTAGAAACTGTACTGGCTTTAAATGGATGTGATAATGCACAAAAGTGTGCATACTTGGTAAGTCTGTCAACTACCACTATGATGACACTCTTTCCCTCAGACTTGGGTAAACCTATGATAAAATCCATTGAAACCTCCTCCCAACGTTGGCTTGGAATGGATAAAGGTTGTAATAGACCCGGTGTCTTAATTGTTTTAACTTTATTTTGTTGGCAAACCAAACATTCCACCACAAACTTTTGAATATCTGATTTAAGGCCATCCCAAAAAAATTCCTTCTTAACCCCGTGGTAAGTTTTTAAAAATCCTGAGTGCCCTCCTAAGGGAGAAGTGTGCAATTCCATAAGAATCTTTTGTTTTAGCTGGGAATTCTTACAGAGGTATAAGCGATCTTTGTACCATAACGAATCATTTTTCCAGCTAAATGTATCAGACGTACTGGAATCTTGTTGTAACTTTCAAATAAGTGCCCACACTTCTTCATCATTCTTCCATTCCTCCCTTGCTTCGTTTATCCAATCTGGTTGGATAATAGAAATGGCGCACAACAATGCTTCCACATCCTCATCCTTTCTTGAGAGTGCATCTGCCACCACATATTGCTTCCCTTTTTTGTAGATGATTTCAAAGTCATAACCCAATATCTTTGTGAGCCACTTTTGTTTCTCTTCAGAGGATAATCTTTGTTGTAAAAAGTATTTAAGGCTATCATGATCCGTTTTTACCTTGAAGGGTCTACCCATTAGGTAGGGTCGCCATTTCTTAAGTGCATGGAGTATTGCCAACATTTCCTTCTCATAAATAGCTTTGCTTAAAAACTTTCCCTTGATAGGACGACTTTCAAAAGCAATGGGTCTTTCATATTGCATTAGAACAACACCAATTCCATTTCCTAAAGCATCACATTCCTGTTGAGTCTTGAAAATGTCATTCATTTCCATTACACTTTCACTATTATGTCCATTATATCACCTCCATTTCACTACTATGTCACCACATTCATCCCACTTTCATTATCATTGGGCCACCTTTATGTTTTTCCAATATTTATTATTTCTAAGCCTTTTAAGTGAATTTGTGGTTAAACATTAGAAAATAATGTGCATATGCTGATACCTAACAAATGGGTTGAGATTATTGACATGTGTAGGTTGAAAGGAGGCTTCTAGAAGACCCTTATGTGGCACTCTAAGGCCAAATTCGAATTTGGTTGGAAAGAATCATGGGATCATGAGGATATGTGTCACATCTCCTAATTGTATTGTAACTCTAAAAAGACATGTGTCTTATCAGTTCCTATTTTGATTAGGACTCTAGAGGTAGAGGGAGAGATTCATGGACTATCATTAATGAGATGGCTCTCATATTTTTGTATAAATAGGAGATCTCTCTCCTTCATTGGTTAGTCTTTTTAGTCCCTAGTTCTTAAGTTTGTAGTTCTTCCTTGATGGCTTTTGAAAGCTTTGGAGAACTTTTTTGTACTTTGTACTTTTGAAGAATTTGAATAAAGCTTTGATGTTCTCAACATGGAAGGAGATGTGAAGTAGATGTCATGGAGCATATTAGAATGTAAGGTAGAGTAGATTTCATTTTGTAAATATTGCTTTGTAGAATGAAAGGTAGAGTAGATTTCATTTTGTAAATATTGCTTTGATTTCATTATGTTATTTAATTGCTTTCAAGTTTGATAGATTAGATTTTTCATTCATGCAATTTTAATTCATGCAAGTGTGTTCAATTTTGCTTTGATTTCATAAGTGGCAGAGGGCCCCTACTCACTAAAGCCTTGTACAGTTGTCCTTTAATTCTTGCATTACTTTTTTCCTGTTCATGTATATTAGTTGTACAGTTGTCATTTAAATGTTGCGTTTTATTTCATCATGTATTTAGCTGTACATAACAAGCTGTTTTGATTACTGTTGTTTTACATTAATTTTGTTATGCTTCTGTATATTAGCTGTACATAAATTTATTTCTTTGATTGTAGATTAGTGATGCACATAGCCTTTTAATGACTAATGACATGATAGAATCGTCTTGTCCTTCTGCTGAAGCAACAAGGATACTGGGTCTCATAGTCACTAGCTCATTGTTTGGTTATTGCATTTTATTTTGATTGAACTAGCTATATATTTACACTTTTGTTTAAATACTAATTCCATCAATAACATGTTTTAAGTTCTTTTGAAGTGCTAAGTTTTGGAAGTTACCATTAGGGACATAGGCCTTGTCTTGAAATCTTTATCCATACTTATCCTTTAAAAGTATTCTTAAGACCTTAGAATAGGATTTCCATTTGCATTAGACACTTTAGGAAACCAACAAGAACAAAACCCCAAAAACAACATAAACTATAAAACAACGAAGTAAGAGAAAGGTTAACTAAGCACATATGGTGCACCACACTTCATCAGTTTACGATACCCGGATTGATAATTTATGTAGAGCAATTTAAGACGTTAAATTGACTAGACAATTCCACAATAAAGGTTTTTGTGAAGTCCGGTGTAGCTAAGACCGGTGCTTGGCACATTGCCTCTTTAAGATGTTCAACGGCCTTTGTTGCTTCCAGAGTCCATGAAAATGCATCTTTCTTCAATAATGTTGTTAGAGGTGCTGCTATTCTCCCATAATTATTAACAAATTTGCGATAATACCCTGTCAACCCGAGAAATCCTCACAGATGCTTTATGGATGTGGGGATTTTCCATTCCTAAATGACTTTAATTTTGCTAGGGTTTACCTTAACTCCTTCATGAGATACAATATGACCCAAATATTCCACCTCCTGGACTCCAAAGAAACATTTGGATCTTTTTGCATATAATTGTTTCTCCTTCAATAGTTGTAGCACCCTGTCAACATGTTCAACATGATCCTTCCAAGACTTGTTGTAGATTAGTATATCATCAAAAAATACTAACACAAATTTTCTAAGGAATGGTTTGAAAATTGAATTCATCAAACCTTGAAATGTTGAAGGTGCATTGGTAAGGCCAAAAGGCATGACCAAAAATTCATAATGACCCTCATGAGTTCTAAATGCTATTTTCGGAATGTCTTCAGTCTTCATTCTGATTTGATTATATCCTGAACGAAGATCCAACTTGGTGAAGTAAATTGATCCATGCAATTCATCCAGAATTTCATCAATGACAGGAATGGGGAACTTATCTTTAATAGTGAGCTTGTTGAGCTCCCTATAATCCGGACACATGCGCCATGATCCATCCTTCTTGTGCACCAATACTACTGGAGCAGAGAAAGAACTTTGACTCAGTTGAATTATACCAGCCTCTAGCATTTTGCAACCATACGTTCAATTTCACTCTTTTGGACATAGGGATATCTGTACGGCCTGATGTTTGGAGGAACACTTCCTGGAATAAGATGAATAGCATGATCATGATCACGCATAGGTGGGAGACCTTTGGGAGTCTCAAATACCTTGGAATGATTGTCCAGGACTTTTTGGAGATCTGGAGAAATAGATGATTCCAATGTGGAAACATCTAGCGAGCATAATTGTTCAATTACACCTCTTTGCTCCTTTTTTAGAAGCTTTGTCATACTATTAGAGCTGATTATCTTTCCTGGTTTCCCTACAATACCCCTTAATTCAACTTCCTTTCCTTCCGTAGAAAATTTGATGAAAAGTTCTTGAAAATTAAAAGCTATTGTACCTAGGGATTGTAGCCATTGGACTCATAGTACAACATCATCACCTCCCATTGGAATGGGAAGCATTGGGCTAGTCAATACATATTCTCCCATGGATAGCTTGATATTATGGCACTTTCCAGAGCAATTTATTATTCCTCCATTTGCAATCATCACTTGACACTCTGGTGCTGGATATAGGAAGCAATTCAATTCTTTTGCTACCTTACAATGAATAAAATTGTGGGTGCTTCCTGAATCAATCAACACTATTACCTTTTTCTTCTTGATTTGTTCTTATATCTTGATGGTTTGAGGAGTGGTAATTCCCGCCAATGCATTACAAGATATGGTTGGATTTATTTGTTCTTCATCTAGGCTTTGTTCCTGGAGTATATCCTCTTCTATTGACCTTTCTTGCTCCTTTTCTTCTTCCTCTTCACAATCTATGTAGAATAATTTCTTCTCAGCACACTTATGACCTTTAGTGTATTTGCTATCACAACTGTAACAAAGCCCTTTTGCACTTTTTTCTTCCAATTGTTGTGGTGTTAACCTTATAGGTTGTGGAAGACTAGGGGCAACAACACTTCCGTCTTTATAGTTGTGAGTGGTATGATTCCTGGTTTCCATAATTTTGCTTTCCATTTTTCTTGCTAACCTGAATGCCTTCTCTAATGAATCAGGTTCCCAAAGGCGAACATCATGTTGGATATTATCCTTTAAAGACCCTATCAACACATCAATCCTATGCTCCTCTGGAATATCTTTTACCCTTATGTTCAATTTTTGGAACTCCTCAATTTGCTCCATTATTGAACCCTTTTGTTTGAGACTTATCAATTGGCTAAAAAAAATGTTGCTTTTTGTATCCTCATAATGTGCTATCAATTCTTCCGTAAAAATTGCCCAAGTGATAAATGGTTTACGAGAGCAAAGCCATTGATACCATACAAACTAATTTGGTTCCAAATATAAAGTTTCCATACATACCTTTTGTGTGTTTTTGACATTATTGAGATCGAGGAATTGCTCCATCTGTAATATCCATGTGGTAGGATCCTTGCCATCAAACTTCCTCATATCGATTTTTGGAATATGGTGAGTCTTCGATCTAACATTAACGTCTATCGAATCATGATTAACATTTCTTTTGTTCTCATCATGAATTTCCTTTAGTACCCTTTCACCCTTAGGGACCATTTCTTGTAGCAACTTATTCATATTAATCTTCAGTTCGTCCATGTCTGTCTTCAAATCTATCTTCAAATCATCCATCTTAGCTTCCGCGTCAATCATCTTAGCTTCTACGCCTTTCTTTAAATAGTCCATCTTAGATTCTACACCTTTCTTTAAACCATCCATCTTAGCTTCTACATCTTTCTTTAAACCATCCATCTTAGATTCTGTTCCTTTTTGTGCAAGGGACAGTTGTTGCACTTGGTCTTGTAATTTTGATATATCATGTTGCATTTCTTCCTCTTCTTCATGATTCATGCTAGAGCTTTCAGGTTCCTTACTAGGTGTTTGCATTTTATTTCCTCGGGGCATCAGTTACCAATAATAATTCTCTACTGTGCCCTTTGAATTCTTTCAAAATAAATTTTCAAACCAAGCTTAAGCAAAAATTTAAGAAAATCTACACACCTTTTTTAACTTTGTAGGAGCTCGATATTGCCTCTGATGTATCTCTATACTTTTCGATCATCTAGTTCTGAATTTGTGATCTGTAGCAGCCCTCTATTTCCTCTTTCCAATGTCACAAGTATGACCCAAATTGGATTCTCCAAGGAAGAGTTATGTGAAATCTCCCACAGTGACTTACTTATAGACTAGTTCATTAGAGCGAACTTGTACGACGTGCGACGAGTCACTATTTTGACCTTTGGATCTGAAACATGCATACAAGAAACTGTAGTCCGTCCTATTTATGTACCTTCTTACGAAATTTCAATCCGATCCCCAGAGAGAAAGTTATGACGATTTTCCCCAGGTCACCTGTTTTGAATGTAATTCAGGAGTCTAAAAAAAACCAACTTCCTCAGATCATATCTCCGCAAATATTGTGCAAAAAGCTCTGAAATTTGGACCCAAGGTTCAACGCTGTTTCTTCTCAAATGGGTTTTTTTTGTGACTTCTGAAACGTCACAGAAAAAAAGTTATAGTGAAAATTCCACGATGACCTGTTTGGAGTAGCGAAACCCTAGAATCCAAAGCTTTGATACCAAATTTTATGAAACTAGCTCAAGAAAAGATAGAAACGATAGATCAATGCCTTAGAATTCAGCCATTTCGAGGGGGCAACCTCCTTTACATTACATAAATGAACAATTCTTGGATGATTCAAATGACAAAACCTCCTTTCTATATATAGGGGTCTAAGGAGTCACAATATAATCCAGCCGACCTAACAATAATAATATAAAGCCACCAAAATAACAATAGAGGGATTCTATGGGGCACAGTAATAACAATATGGGGGCAATAGGGGCACAACAATATTAATAAGGGGTATAACTACAATAGTAATGGGGTAATCACTAGTATTGTAGGGACCCAACATAGATTCATAACATATAACATGGCCATCCTGATCTAAAACTCCTCCTACGCCTTCTTTACTTTCATACGTACAAACCACAAATTCCTTATTGGGATCAGTTAGTTTTAGAATTGGAGCTGTATTCAAAAGTTGTTTCAGTTTGTCAAAACTAGCTTGACACTTTTGAATCCATTCAAATCTGATTCCTTTCTTTTCTAAATTAGTGATTGGATAAGCAAGTTTAGAGAATCCTTCTATGAATATTCTATAATATCCTTTGATGCCCATAAATGATCTAACCTCTTCCACATTCTTGGGTTTTGGCCATTCTACAATTACTTTTATCTTCTCGGGATCTATAACAATTCCTTCTTTTGATATTACATGTCCTAGATAATGAATTTGTTGCTGATAAAATTAACATTTTCTATATTTAGCATATAGTTCATTGTCTCTTAGAGTTTGGAGGACCATTTTAAATGCTAGTCATGCTCTTCCTTACTCTTTGTATATACGATAATATCTCCTATGAAGGCTGTTATGAAACCAGCTCAAGAAAAGATAGAAAAGATAGATCAACGCCTTAGAATTCAGCCTCTTCGAGGGGGCAACCTCCTTTACATTACATAAATGAACAATTCTTGGATGATACAAATGACAAAACCTCCTTTCTATATATAGGAGTCTAAGGAGTCACAATATAATCCAGCCGACCTAACAATAATAATATAAAGCCACAAAAATAACAATAGAGGGATTCTATGGGGCACAGAAATAACAATATGGGGGTAATAGGGGCACAACAATATAAATAAGGGGTATAACTACAATAGTAATGGGGTAATCACTAGTATTATAGGGACCCAACATGCCCCTCTCCTTCAAAAAAGTGTTGTCCTCAACGCTTGAGTAGTTCTGGATACTTCTGCATAAAATTCTCATCCTCCCATGTGGAATCTTCAGCGGATAAGTTCTTCCACTTGATAAGATACTCTGAAATTGATCGATTTCGTAGCTGTCGAGTTCTTGTTTCTGTGACTGCTTCCGGTTCCAATATAATTTTTCCTTCCTCGTCAAGTTCTGGCAATATTGTTTGAACTGGGAGCTTGTCGCCTATAACCTTCTTTAAACATGAAACATGGAAAACTGGGTGCAATCGAGAAGCTGCAGGAAGCTCCAATTTGTATGCCATAGTACCAATCTTTTGCAACACCTTGTACGGACCATAATACTTTGGTGATAATTTATTATCCTTCTTAGCTTGCTTTAGGGACATTTGCTTATATGGTTGTAGCCGTAGGAATACCCAATCACCTACATCAAAACTTCTTTCACTGCGATGTTGATCTGCCTGTTGTTTCATTCTATTTTGTGCCAACACGAGGTTATCCTTTAAGAGTTGGAGGACTTGTTGTTGATGTTCGATGTGATGTTCCACTGCCTGAACCTTAGAATTTTCTCTTAAATATGATGTGATGGATGGTGGTTGATACCCATAAAGTGCCATAAATGGGGTCATTTTTGTTGCTGTATGGAAGGAAGTGTTATACCACCATTCAGCCAGAGGCAACCATTTGACCCATTGTGTCTGTTTATCAGATACAAAGCAACGAAGATATCCTTCCAAACATTTGTTTACTATCTCAGTTTGCCCATCAGATTGAGGATGATAAGATGAGCTATGAGCTAACTGAGTACCAAGACAAGAAAATAATTCTGTCCAAAAATTTCCAGTGAAAATGGGATCTCTGTCACTTACAATAATCTTTGGGTTTCCATGTAGCTTTTGAATTGTTTCCATAAATGCAGTAGAAACTGTACTGGCTTTAAATGGATGTGATAATGCACAAAAGTGTGCATACTTGGTAAGTCTGTCAACTACCACCATGATGACACTCTTTCCCTCAGACTTGGGTAAACCTGTGATAAAATCCATTGAAACCTCCTCCCAACGTTGGCTTGGAATGGATAAAGGTTGTAATAGACCCGGTGTCTTAATTGTTTCAACTTTATTTTGTTGGCAAACCAAACATTCCGCCACAAACTTTTGAATATCTGATTTAAGGCCATCCCAAAAAAATTCCTTCTTAACCCTGTGGTAAGTTTTTAAAAATCCTGAGTGCCCTCCTAAGGGAGAAGTGTGCAATTCCATAAGAATCTTTTGTTTTAGCTGGGAATTCTTACAGAGGTATAAGCGATCTTTGTACCATAACGAATCATTTTTCCAGCTAAATGTATCAGACGTACTGGAATCTTGTTGTAGCTTTCGAATAAGTGCCCACACTTCTTCGTCATTCTTCCATTCCTCCCTTGCTTCGTTTATCCAATCTGGTTGGATAATAGAAATGGCGCACAACAATGCTTCCACATCCTCATCCTTTCTTGAGAGTGCATCTGCCACCACATTTTGCTTCCCTTTTTTGTAGATGATTTCAAAGTCATAACCCAACATCTTTGTGACCCACTTTTGTTGCTCTTCAGAGGATAATCTTTGTTCTAAAAAGTATTTAAGGCTATCATGATCCGTTTTTACCTTGAAGTGTCTTCCCATTAGGTAGGGTCGCCATTTCTTAAGTGCATGGAGTATTGCCAACATTTCCTTCTCATAAATAGCTTTGCTTAAAAACTTTCCCTTGATTGGACGACTTTCAAAAGCAATGGGTCTTTCATCTTGCATTAGAACAGCACCAATTCCATTTCCTGAAGCATCACATTCCACAATAAAGGTTTTTGTGAAGTCCGGTGTAGCTAAGACCGGTGCTTGGCACATTGCCTCTTTAAGATGTTCAAAGGCCTTTGTTGCTTCCGGAGTCCATGAAAATGCATCTTTCTTCAATAATGTTGTTAGAGGTGCTGCTATTCTCCCATAATTCTTAACAAACTTGCGATAATACCCTGTCAACCCAAGAAATCCTCGCAGATGCTTTATGGATGTGGGGATTTTCCATTCCTTAATGGCTTTAATTTTGCTAGGGTCTACCTTAACTCCTTCATGAGATACAATATGACCCAAATATTCCACCTCCTGGACTCCAAAGAAACATTTGGATCTTTTTGCATATAATTGTTTCTCCTCCAATAGTTGTAGCACCCTGTCAACATGTTCAACATGATCCTTCCAAGACTTGCTGTAGATTAGTATATCATCAAAAAATACTAACACAAATTTTCTAAGGAATGGTTTGAAAATTGAATTCATCAAACCTTGAAATGTTGAAGGTGCATTGGTAAGGCCAAAAGGCATGACCAAAAATTCATAATGACCCTCATGAGTTCTAAATGTCGTTTTCGGAATGTCTTCAATCTTCATTCTGATTTGATGATATCCCGAACGAAGATCCAACTTGGTGAAGTAAATTGATCCATGCAATTCATCCAGTAATTCATCAATGACAGGAATGGGGAACTTATCTTTAATAGTGAGCTTGTTGAGCTCCCTATAATCCGGACACATGCGCCATGATCCATCCTTCTTGTGCACCAATACTACTGGAGCAGAGAAAGAACTTTGACTCGGTTGAATTATACCAGCCTCTAGCATTTCTGCAACCATACGTTCAATTTCACTTTTTTGGACATAGGGATATCTGTACGGCCTGATGTTTGGAGGAACACTTCCTGGAATCAGATGAATAGCATGATCATGATCACGCATAGGTGGGAGACCTTTGGGAGTCTCAAATACCTTGGAATGATTGTCCAGGACTTTTTGGAGATCTGGAGAAATAGATGATTCCAATGTGGAAACATCTAGCGAACATAATTGTGCAATTACACCTCTTTGCTCCTTTTTTAGAAGCTTTGTCATACCATTAGAGCTGATTATCTTTCCTGGTTTCCCTGCAATACCCCTTAATTCAACTTCCTTTCCTTCCGTAGAAAATTTGATGAAAAGTTCTTGAAAATTAAAAGCTATTGTACCCAAGGATTGTAGCCATTGGACTCCTAGTACAACATCAGCACCTCCCATTGGAATGGAAAGCATTGGGCTAGTCAATACATATTCTCCCATGGATAGCTTGATATTATGGCACTTTCCAGAGCAATTTATTGTTCCTCCATTTGCAATCATCACTTGACACTCTGGTGCTGGATATAGGAAGCAATTCAATTCTTTTGCTACCCTACAATGAATAAAATTGTGGGTGCTTCCTGAATCAATCAACACTATTACCTTTTTCTTCTTGATTTGTCCTTCTATCTTGATGGTTTGAGGAGTGGTAATTCCCGCCAATGCATTACAAGATATGGTCGGATTTATTTGTTCTTCATCTAGGCTTTGTTCCTGGAGTATATCTTCTTCTTTTGACCTTTCTTGCTCCTTTTCTTCTTCCTCTTCACAATCTATGTAGAATAATTTCTTCTCAGCACACTTATGACCTTTAGTGTATTTGCTATCACAACTGTAACAAAGCCCTTTTGCTCTTTTTTCTTCCAATTGTTGTGGTGTCAACCTTATAGGTTGTGGAAGACTAGGGGCAACAACACTTCCGTCTTTATAGTTGTGAGTGGTATGCTTCCTAGTTGCCATAATTTTGCTTTCCATTTTTCTTGCTAACCTGAATGCCTTCTCTAATGAATCAGGTTCCCAAAGGCGAACATCATGTTGGATATTATCCTTTAAAGACCCTATGAACACATCAATCCTATGCTCCTCTGGAATATCTTTTACCCTTATGTTCAATTTTTGGAACTCCTCAATGTGCTCCATTACTGAACCCTTTTGTTTGAGACTTATCAATTGGCTAAAAAAAGTGTTGCTTTTTGTATCTTCATAATGTGCTATCAATTCTTCCGTAAAAATTGCCCAAGTGATAAATTTTTACGAGAGCAAAGCCATTGATACCATACAAACTGATTTGGTTCCAAATATACAGTTGCCATACGTACCTTTTTGTGTTTTGCACATTATTGAGATCGAAGAATTGCTCCATCTGTAATATCCATGTGGCGGGATCCTTGCCATCAAACTTCCTCATATCGATTTTTGGAATATGGTGGGTCTTCGATCCAACATTAGAGTCTATGGAATCATGATTAACATTTCTTTTGTTCATCATGAGTTTCCTTTACACCTTTTCACCATTAGTAAGTATTTCTTGTAGAAAATTTGTCAAATCTGTCTTCAAATCTGCCATGTCTGTCTTCAAATCTGTCTTCAAATCTACCATGTTTGTCTTCAAATCTGTCTTCAAATCATCCATCTTAGCTTCCATGCCCTTTATCTTAGACTCCACGCCATTTATCTTAGATTCCACGCCATTTATCTTAGCTGTTGTTAGCTTTTGTGAGCGTGACATATGTTGCACTTGTTCTTGTAATTTTGATATATCATGTAGCATTTCTTCCTCTTCTTCATGAGTCATGCTAGAGCTTTCAGGTTCCTTACTAGGTGTTTGCATTTTCTTTCCTCGGGGCATCAGTTACCGATAATAATGCTTTACTATGCCCTTTGAATTCCGTTAAACCAAGCTTACACAAAAATTAAAAAAAAACTACACACCTTTTTTCACTTTATAGAAGCCTGATATTGAATCTGATGTATCTCTGTAATTTCAGATCATCCAGTTCTGAAATTACAACCTGTAGTAGCCTTCTGCGTCCTCTTTCCAATGCCACAAGTCTGACCCAAATTGGATTCTCCAAGGAAGAGTTATGTGAAATCTCCCACAGTGACTTGATTTTAGACTAGTTCAGTAGAGCGAACTTGTACGACGTGCCATGAGTCACTGTTTCAACCTTTGGATCTGAAACTCGCATACAAGAAACTACAGTCCGTCCTCTTTCTGTACCTTCTTACGAAATTTCAATCCGATCCCTAGAGAGAAAGTTATGACGATTTTCCCTAGGTCACCTGTTTTGAATGTAATTCAGGAGTCTGCAAAAAGACCAACTTCCTCAGATCATATCTCCGCAAATATCGCGCTAAAAGCTCTGAAATTTGGACCCAAGGTTCAGCGCGATTTCTTCTCAAATGGGTTTTTTTTTGCGACTTCTGAAACGTCACAGAAAAAAAGTTATAGCGAAAATTCCACGATGACCTGTTTGGAGCAGCGAAACCCTAGAATCCAAAGCTCTGATACCAAATGTTATGAAACCAGCTCAAGAAAAGATAGAAAAGATAGATCAATGCCTTAGAATTCAGCCTCTTCGAGGGGGCAACCTCCTTTACATTACATAAATGAACAATTCTTGGATGATACAAATGACAAAACCTCCTTTCTATATATAGGAGTCTAAGGAGTCACAATATAATCCAGCCGACCTAACAATAATAATATAAAGCCACCAAAATAACAATAGAGGGATTCTATGGGGCACAGAAATAACAACATGGGGGTAATAGGGGCACAAAAATATAAATAAGGGGTATAACTACAATAGTAATGGGGTAATCACTAGTATTATAGGGACCCAACAAAGGCAATAACAAATTTATCTAGGAATGGCCTTAATACAATGTTCATGAGACACATGAATGTAACAGGTGCATTAGTAAACCCAAATGGTAATATTACAAATTCATAGTACCCATACACATGTACGGAAAAGTTCTTTTTTTGTATGTCTTCATCTTTAATTTGATTTGATGTTATCCTGACCTCATATCAATTTTTGAAAATATGGAGGCTCCTCTAACTTATCAAATAAATCATCTATTCTTGGAAATGAGTATTTATTTTTAATAGTAATCTTATTCAGTTTTTTATGATTTGTGCACAACCTTAATGTTCCATCTTTCTTTTTCGCAAATAACACAGATGCTCCCAAAGGAGATACACTTGGTCTTATATATTTCTTATCTAATAATTCCTGCAATTTTTCTGCAATTGAATATTCAACTACATTAATTCGGGAGTATTCATTTTGTATGGGACCTTAGAAATTAGAACAACATCATGTATAAGATCAATGGTAAAGTCATTGTCCCTCCTTTGAGGAAGTCTTGGTATTTTTTCTAGAAATATATCTTTGAAATCTTTCAATACAAGATATTTAGCTAATGATGGTTGTTGTTTATTTTTAGGTAGATCTTGCACTTGGACAATGAACAATTGACTATATTTCCTAGCATATTTCTTCATTTGCACAACAAAAATATTCCTTGCAAAAATTCTTCTTGGAATTCCTTGAACCATGCAAGCTTTTCCTCCATCATCAACACAGGTAAAGGACTTGCCTTAACAATCTAATATCACTTTATATTTTTCTAGCCAATCCATTCCTATGAAGATATCGTAAGATCCAAATGGTAAAATATTTATATTGATGATTTTTTGCATTCTATTAAGGTCTACAATGCATCCCTTACTAATTTTAGATACTTTTATTTTAGTTCCTTTGCCAGTTGTACTAACCAAGGATTATGTTGTTTTTCCTTTCTAGTTTTACACTTCTTAACTACAACAAGGGAAACATAACTCAAGGTAGATCCTGGATCCATAAGCACATATACGTTTTTGTCAGAGATCTTACCTTGGACTTCAACCATAGTTGATTGATGATTTTCCTCTCCCATCCAATGCAACACTGATTTTTAGTATATTACTGGTGTCACACAGAATAAGTCGATCTTGCGGACAAGATGGACCTTCCTAGAATCTAAAGAAGACCTAATGACAAGCAAACCAACCAGACACTATCTTTCTCTAAATATGCTTTAATAAACAATGGCAAACAAGTGTTTTTAGGGCCTACCTTAGGTCCAACGCAAGTTTGTGGATGCCCTCGCTCCTTCGATCCAAATGAGCTCCTTTGTCGCGAATCTGCAAACACAAACAAGACAAACAAATTAAATAGCACTTGAAAAGCCAATATCATAAAACATATTCAACATGAAAGTCAAGGAGTCCATGAAACAAATAACATGAGATACTTGTTGAGAAGAATGAGTTTGATTGTATTAATTCAAAAGAAGAAGAACTTTACAACCTTTGCCTTGACGCTGTACAAGCTCCTCCCAGGGTCCAGCAAGAAGTCTCCTCTACTTTGACAAGTTTCACTCACTCCCCAATGAAGCCAAAAAGGTATGTGATCTCTCCTCTTAAGCTCAACTAAGAAGTCTTGATTTCACCAGCATTTACCCTAAAAAATGTTCAGCTTCTAACCTCCCCAACAACCAACCCAATGCCTGTATTTATAGTGCAATGGAGGGAGGTTACTAGGTCCTCCTTCAAAGGGATAAAGCCCTCCTTCAAAGGGATAGCTCCTCTCATCAAGGGATTAGCTCCTTCTCTTTTGGGATGCATGAACCACCTCAGAGCGAACAATCCACGTCAAAATTCCTTCTAGAATCCTCTAGAATTAACCCAAAGTGAGTTTTTTAAGATAAAACTTGTGCCTTTTGACTTTCACAGGGGTCCGCACCCACACCGTTAGGGACAGAGCGGGCAGGTCCGCAGTTTTTGTAAACAGAAGGTGTGGGACCGCAGGTGTCAGTGAGAGAAAGTGCGGAACCAGAGTTTCATTGTTTTTTAATGTCTTTCTCCATTTTCAAAGCTTGACTTGAAGAGCTTAGGTCTGGGACTTGCTTAGGAGGACAGTACAAGTGATGATAGACCCATACTGACTGCAAATAATCATGGTGACGATATTTTTGTGTAACAGATTTCCCCCTAAAGTGTGAAGTCTGTAGTAGATGAGGATTTCATTTATCATTTAGGAAGAGTGAACTACTTTATCATTTCGAGGATCATCTTGTGGAGAGCCCAGTTGGAACCTGTAAAAACATTCAATGCAAGATATATATATGAGATCATATCATCGCTGAGGTAGGCATTCCCATACTCAGATCAAAACTGACTAGAAAACTAACTACTGATCTCATATAGGAATGATATTGTAAAACATCACAAGTATAGACTCATGTGGACACAGTATGGACACATCCATCTGTTTATGAATAGTCCATTATATAATGAATACAAAATTCCTCGCAGCCTGGATTGTGGAAACTAGATCCAGGGTCTTCATCTCTACTTCCCGAAATAGTACGATTCTATCCATGCGAATGAATGTGTTGATGTCGAACATGTCACGGAATCCTTTGATCGAAGGTCAATGATGTAACCTGTTGTCAAAGGTGAGAAACCTGCCATTGAGGCATGCAGATCTCAAGGTACTAACAATTTCTAGATCATCTTTCTAGATAATGAGCTGAAGTCGATAGAAAGCGATCCGTCGTAGGCAAGCCCACAACACGAAATCATAGATCAAGTCGAAGAAATTTAGTTGCAAGGACTGACTCATGGATGGTCAAGATGGATGACAGATATTTTGCAGATGAATGGCTTATTGGCATTGACCTCTTGAACACACAACGACACGACAGATGGTTTGGTGACAATTGACCCAAAGCTAATACCCAGAAACCCGCTGAAGACTTTCAATGTGGTTTGATCAACTGTTAGGAAAAGGATTTCCCAACCCAGGTGAATGAAAGTGTCATGTTCAAGAGTGGTTACAAAGTATGACAAACAGGCTCATTTTTCTCTCTTTTCCCCCACCATTTCTGGCAAGTACCTCTTTATTTTTGACAAGCTTGAGGAGGATAACATTTGCTTGATTATAAGCTCATCCTTCGGATGGGTCCAACTTAGTTTAAATTCGAACCCTAAGAAGGAGTGGTTTGTTCCTGTTTGTAATCGAACAGGTCCTTTACTGTGAAATTTTAATGAGTCCAGTATAGGAGAAACTCGGCGTTTTTCAATTTTAGAGAGTTTGAAAAAACTTAGGAAGACTCCAGGGTTGACCTTTTTCGTAAATTTGTGTCTCCCAAGCCCGAAAAAGTATAAAATAATACTTGAGAGAACCGCTTGATATTTTACGACAAATGAGTACTTTTCGTCATTAGTGCCCTTGATCCGAAAAAGTAAAAAAGCGATCAACAACACGTCGTTTTATAACCAATATCGAATTTGAAACGACAAAAATCCGGCAATCTTTTCATGTTTTTATGGTCGGAAAAGAGCTGTAAGTAGACCATCTTTTAATTCCGTTTTAACGAGCTTAAAAGAAACACTCGGCAATCTTTTCATGTTTCAGGAGTTAGAAAAGAGCTTAAAGGTGACTCTAAATGTTTTTCGTCAAAAATGATAGATTTCACCTGAATAATCCGTTATCTTGCACAAAAAAAACAAACATTACTCATACCTGTTTGAAATGGATAAAAATGTCGCAAAAATACCTTTCCAAAGTGAAATATAAACAAATTTGCAATTTATTTACTCAAAAAACTTATAAAAAGGGCCTTCGTCAATTCATTTTTACCATTTGAGTTTTGGGTGAGAAAATAGTGCTTTTGCTAAGAAAACTTCCCGTGAAGATTGCGGAAAATCCAACCGTCGGAATCGAACGTCGTCTTCTCTAGGTAATCCACATCATCCTACTCTTCATTTTTAACTGTTTGATTTTTTGTTTTAGTCATTTATTTCATTTTTGGGAGGGTTTTTAGGCATAAAACCCGCGCGCGAGGGCCCGCAGGTTTACCACTGCTGGCCTGCGGACCCCGAATTTTTCTCCATTGGGAAAAAGCTTGGGGTCCGCACCTTCCATGTAGACAAGGTGCGGTCCCACGCACTGTGTCTAACCTGGAGGGTGCGGTCCCCGTCGCAAGGGTTTTTAACCCAAAAATTCTCAAAAATGGACCAATCAAAATAATTTCTAGCAATTTAATTTATCCTTATGCTTGATGCAGAGAGTACATCATGTTAGATTGGCGTGAACGAGAGCATGAGGACGTGGATGCTGCCACATGGAATCATCAGCCTTCACTTGATGCTTTGAGGGCATGCGGCTTGTACAAATTCTGGACCATTCCTGGCATGAAGGCTCAGGTGGATTTCTTACAGTGGTTAGTTGACAGATGGAGCATACAGGACCAATGCTTCTTCATTGGTGGCCACCAGCTCGAAATCGAGCCGGCGGATATATATTTCTTGACTGGTTTGCCTAAGAGAGGCGAAGACTTGACTCTGTTTGGGGCTAGGCTAGGTGGCCAGTCTGTCAATAGCCTCAGGCTAGAGTACTGCAACAGCCAAGCTAGAGACAAAGGGATAGACATAAAGACCATATCCCATCCTGAACTCATGGTGATTGCATTTACTGTCACCAGACTTTGCGGGGCTACCGCATTACATATTGCCACCAGATCCCAGATGCGTATGGCAGTTGATTGCTTCCGAGGCACCATCTTCAACTGGTGCGATGCCATGTTGGCCAATCTGAAAGGCCAACTGACCAGGGCCAAAAACGGACAACTAAAGACCTTTGGTTATGGGGCTTTGGTTGTGAGTTTTTGCCTGGAGAGGGTTCCTATGTTGATCCCACAACACCTTACTGTTGGAGCTGGGCTTCCTCGAGAGCCCAAACTGATGCGATGGGTCGCAATTATGGCCCATCACCCGGACGAGAGGACAGAGGTTGCTCGATTCAAACCTGAGTATTTCCAATGGCTGGAAAACCAGGTCTTTTCTATTCAGGACTTCCCTTATGCTGGGATAGATTTTCGTGGTGACCCAGACATGGTTCTTCCACCAGGAGAGCAGTGGGATGACTCAGGTAAAATCATTTTCAACATTTTTCCTATTTTAATTTTTTATTTTTTATTTTTCCATCGTCTCAAAACTGATATTAAAAATTTCAAATGCAGATGTGGGTCCACAACGACCAGCCGCTCTCCGGCCTTACGAGAGGAAACAACCAGTTGCACCCGCGCCAGCCCCACAGGACGAATCAGTAGAGGTTTTGGCCAAGTTGGAGGGTCATCTCGAGCGCTTGACAGGAGATATTCCAGAGACCACTATAGATGACATTCCTCGTCGACTTCAGTGCTATGTGATTGGGGTCCCGGGACCTTTTAGGAGGTTCCTTTGCAAGGTGGCCCGTGCAGTGTTTTCTTATAGAGATCATCACATGTGATAGGATGATCGCCTATTGTGGGCACATGTGACATTTTTGTTTTTTGTACTTATCATTTTTGCCAATCATAAGGTGTTTTTCAACCTATGATCGAAGACGATGTATTTTTTGACACACTCCTATATATATATATATCACTATTACCGGCTTATCTTGTAAATCATGTTATGGAATGGTTTTAAATTTAAATGTATGATTATTGCAAATGTCTATTTAACATTCGAGAAGCAATTGCATCTGCTAATGTATTTAAAGATCTTGGAATATGCTGATATTCAATATAATCAAATTCACGTTCCAAGAGACGCACTCTAAAAAATAATCTTAATAACACTGGATTTCTAATGGCATACACTCTATTACGCTGTAATACAACAAGTTCAGAATCTAACCTCACTATCAAACTCTGAATCCCAAATGAAATAGATTCAGATAATAACTCAATCATTGCACTATACTCGGCAATGTTGTTTGTTGTTTGACCGAGGCTTACCCCATGCATAGATACTAACTCATCAGAGGGCGAATAGATAACCCAAGCTGCGGAAGAAATGTTCCGTGTATTATGACAAGCACCATCAGCGAAACCAATGTATGTTTGGAGAGGCATCGACATCTGCAATATCAAAAGTAAAACCAAGATAAGCAGGAATAATGACGAAAAAAAACTCTCTAAGCTAAGCACACTGTTTAAACTAAAACACACCAGCTAGAAAGAAAAACTATCCTAACTAAAAATCTCCATACCGATTCTTTAAGCATAATACCTCTTCAAGTAAAGACCATTTCTGGGTTTACCCAAAGAGTCCCCATCAAAGTCTACCAATTCATAGGCCCCTTTTGCTAGCTTTCGCTTGACAACATAGGTACCATGCCACATAGGAACGAATTTTCCAGCGCCTAATTAATCATTAGCTTGATCGTAAACTAAGACTAGATCTCCTTCCGAAAAATTTCGAGGGGTCACATTTCGATCATACTGAGCTTTCATGCATTTTGCGTGAGTTTCGATCGCCAATGCAGCATCACATCGATTCTCATCTAATTGAGCCAAGTATACCAAACGCTTTTCCTCTTCGGAAGTGGCTGGAAGTAACTCGATGGCCATTTGCAGTGACGGGATTTCGCATTCAATGGGTAACACAGCTTCCAAACCATAGACTAGTTGGAAAGGAGTGAACCCTGTTGATGTTTTTACTGAAGTTCAGTACGCCCAAAGCGCTGAAAATAGCATGTTATGCCAATTTGACCGATGAATCCCAATGATTCGTCGGATCATGATAACTAAAACTTTGTTGATGGATTCAACTAGACCATTCGCTTGTGGATAATAAGGGGTGGAACTATCGTGATGTAAACCAAGCTGGCCTGTAAGTTCGGTCATCATAACGTTTCGAAAATGATGCCCATGATCAGTGATTATCGCTTGCGGGACACCAAACCTAGCAATTATATGATTGAACACGAAAATTGCAGCTGTCTTGCTATCTGCCTCAAATGTAGGCATCGCCTCGGCCCACTTGGTAAAATAATCTACCGCAAGGATGATATATGCATGCCCCCCGGCCGAGTGAGGGATACATGTAATAAAATCGATATCCCATTTGGAAAAAGGACCAACGGCAATTATAGGGTGGAGAGGAGCAGGTGGAGCACGCATCTTTCGATCAAAAAGTTGGCAGTTGTGGCATTTTCGGACCGCCGTAATACAATCTTTAAATAAAGACGGCCAGAAGTAGCCAACGCGCAATATCTTTTGGGTTGTGGCAAACCCAGACATATGACCGCCACATGCTCCAGAGTAACAGTCATTTAAGCAACGTCGATTTAAGCAACGTCGAAACACAGAGTCTGCCCCACGGCGATAAAGAGTATCGCCAATAATCTTGAATTGTTGGGACTGGAATCGAATTTTCCGACGTTCTGACCTTGAAATTTCTGGCCGAAAGGATTGGGTCTGGAGATAAATGATGATATCTCCATACCACATATCTAAAGTGCTAATTAGAAACAAGGATTCATCCACAATGGGCTCCTCCACCACAGTTTCTGTGTCAGCACGCGGGAAGTCACACATTAACTCCGCAAAAACTAAAGATTTCTTAGACTTGGATTTTTTGAATTCCAAGTCGAACTCCTGCAGGATAACAATCCATTTAGAGTACTTGCCCCCTAGCAATTGCTTGGTAAAAATGTAGATCATAGGGTTGCAATCCGAAATTACTGTAGTTTTACGTAGTAAAATGTAGTGACGAAAACGTTGGACAGCTTGAACAGCTGCCAATGCCAATTTCTCCACATGTGAGTATTTTAGCTCAGTTGAATTTAAAGTTCGACTAAGGTAATATATCACATGTTCAGTTTTGAATTCATATTCCTGAACTAAGACGATTCCAATGGTGGAATGAGAGGCGGCGAGATAAAAGAAGTAATCCTGGTTGTAGTTGGTAGGATGCAATAACGGTGCATGGGTCAACGCGTGTTTGAGTGCATCAAAAGATTTCTGAGCTGTCTCATCCCAATAGAATGGAGTATTCTGTTTCAACAACCGGGTAAAACCCTTTGTAACATCGGCGTAGTTAGGAATGAATCGTCGTAAAATGTTTGCTTTCCCTTGCAAACTTTGGAGTTGGCGAAGACTCGAAGGAGGAGGCAATTTGATGATAGCTTCGACCTTCGAGGGATCAACGCAAATGCCGGCTTTCGAAACTACAAACCCCAGTAATCGACCCGTTTCTATACAGAAGACACATTTGTGTGGGTTCAACTGAATCCAATAATGCCTACACCTCATAAAGATTACTCGTAAATGGATGAGGTGATCAGCTCGATGTAATGAATGAGCAGGCAAGTCATCGAGATACGGTTGCACAATGTGCTTGATGTCATGAAGCGCATAAGACATGGCCCTTTGAAAAGTTGCTCCAGCATTCTTGAGCCCAAAAGGTAACTTGCAATAAGAAAATGTCCCCCATGGACAAATGAAAGCCGTTTTTGGTTGATCGACAGGGAGAATATTGATTTGATTGTATCCGGAAAAACCGTCCATGAAGGAGAATATTTCGCTGCCGGCACAATCGTCAATAATTTGATCGATATAGGGAGTTGGGTAATTGTCCTTTGGACAAGCTCGATTAATGTCCCTATAATCGATGCATATTCTTATTGTTCCCTGCCTTTTGTTAACCGGAACAATATTTGATACCCAATCCGTTAACGGGATCGGATAAATGAAACCTGCTTTCAGTAATTTTTCAACTTCTGCTTTAATTGCAGCAACTTTTCGTGGGTGAATCTGACACAAACATTGCCGGACGGGTTTAGCGTCCGGGTAAGTCTTGATCTCATGAACAACAATCGCGGGATCAATTCCTGGCATTTCCTCATAGGACTAGGAAAACATGTCGCGGAATTCTTGAAATAGGGCCTTATATAGTTGAATTTCGTCATCTGTACACGAGGCACCTATATGAATGTTCTCAACAATTCCGGGCTTAACTGAAATGTCAATAGGAATAGTTCGAGAGATGTTTCCCAAATTTAACTCTGAATCAGGATGTTTCATTGGATTCTAAGGTTCCTTGACATATTCAGTTGTAAAAATTGATGAGAAATCATTTTCAAAACGATCATTCTCGGGTAAAAACGAAGATCTGTGATGGAGATCTTCCCATGGTAAATCATCTACACATAGGATTTCACGAATTTGCTCATCAGAGTGAACAAGTTCAGAAAACGTGATTAAATCCGAGGTTGATGTGAAAAGTGATTCCTCACGGACCACATTCATGAAGTCATTTTCGGTTGAAGATGGGTCGGCAAACGACTGCACGGCTTCATAGGCAATTTCATATGGACTCAAAGGCATGGCATTACCAAATGAGTCTATCTCAGATTCAGAAGGAATGATCCAAGGATCATCATAAACAATGGTGTCTGATGTAATCATATGAATAGTTGCAAATGAAGATGATGCGTTGATCGAAGGAAAAGGAAAAGTTCCCAGTAAACCGGCATCTTTAACTAGTCCTACTCCAACATCCTTATATGGGATAGTTGTTTTACCGACATGCTGAATACTCTCAGAAGAGGCTGGGTCGGATGAAAAGTAAGTCAACTGGTCTATTGTTACGATCTTTCCATTATGTGGAAACTTTATTACTCGAAAGACCGATGAAACGACCGCTGTCATAGCGTAAGACCAACTTTGACCCAAGAGAAGGTTGTAATCTAGAGGGGCATCAACCACCTCCACATCTAGACTAACGGTTTTACCTTCAACCCCTATAGGCAAATCCTGTAGAATGCCAAAAGGATGAAACCCACGGCCATCAAAGGCCTTTAGAATCGTCAGGGATTGGTTTAGCGAAGGAGAACCAAGCGATTTCCAACACTGTATCGACATAATACACATTGAGGCTCCCTCATTAATTACAGTCCGATGAATAGGCATGTTTTTGACTATCACTGGAATCTGGAAAGTCATTTGATGAGGCAAACGCGGTGTACTATTTTCTAGATCGAAAATTATTAGATTCGAGTCCTGAACATCAACAACTCCTATAGCCGACAAAAGTAATTTACGTTGTGCTGGACATGATTGCAGCACTTCCAAAGCTGACATTGCTGAGCGTGAAACAGCTAAATCCTCAACAATGTTATAATTCTGAGCCGCTCTCGCATGTGGATTGAAAGCTGACTTTCAAAGTATAGCCTTGGTGGGCGGTTTGATTACCAAGTCTGGATTAGGTTTCTCGATCTATAGTGGATCCGAACCGGGAGCTGAGGTTGATGGATTAGAATGAGAAAATTCTACTTCTTTACCATCAATAGGACTTTTACTACCATAATCTTGCGATCGAGTCGCAATCCTAACATGGGACATCATCAGTATGGGTTCTTCATTGGCACTTGAGGAAGAACCTATCATCTTACTGTCTTGAGCCGGAAAAGGATCCTTCAAAACAGTAGGAGTTTGGGAACCCTTGACAATCTTCGCAACCTTTGCATGATGAGGGCAGTCTCTTGTAAAATGTTCATCGTCACAAATGAGACAAGGATAACAAGGTTTGTGCTTTTCATCATTGGATTCCTCTTTTTCAGGTTTCTCCTTTGAATTTTTTTCCGTTTTATTCTTCTTCTTTCCTTTCTTCTTCCCATCGGATTTTGATTTGGCTGTAGATGACTCTACAACGTGAATATCGGCGGAAATCTCTGCAGAAGAATCTCCTGTTGGGGACGGGAAAAGTTATGATAGGAGAAGAATTCTTGGAAGATTTCTTCTTACTTTTAGTGTTAACCGTGCCAATCATACCATCGGCGGCTTGAGATCCCGAAGGAGCTGCAGTGATTTGATTTTGCTTGGGAAGATCGGGGATTTTCTCATGTAACGTACCTGACTAAGTATAGACCAAGTCAAGGTATTGTGCTTGAGCAATTACTTGCTCCTCAGTAACAACTCCAGCTTTAGCAACATCTTTCGTGATCTTTGGCAACAAAGATTTTACAAACCACTCGACCAAGATCTGATCCGGAATAAACACCTTCACTAAACGTCGTCGACCTCTCCACTCATGAATATGATCTGAAATGTAAGTGGATGTCGATTGTTTTAATGAAGTTAACAATTCCGTGCCATTGTCATATCGGACTGGCAACTGAAAATGAGTTAAAAACGAGGTAGCTAACTGACTAAAATTATAAAAAGTGCCTCGCGGTAACTCAATGTACCACTTGGCCGTGAGACCAATTAGAGTGCACTGGAAAAGTCTAAGACAGATTGAATCATCTGAAATGGAGTTAGACACACACCAGAGGTGGTAAGTCATCACATGGTTCGACGGGTCCTCTCCTGATTTACCTTCAAACTTGGGAATGTAATTGGGCAACTTATTTGGCATTGGCGGCCAAAATGGAAGATAATTAATGGGATCGTTCGTTAGGCGCGACAAGTCAGGCAAGTCCAAAGTTGCGATAAACGGTAACTGAAGATTAGGGTCCCTAAAACTCTGGGTCATGAGACCAGCCCTAGGAGGAGGATATCCAGGATAAATAGGAATAGGAATTGCGTTTGGGATATTGTATCCTCCCGGAAAACCAGGATTAACCGAACCGTACTGGGGTTGTTGAGGTTGTTGATAAGTGTACCCAGGGTATAGTTGATACTGATAGACTGGCTGCTGCACAGCAGGACCGAATTGGTACTGTCCCTGGTACGGTTTATAAGTAAATTGTGGTTGACTTGTGACAACCGTACTTGAACCAGGTTGTCCTACAGGCATCTGAACCGAAGTTTGAATCGTAGATCCAGATGGTGGTAAAGATGTCTGAGGAGTAGATACAGGAACAGTAGAAATCGGAGCTGTCGATACTCCAGAAGTAGGTGTGGTAGATTGAACAGATGTTGCGGCGGTTGTAGCAGTCGTTTGAGGCGGAGTACGAGGTGTACTAGGCCCAGGCTGAGAAACTACCGAAGGTAAAAAAGTTTGAATGTCAGACTGGACTGGTTGCTGGGGTGTACCAGAAACTAAGGGTTGTCCAGTTTGAGATGACAACTGTACATTTGGCTGCAACACCTATTGAGTTTGCGATGGATCCCACACTATATTCATTCCGGGGTACTGACCCATAACAGGTTGAGAATATTGAGGACCATAACCAGGTTGAGGGTAGGATTGATAATTGAAAGGTACATTTCCCGTTCCTTGAACATACATTTGACCGGAGGGTGGTTGGAAACCTTGGTTCGAGTACTGACCTTGGGGTTGATACCCTTGAGGCACGTACTGATACTGGGGTTGACCTTGAGGTATAAATTGATACTGGGGTTGACCTTGGGGTACATATTGAGTCTGGGGTTGACCTTGAGGAACGTACTGTCCCGTGAGTATGTACTGTCCTTGAGGTTTCCCCCCAGATGCAAATTGTGTACCTTGAGGTTGCCCCCTAGGCGAGAATTGAGGCTGCCCCCCAGGCGGTAACTGGCCACCTTGAGGTTGAGGATTGGGAATAGAACTTGACATCATAAGAATGTCTTCTACGTTCAACGTCTTAGTACCATTGCTTCCAGTTAATAACCCTTGCTCAATGGGTTGAGGAGATGCTCCTGAAAAAGCACCAGAAAGGGACTGATACCCAGAGGGAACAGAAGGACCGCCATATGAAAAGGATTCGGGTGATTGAGTAAACATGGATGACTGATTCGACATATTTAACGAAGGATAATAACCTCTAGGTGTTGGGTGATAAGGAGCATGAGGTGGTGAAAAACTTAACCCTGGGTTTTCTAAGAAATTAGTCAAAGAAAGATACCAAGTACTGCTCCTAGGTGGACTGTAAAAAATTGATTCACGCTCCCTTAGCTCAATAACAGGTTGATTTTTACGGATAGGGATGCCTACTTCTTCTTCCGGAGTAGCAAGTTCTTCAATAGAAATAAGTCTAGAAGGAAGATCTTGGCTGATTACTCTTTCTACCCTAGGTGAACCAGGACCACTAGAAGTTGGAGAAACAAACCCTGATGTCGGAGTAGCAGCAAATTCACTTTCAGGCTCGGATATTTCAGGTTCCCCACCTATATCACTAGTAGATGAAAAGCTACCAGTAACTTCGGAAACAGACACTGACTGTGGATTATAATCTGCCACTAACGGTTGAAAATAAGGATGTACTATCAAAGAAGATTCTCCTTCTTCAGGTGACCCAACTCTACTGTTTCTAGGAGTTACAAGGAATTTCAAGCCTTCAAGCTGGCTTGGTACTTCCTCAGGAGGTTGGCCCCGAAGTCTACGAGACTTCCTCAATAACTTAGCCACGTTTACAAACTCAAGAGGTTGGCCCGGAAGTCTAAGGGACTGCCTTGGTAATTCAACCACAGTTAAAAACTTTTAACTAATTCACATGCAAACAAAGTAAAATCTCAATGAAAAGCACCTAAAGTCTCTAAAGAACCAAACAAATTTGAATCACACGCCTAAAGAATCTAGGAGATCAAACACACAAAAATAGTAACTTTCCGTACTGAAAACACTAGTTGGTGATGAAATCCAACGTCGCAGAGTTCAATACAGAAATGACGGTTGGAACAATTACCCCGGAAACCTGCTTAATGAATAGACTGGCACAAGTTTCTCCACTTAACCGTCTCGAGTGAAGAGAACCCCCCAGAAAATCCAAGTGAGTCTAGCCGACGTCTGCTCCAGGTACAGTGGGATCTTCCCACCACTGTCACCTCAGGAAGAATCCTAAAGAATATGGCCACTAAGGTTACCAACTGAAACAAATATACCTGGGGGAACAGTCTACGATCCGATACGCACGCAAGGGCAGAGTAGCAAGCTCAATCCCTTTGAAGGCTCCTTGACAAATCCAAGGTTTACCAACAAGTGACCCCAGGCTCCTCGACAATGGTTAATCCGAGGTTTACCATTTTTAATACGTGAATATCTGGCGTCGTTCCCAATGAGGAAGGATTGATTCTCACACTGGTTCGGACACGATCTCGTGCTTCTCCTTTAAGAGGAGCTTTCCCAGAGTATAAATGCAACAATTGGATTTCTTCCCTACCACAAGATACAACTACTTGTTTGTTTTTACTGTCTTGGAGAGTTAATTACTCTCCTACTCCAAAACACTAGCCTAAGCTAAGTTGGTGTATCAGAGCCCTAGAAATAAAAATGTTACAAGATGAATTTTACTTTAAGCGTTATTTTTTATTGGTTTTTGTTTAAGTCAAAAGGTGCGGAGATGAAACTCGTGGTATGAAGACTCGACTCAAAATCACTAAAAATGCACCTAAGATGATTTAAACAATCTTTTTCTCTTCGGTGAACTTCTAACTAAGAAAGAGTTTGAGAATGCAAATACTTTATAAACACAAATCTTTCTCAATCAAACAAATTAAAAGAAGAGCTTTTGTTCTTTCCAATGCACTCAAAACGAGACAACTAGTTATTTCACAAAAAATTTCCTTTTTCGTTTCAAAGCACTCAAACACTACAAAACAAACTTTTTTTCAAAAGAGATTTTTTATATTTTCTTATAAAACACTCAAAACTAATGAAAATGACTAACTTTGAGATCTATAAACTATAAAAACATATTTGAAGTCAAAGCTTACTAAATGTCTTTTTTAAGGATGTTTTACTTAGCTAGATGTAAGCTAAGGACCAATTTATGCAGAATCACAAATAAGTCAAGAACAACCAATTTTGTTTTCTTTTTGAAAATGAAAATCCAAACTTTTAAACACAAGCTTTTCGAAGTTTTGTAAAGAGAAAACTCAAAGCGGATTCCTCAATAAGGGGAGATTTCATAAATTGTCAGACTCATAAGAAGGCTGGTAGACACTAAGGTGATTTGAAGTCCCTACAGCTTCTAAGCTCAGAGCCACTACACAACCAAAATGAAAAACAAGCCCAGCAAGCAAAACTCCTAGGAATTTCACCTAAAACCCTAACACTAATGGAATCAACCTAAGGAAAGCTTCTGACAAGTTATATGCAGGTCTGGGCAGTGGATAACAATTTCTAAACAAAAACTAAGCTGATTAAAAGAGGAAATCTTAGGTTTTCCAAAATTTTGACAGGGTCCGCAGGCCCACAGTTGACACAGGTGCGGTCCCGCTTTGTGCTAAAAGCAAAGGTGCGGATAGGTACGCACTGTGTCAAACGGCTAGGGTGTGGTCCTCTCCCAAAGCTATGAAAAACAAAAAATAACCCTGGATCTACAAACTCTACCCAATTTTACACACAACAAGCCAAAAACAGAAACAAAAACACAGTTTCTCATGTCAAAGTAAAAACAAGGAAAACAATCAATTCCCCAGCGGAGTCGCCATTTTGTCACATGGAATAAGTCGATCTTGCAGACAAGATAGACCTTCCTAGAATCTAAAGAAGACCTAATGAAAAGCAAACCAACTAGACATTATCTTTCTCTAAATATGCTTTAATAAATAATGGCAAACAAATGTTTTTAGGGCCTACCTTAGGTCCAACGCAAGTTTGTGGATGCCCTCGCTCCTTCAATCCAAATGAGCTCCTTTGTCACGAATCTGCAAACACAAACAAGGCAAACAAATTAAATATCACCTGAAAAGCCAATATCATAAAACATATTCAACATGAAAGTCAAGGAGTCCATGAAACAAATAACATGAGATACTTGTTGAGAAAAATGAGTTTGATTGTATTAATTCAAAAGAAGAGGAACTTTACAACCTTTGCCTTGACGCTGTACAAGCTCCTCCCAGGGTCCAGCAAGAAGTCTCCTCTACTTTGACAAGTTTCACTCACTCCCTAATGAAGCCAAAAATGTATGCGATCTCTCCTCTTAAGCTCAACTAGGAAGTCTTGATTTCACCAGCATTTACCCTAAAAAATGTTCAGCTTCTAACCTCCCCAGCAACCGGCCCAATGCCTGTATCTATAGTGCAATGGAGGGAGGTTACTAGGTCCTCGTTCAAAGGGATAAAGCCCTCCTTCAAAGGGATAGCTCCTCTCATCAAGGGATTAGCTCCTTCTCTTTTGGGATGCATGAACCACCTCACAGCAAACAATCCACGTCAAAATTCCTTCTAGAATCCTCTAGAATTAACCCAAAGTGAGTTTTCTAAGATAAAACTTGCGCCTTTTGACTTTCACAGGGGCTCGCACCCACACCGTTAGGGACAGAGCGGGCAGGTCCGGAGTTTTTGCAAACAGAATGTGCGAGACCACAGGTGTCAGTGAGAGAAAGTGCGAAACCAGAGTTTTATTGTTTTTTAATGTCTTTCTCCATTTTCAAAGCTTGACTTGAAGAGCTGAGGTCTGAGACTTGCTTAGGAGGACAATACAAGTGATGATAGACCCATATTGACTGCAAATAATCATGGTGACGATATTTTTGTGTAACAACTGGCTACATCATTTACTATTGATGTTTTCTTAATTTGACTTAGCACTATCTTCTTCATTAGTGGAATTTGTAGATAGTCTCTCCACAAGTGATTTTCCCCACAACCCCAATATTTTATGGGTTGTCTCACAGTTTCACTGAAACTTTTGTTTCCGACAACAAATCATCTCTTTTGTCCAGTATTTTCTTGTTGATTAAAACTTTTGTTGTAATTTTTTGCTTGCACACATTTTGTAAAAGAAGGATTTTAAAATTACTTTCTTTTAATGTTACATTTTCCAGGTTTCTTTAACATCCATCCTTGATAACTATCCCATTTTTGCTTGCTCTAGTTAAAATGGTCTCAACCATTGTTTTTGGATGATCAAATTCAATTATTTTTCTATATGAGAAAGGTAGACAACTGACAAATCTTTGGATATTTTCTTTCTCTTATTTCAGGTATGGAACATATTTCAACAAATTCATGAATTTATTAACACATTCATTCATTGTAAGTTGCCCCAATTTCAGCTCATGGAACTCCCTATATTTCTCATCAAAATATCTCTCAGTGAGATACTTCTTTCTGAATTATTTTCTGAACATTTTCCAAGTTAACTTATTACTTATATTCTTTTTAATTTCTTTGTTTTCTTCCCACCATTAAGATATCTTACCCTTCAACTGATAGGTAGCTAGTATTTCCTTAAGATTACTTTGGATATTTGTATACTTAAAAGTATTTCGACATATTGAGGAGCTATGCCTCTTCTCCTTCCGAGAATCACCATTAAAATTGGGAGGTCTAATTTTCTTAAATTCTCCCTAAAACTAAGATGATGCTTTTGTTTTTCTGGATGAAGAAGTGTTGCTACTTGATTTTTGTTTCTCTTGATCACTAGATTCATCAGTTTCATTATCAATAGAAGTTTTTGAATTTCTTATGCTAGCATTACTAACATATTTACTTCTAAATATTTTCCTATCAGTATTTTTACTAGCTTTTTCATTCTCCAATTTTCTTAAAAAATATCCATTGATTTCTTTTTGGTCTTCTCTAGCTTTGACCAACCATTCCTGATTTGCTTTGATATCATCCATATTAGTTTTTAGGTTTCCTATTACTTACAATAGTTTCAGATTTTGTCCTTCTACATTACTGGTTCCACCTCCAACCATTTCGAATTCAGTACCATGTTCTACATCACCCCTTGGTTATCCCACAAACATTTGACCATTAAATTCTTCCACCATTTTAGTTCCTAAATGTTTTTATGAAATCTATGCATAATAGGTATAATGGTTTCATTTATGATGACCCAAGAGAGGCCCAATGTTGCAACCAAAATGTTGATATCACTTTTAAAGACCCTATAATACCATTTTTTAAAAATAACATTCGTAGGTTCAAATCTCTTAAATTTGTTTCTTAACCAAAAAAGCTATAAAATTAGGCAATTTGTTTTTTAACACAATTGATCAAGTAATCAATGTTATTACTTCTCAAGCTAATAGGGAGGGGAATTGTTCAAGTAATCAATGTTATTACTTCCGAGCTAATAGTGAGGGGAATTGTTCAAGTAATCAATGTTATTACTTCCAAGCTAATAATGAGGGGATTTGGTTGAACTTTAAATTGAGGATTCTTGCCAATCATGTATTACTATTTGCTATAAATCTTATTATGCATCCATAGGGTTTATTTTTAAACAATGTTAGTCCTATAGATTTTCTTGTAATTATTTCATCGTTCGGTTATATGTACAAACCTCCTATTCACCTTTTGTGAAAACATTGGACCTTAGCCCATTTCACATTAGTTATTTTCATTTTCCCGTATTCATATTATTTCCATCATATATGAATTATCACTATATTAATAACCTTCTAATGGTTTAGCCTTTGCATCTATCATACTTGATTTATCCATGGTTTGCATATAAACCTGACAGTTTCTAGATTGTTCTAATCCTGAGCGGGAAGATTGTTTACACTAACCACGTGTCGACTTTTCTGTATTGACTTTGTCGATGGTTTAGATCATTCCATGCCTAATCATAATTAGGGTTTTAGTCAAAGTTTAATGACCTTTAGGATTTGGTAGCACTAAATCATTTACTCCTAGTCGTTTTTGGCATGCCGCTTCTAGTGGCTGGGGTTTTATTCTAAAATTAAATGTCCCCTCCCTTCCCTTCCCTTCCTGATTTCGTCAAAGGCATGGTAACGGGTGTAATTCAAACGCTCTTCTTGAATATGTATATATTATATTATATTATATTATAGGATCGATCGATTTCCATTGTCTTACAATGGAATGGAAGTTTGACCTCGCCTTCTGCCTGCCAACAGAACAGTTACAGATCATCTAGATGTTCCAATGACTTCTCTTAGAGGTAATGCTTCTTTTAAAAAGATCACATTCAGTCATTACTAATATAATATAATATAATATTCTTTTCTTTTCTACTCTATTATACTACACTATACTATAATTTTCTCTTATTACGCATAGGTTTCTCTTTATTCAATTATCCATTCTAATACTATAATATAATATAATTTTCTTTTCTTTTGTTACGCATAGGTTTCTCTTCATTCACTCATCCATTACTATAATATAATATAATTTTCTCTTCTTTTATTACGCATAGGTTTCTCTTCATTCACTCATCCATTCTAATACTATTGTATGCAGGAGGTTTGTAGGGTACTTGGTGGCAGATTGTTTGTTTGTATCATTACTTGGAGAGAGAGACCAATTACTATGGTAATGCATTCATAATGCCCTTATGCACAGGTACTAAAGTTCGATTGAACTTCTATTATCACATTCTTAAAGGAAGTTTGAATTCAATTAAACTCATACTGGTTATACCTTCTTCAAATGTGTTCCACAATACAGGGTTATTTCGAAGGAACTCTCTGTTTGTCTATCCTTGGGGTTTTGGTAGTGGCTACATAAATTTCCCTTTATTTTTAATTTTTTATTATTTATTGGAATGTACTTACAATGGTCTTGATTTTTCTGTTTTTGGATTTTCTTTCTAATTTTGTATATTAAATTTATGATGCTACAAGTTTTTTTTCATTAATAATAATATCCATTTTTTAAGGTCAAAGTTGATTTTTCTGTTTTTGGATTTTCCTTCTAAGTTTGTATATAAAATTTATGATGCTACAAGTTTCTTTTTTTTTATTAATATTAATATCCATTTTTTATGAGACCCCCTTGTTTATGGGACAAGGGGCCCACCTTGGCAGAGATTTGACTGCTAAGTCTACCAAGGCATACATACTCTACCCCCCTCTGGTTTTGAACCTGTGACCTCTTAGGAGGAAACACATGCTCTTAACCATTGGGCCCACTCAAGTTAGAATTATAGGAAGACTCCCTTTCTCCGTCAAAGCCTAAGGTTCTCCGGTCTACAAAGAAGTTTTGTTTTTTACTCTTTAAAAAAGTTATGTTTTTTACTCAAAATTACAATATGGCTTGCAAATGTTGTTTCCATTCTTATGTAGCTATCTAATAGGGTTATGTTGTTTTTTTTGGGTAATAAGAAGTATTGTATATCATGATCTTCTATTTTTTTTTATATACAATAATTTTATGTGTAATTATAAGATTCTTCTGTAACCCCTTTGCCATATATTTACCAAACAAGAACTCATAATGACCCAACATTTACACTAGGTAATTACTTGTCCCTATTTCTGAGAAAAAAATTTATTTCGTCTTTTTCATTATCTATGGGTATTCTTAGCGACCGCTAAAATATACTCTTTTGGTTTTTCAGGTATAGTTTAGTTCATACCCGTTTTATTTTATGATTTTAACAGCTTCAAAAAAACATTGTTTTACAACTTTCAACTGTTAACACATAATCCAATTTCATCTCCAGGTTGGCTGAAGAGCCAAGTGTTATTCTAATAAATTTCTTCTAGTTTTATTATACTATACACCATGGAAATTACCATTTCCCGGAATAATTCTCTTTTAATTCAATAGGCGTTAATGCTTATCTCCAACGGAACAACAATTATTATTTTTGAATGTAAAACATAAGCGTATTTTTTTTTTGAGTCCACATTTAATTAGAGGAGCTAATATATACTTATATTTACAATTTTGTAAAGATCTAGTATTTCCACAAAAGCAATTTTCAAAAGAAAATATACTTTTCATATAAACTGGGTTGTTTACATATATTTATAAATTTTTATAGATTTATAAATTTCATATTTATCTTATGTATTATCCAAGGGTATGCCTACGTGAGTAGTCCTAGAGGTAGTTTCTCCTATTTTCTTAATGACTGTACATTTGTGACTGTTATATGGTATTATGACACTTTCTATTTTTTTCATTCTTGTATATTTAGTTATTACTTACTTCTCGGTTTAATGCCTCTTAACTTTTTGGGTTGCAGACTCAATTAATTTATATGAAAATATATAGTTTTGTTCTATCTATGCACATAAATGATTATCAAATTTTCTTCGATATACTCAAAGGAGTACACTTCCTTCCTATTTCATAACCTTTGTTTACACTTTTCCAATAGTGTATTCCCTTCCTATGTCACATCACATACTGTATAATTACTTGCAGGCTAGCGCTTTTATACAATAACCAAATATGTTAAAACTATTTTCTACTATCAGTGTCTCCAATTAACAAAGTTAAATCAAAATTCTACAAGAACATATATTCATTTCTAATTATTTTCACGTTTCTTTAGTAATATTCAAATACAAAAAAAATATATACAAAAATATTTTTGATAAATTCTTCTTCAACAATTAAAACATTTATTCCTTTTCTTTTACTATCAAGAGGATACAATTTTTAATATCAAAACAAAATAAATAACTTGCATACTAAAAAGATGGAATTACCTACCCGAAAATTATCCTCGGAAACTAAGAATCAAGTACTTGGCTCCTCCCAACCTTGAAATAACCTCTGTTGCCCCCCCTAAGAAATTTGGCTTGGAATTCCTTTCTCTGTATATTTTCTTTTTGCTTCTCTTCAATCTCTCTGTTTCTCCTTTCTTGGGAAAAATTATGAGACAAAAGCCAGAAATTACATATGTATTATCCATCTACCACTCTTTCGGTGGTTATTAATTGCCTCCACCTCACCAACAAGTGGCAGGTCTTCTCATTAATGATCTTTTGTTTCCCACTTCTGAAGGCAACTCTATGTCTTCTAGGACACATTAAATTGGTTGATATAATAATTTCATAATTATATCTAATCTCCCAGATTAGATGCTTAGGACTTGATCATGGATAAAATAACTTCTAAAATAAATTTCAACCTCTTTCCTCTTTCAGCCGCTTGTACTTCAACCATTAATTTCCCAATTTTTTTCTTTTATTTATAAAATAGAACATAAATACAACTTTATAACCAACAATTGTACATCAATTTTTACCAGCCTACTGATAATTAAATATCTATTTATATTTTAATGTAGCATATTAAATCATAATTAAAATTATGAACATGTTATTACATTGAAATTCTTAAGTTGGGGGATATCACACTCATGTACTTGTATATGTATTTTCCTTATCTTTTCTAAAAATGTTTCTCCCCTTAAGACATCCCATGTAAGATCCTCCCTCACTCCTCCTTGCTTCCCATTTGCAATATCCAAAGGTGAAGGTGGAAAGTATCCAAAACAAGTTTCAAATGAGGACTTACCAGTAGAAGTGTGGAATGATATTTTATAAAAGTGTTGTATATATACCATATTTTAATCCTAGGTATTTTGATGCTTCTTATTATAACCCCTCAAAAGCTAACGATAGTCCTGCTGACCACTTCTACCTTCCCATCTATTTGTGGATGGAGTGTTGCAGATCTATTTAAATTTGTTTCCATCTTCTCCCACAATGTTAGTCCAAAATGAAATGAGAAACCTTGTGTCCCTATCTAAAATGGTTCTCCTCGATATCCTAAAGTGCACCCAAACATGTCCAAAGAACATGTTTGTTGCTTGTAACACCCTCCTCCCACATCTACCTAAGTAACCAACTAACTAGGGTAAAAATGTGATGAGAGGCTACTATGATTGGAATCAACCTCCTATGTGACCTTAAGGAAGTGGAATCAAGGGAAACACAACATATAAACCTTCCACATTAGCTACATGACTCCTAGGAACCATCCCAGCCACTCAGGTATCTAGCCCCTGGGTCCCACTGAATTTTTTGACCACTTGACCTCTGGACGCTCCCATGTTATGGGCTTGATAGCATCCAGGAGGCTCTGGACGCTCTCATGACAAGGCATGCCAGGTCCAATTACTATTTTTCTCAGTGTTGTGCCAGCGTCCCTAGGATTTGAGCTACCTTTTCAAGCCCAGAGCTCAGGTCACTGCCCAAAATTGAATGACACCTTCAGAACAAAAATATAACAAGGAAATAATGATGCAAATGTAAATACTCGAACAAACCCTTAACCGGACCCCTACTAGCCATGGCAAGAATTTCGTCAAACATATCACAAATATGTAATCTACACATGTAAACAACAGATTTAAGCATATGGGTCTCATACTAATATGAGAATCGCTATGAAGCATTTTTCCCTTATATTATTTTCTGCATTATCATCTATTAGGTCATAGATACATTGTTTATTCATTTACAAGTAAAAATATGATGAGAACCATACATAGCCACTGTCATAAATCATATACATAACCAACATAATAGCATTAGAAATACCAAGGAAATCACAACCATATGATCCACATATAGACCATTATAATACTCATAGAAATACAAGGAGAAATAACCTCATATCGATGATGTAAAATCCAAATCTGGTATGGGACTACCACGTTCCACCTGACCATAGAATGATTGAGACAAATCTCTCTTTAGGCATTCACCCCCATGCCATATTCCATGCATGAATGTGGGACTCAAACCAAAAGAACTAAGCAAGGCATCTTGAGGCTAAACTACCTCACCCTCATTAATATAAACCAGGTTTTACCATGATCCATCCTAGATCACTATGCCAACACAATAAACATGTAATAACAGACTTTACCATGATCTTCGCCAGATCACTAGGCTAAACAAGCATGGATGCTACCAGATCCCTTCACCTACACCATGAGGAATTTTCTTATTTCCTAGTCTATCAATATTTACCACAATCCACACCGGATAACTAGGCCCTAAACCGAGACCCACTATCCAGGATTTACTACATATCCCAACCCGAGATTACTAGGCTCATTGGAGAGCAATACAACTCTTGGCTTTAATGTATATCCTGCCATTCACTGACACGTATTCCTAGGCCCACTAAGCCAACACAATCCTGGCTTTACCGGAACCCACAGTCTGGCTCAGGGGTTACTAGGCCAGTGGCTTTACTGTGATCCATAGTCCAGTTCACGGAACAGTAGGCCATGTGCTATATCAATTGGAGATCCACCTCACTTAGCTTCGAATCCATCGGGAAATCTAGTTCAACCAAAACATGAGAACCCCATCGCACCATGGCTATCTGGAAATGGCAAGGCTAGGCTGAAAACACTGTCAGACCTAGAAAAATCCATGTCATAACAACAAAAGAACCACATGCAACACCATTAGTTCAAAATATAGCAAGGAAAATACACAATCAAATCGATACCTTCAAAGAATATTGTTGTATCTGCTTGATCTTGCTCTTCCTTGCTTGCTCCTTCCTTCATATTTCCTTCTTTTTCTTTCTTGATCCAATGCCAAAGTGCTCCAAGAAAAATCTAAGTGTCTAATAGTGAGAGAGAGAGAGAATAATGAGAGAGCTCCAAAACTAACAAAAGGTTACAAACTGATCCTCAGAAGCCTTTTTATCAATTGGGCCTCTATTTTCTTCATTTTCCTCCTAACATGCAACCTGTGACCTTTCACCTCTCTTTTCACCTAATTTCCATTATATTCATAAATAAATGTGCCAAAATTTCCATTTTGCCTTTCCAAAGCCCTTTCCATTGCCTTTGCCAATTTTCTTAGCTATAATAAACCAAATGAACACCCACGAGGATGTTTTACCAAACATTCAGCTTGGAATAAGTGTCCCATCAACCGTGTTATTATTTTTTCCTTTTTAAACTTTTGTTACATGGAATTTTCACTATCATTGTTACATTACTTCTTTCCAATTGATGGCGTTTTTAGAGTTAGAATACACATCGTGTTGAAAATGTCAACAACCACAAATAGGTAGTCATGTCCCTTCCTAGTTATTGGAAAACCTCCCACATAGTCCATGGAAATCCTTTCCTAAGGATGAGTGGGTAATAAGGGATGATATAGACCATCTATCATGTTACTAGGCTAGATGGTACAAAAAATAATGCATACTCTTGTGAACCTAGTTACTTGTTCTTGCATCTTGGTCCAGTATAAATACCTTTGAAAATTAGCCATTGTCTTCCCTATACTAAATTTTCTTGCAACCTTAGAGGTGTGAGACTCTCTAATTAGTCAGTATCACTCACCTTTAGGAATACATAACCTATCCAGCTTATAGAGTAACCCATCCTAGAGATGGTTGTCAACTTTCTTGTCACCATTATGCACATGACTTTGTGTTTGCAACTATTGAAACACCTCCTTGAAGTCCTCATCATCTAAATATGCCTCTCTCTATATGAATTATGGGTTAATGGATCCATATGCATTAGATTATTTAAGTTATGATCTTTGATATGGGTGGCCTTAAAAACATGTCGACCAACTTGTTTGTACTTCCCTTCTTGTATTTGATCACTAAATGGAACTACTATAATAACCCCATCCACTTGTAATTCCTAGTAACAATTTGGGCATGTAGATACTATACCAACTAATGATCTATGTGGGTTATTGTCTCCTTCCCCATCAAATAGTGATCACAACTAGGGCATAGAGCTCCTTGTTCTAGATAGGGTAGTTAAGAACTATCCCCATGAAATACTTCAGAAGGGTAGCATATAAGTTTTTCTCCCTGCATTGAGATTTCTCCCATAACATCTATTTCCACTTCAAAGGGGTACTGCAAGTTTGGAAATTCCAAAATATTGGATTAACTGGCTTCTTCTTTAACTCCTCAATGGGCTTGTGTTGATCCTTTCCCCATTAGAAACTTTTTCCACTTGTTGTTATGGCATGGAGTAGTGCCACTCCTATTGAAAATGAGCCTATGATTTTCCTTAGGTATTGTGCTGCCCTAATGAAACTCTTGGACTCAAAAAAATTAGTATGCTCTGACCATTTCATGATGACCTCCACATTGGCAGTATTTATCTTCAACTTCCATCCACCTATCACAAACCATAGATACACCAAAGGTTGTTTTGAAACTCACACTTCTTGATGTTTTCTAACAACTAGTGATTTTTTAATGTCTTTAGCAACTATGCCAAATGTGAGATGTGCTCCTCCCAAGGAGCACTGCATACTAGTATATCATCCGAAAAGACAATAAAAAATGAATCTATAAAAGGGCAGAATACAACATTCATTAAATTCATAAATGTAGATGATGCATTGCATAACTAAATGGCATGACTAATCACTCATACAAACCTTGGTTTCTTTTGAAGTCAGTCTTCTATATATCTTATTCTTGGACTCAAAATTGGTAATATATAGACTTTAAGTCTAGCATGGTGAAATATTTTACTACTGCATCTGATTCAACAAATCATCTATTTTGGGTACGGGGTGCCTATTCTTGAGTGTAATTTTGTTCAATTCCCTATAATTGTTACACATTTGTGAAATCCTATCCTTCTTTGTTTTAATATATGATGGGTGGCCCAGATGTGTGATGTACCCAATTGAATGAAACCTTATTACAGTAGCTACTACAATTACTTCTCCACCTCACTTGATTTTATAATAGACTACCTGTACAACACAATGTTTGGAAATGGGGAGTCAGGCAATAGTTAGATTTTGTGCTCCACTTCCCTCTTGGGTGGTATCCCTTTAGGATTCTAGAACACATCCTTGTATGCCTATAACAACTCTTCTAGTTGTTGTTTCTATATCATAGTACAAGCCTCTAGGGATGACTTTGGTCTCATTGGCTCTTCTACGGACTAATTTCTCTTAAAAATAGTAAAACATACTTCTTTCTAGAATTGATCATTTTTTTGGTTTGCTTGGTAATTACCAACAATTTTCTTTTAATTTCCTTTATGTGCGTTGATGGTGAAGGATTTTCAATTGACTAATTTCTCTTAAAAATAGTAAAACATACTTCTTGCTATAACTGATCAATTTCTTGGTTTGCTTGGTAATTATCAACAAAATTTTGTACTTTGCTTTATGTGTGTTGATGGTGAAGGATTTTCTATCCCTGATAATGACGTATTGGTTGGCTCTCCACATGAAGATTTCATACTGCATGTACATATAGGGACTTCCAAACACCACTCCACATAGATCAAGGGGAACCACATCTAATTCTACTTCATCAATAAAATCAACACTAGTAGAAAATATGATTTTGAATTGTTTGGTTACCTTTATTTCCACATCATTTTATACCTATCCAAGTGAATATGTGCTTATATGATCATGAAATTCCAATCCTAATTTATTAGCCAACTCTGCAACAATGAGATTCACATGTGATTCTTAATTAAAAAAATAAATGATCTTTGTCTTCTTTTTCCTCTACATACCCAATAGGGTAAAATTTTGACTTTATGAGGTTTTGAAATCCTCCCACTTACACACTCGAGGATATCCCTTCAACCTCAAGGTCTCTGTGTGTCTTCCCCACTAGCTCAAGTCATGGTCCTCTAATTTTAACTAAGAAAATGAGATCTAAAATAAACTTCTAATTGTTGTAGTCAGTGATTTAGCTTCAAAGTGTCAATATCACCTTGATACAAATTGATGTTAACTTTCACTTCCATTTTGATAAGGGACAGTTCATGACACTTGAACTGGGTTCATATTTTTTAGGTTATTTCTTTGTATCCTTCTTTATTTATTATTGATCTCCTGATATCCCCTCTAATTGGACCTTTGTGTTAGAGCCCCCATCTTCCCAAATAGCATAAAAATGTTGGTTAAGACTGCCATGAGGAGGTTTACATCATGGTTTATATTTGTAACTTGTGCTTCCAACCACAAAAACCTCTCCTTTATGAGATCAAGAGGGTTATTCACAGATCCATTACCCATGACTATGTTTTTGTGACTTTCATCTTAACTGATATGGATCCCTTGCAACACCCCAAAATATCCCTAAAGAAACCTACTTTGATACCAATATGATCTGTAAACTACTTTGGATATTTCACTATATAATTCATCAAAAACTGTTGAAATTTGGGCAACTTTGGGACGAATTTCCCCAAGGAAATTCCAATTACCCAAAGTGTAACCATGTTTACCCAAAAGTGAATACAAAATTGGCTAAATAAATATTATTATTGATATATTTGGCACTCCTCTCATTATTAATAGATGTGAAAAAATTGTTTGGTAAGTAATATTTAAGGCATGTGGTGAAATATCTTTAAATATTATTTAAAGAGAAAATTATAAGGGTCTTCTTCAAGTTGGGATTTAGGTATTCAAGTCAGTTTCATTCATTTAAAGGGTCACATTGGCACCCTTTCACCCAATAATATGTGTATAAATTAGATCATCGTATGACTCATTTAGATGACAAGTGCAATAAAATACTTAGAGAATATCTCCCTAGGTAGTCGCGAACTTGACAACCCTAGCCAAAGTGGAGAAAGGAAGAGTATGGACACTTAGGAAAAAGGGTTGAGCCCTGTTGTAGCTATTTGGATTGTCCCATAAGGCCTACTATGGAGGGTCAAAATGTTTAAGCCAACTTCTAGAGTATGACCAAATTATTTGAGAAGCCAACACAAAGGTATAAGGGATAATTTCACTGGAATTAATGGTTGCTCATGTACCCTAACCAGGGCCATGTAATCTCATAAAAGTTAGTGATTCATGACCTAGAAAGGATAGAGGAGTTTGGTTTTTGAGGATGCATTGTCCTAGAATATTTGTGAAAAGATTCAAGTAGTTTGGAGGTTGATTTGATGAGTTGATATTGTTTGTACAGTTGCCTAACTAGGGATGAAATCTCTTGAATAAAGTACGCATATATGCATGTTTTATGAGAAGAAGTTGATAACCTCAAAGGTATGCAATTTCACTTTTTATGTTTATTATTTATAAGTTTCAACGGTGTAGAGACCTAGTATAGTGAACACATAAGAAAAGATTCCACTATGTGTGTGAGAAGACTTTGTTGATTTAGATTGTCATTGATGTCAATATGGCAATGTTCTGGATACTAAACAATGACATGAAGCCAAGGAGAAGCAAAGGTGAAGAAACAGGAGCAACAAACCAAGGAGCAAAGCCATTAGGGAAGCCATTGGAAAGACATTGGAAGTCAAGAACAAGAGCAGTCAAAGAAGCATATCAGAAAAGTTCATCAAAAGCCATCATGAAGCCAAAGTGTAAGAGTAAAATATTGCATATGATCTAGAGTAAGAGCCATATCAGAGATATCGCATGAAATATCAGAGGAGCCAACATATCAAAGGAGTTAACCTTGGAGGAGCCATATCGAGAGTATCACATGTAATATATGCCAAAGAAGTCCTGCAAAGAGGAAGAATTCATCAGAAGGAGCAAAGAGGAACACGCAGCAAGGAAAGAGCCAACATGAACAACAACTGTCGGAAGAGCGGGGGTAGGAAAGTACTTGTGAAGTCTCGCACTTGGAATACTGCATGGCAAGTTATGAAAGGCTCGTCACATTGCAAATTAAGGTGTGGACCCGATCAATCCATTATAAACCTCCTTATTGTAATATCGCATCTGCGTGTAACGACACCTTCACATCGCAATTCATAAATGGATGTCACATTAAAAACTATGATTGCGATATTATTATGGACTCGTTACACCATTACAACATGATTTAATGTTATATCGTTTCCACACTTGAATTCATGTATTAAAAAAAATGCCACATGAAATTTGCGATTGCGATATAAGTATGCATACCCGTTGCACCATTATAATATGCCCTAAAGGAATATCATATCCATCGCATATCGCAAGTCTTGAAGAGATGTAACAATGGAAAACCATTTATTGCGATAAGGGTATGGACCTAACAGTCTTATTAACAACTGCTTTAGATCACATCGCATATTCTCCATGGGCAATAGCGGAATCATTGTCTTATGTTAAAACCTCCAAAAAACTTTGATTGCGATTAAGGACAGAGTATGTTATGGGTACGACTTGTAAAAGAGTTTCTGAAAGTTGTGATTGCGAATTAAGGTAGTGATGTGGCATGTGGGACGTTCCTGTGGGTATAGCCTCTCCTATATGAAATCCTCCATATGTAATATGTCTATTGTAAGAATATTAAAAAGGGCCTCTCTGATATAGTTTTTTAATATGAAAATCTTTTGTAATTTGGCCTCCCTTCCGAATTAATGCGTCCTTTGAGTACTGGTGAATTTGAAGAGATAGAGGAAGCTGAAGAGCGAGTGCAGAGGAAACTGAAAGATAAAACAAGTGAAAAGGAAGCCAAAGGTCAAGCGTACCAGGCATATAAATTAGAGAAAAAGGGAAGTTTATAGGTTGGTGAAAACTGTAAGAAACAGTGGAAGCCGAAGGTCTGGCAGACGTGGAAGAAGAGGAGGCCAGAAGTAAGTCATAGATCCAGCAGGGTTGGGAGTAGATAATTACTACCAAACATATCCAAACAATTTACAACAAAGGTTTGGAGCCCTTAGGGTTGGTGCCTCAGAACTGGAAGGATTGGTGTCCTGGGAGTTGGTGCTCCTAAATCCAAGGTTGGTGCCTTGACAAGACAGGGTTGGTGCTCTGGGGGTTGGAGCCTCACAAAATGTCCAAGTTGGTGCTTGGAAACTGGTTGAAGCTATATATATATATATATATATATATATATATATATATATATATACATTGTACTTGATTTATTGCAAAGATTATATTAATAAAAGAATTCATTCCTGTTATTTATTTCTGTGTTCTAAATATAAATGATTTAACTGAAAAAGAATAACAATTGAAAATAAATATTGATTCACCCCCCCTCCTCAGTATTTCCAACAATTTTTATTAGAGCGGGCTTCTTCATATTAGCTTAATAGCTTGAATAAGGATTCTGAGTCATGATGAGAAATCAAGAATTGACAGGAAGACCTCCTCTGTTTGATGGCACAAATTTTGGTTTTTGGAAAAAGAGAATGTCCTACTACTTAATGTCCCTTGGACCTGAAGTTTGGCATTCAGTTTTAAATGAGTAAACAACTCCTTCCACTCTTCCAACGGATCAAGACAAAAGGAAAACCTACATTGCAAATGCAAAAGCCTTAAACTCCATCACTAATGGAATCATTGATTCCGAATTTACAAAAGTAATGAATTGTAACTCGGCCAAAGAAGTATGGGATAAGCTAATTAGCTTATATGATGGAGACTCCAAAGTTAAGAAGGCTAAGCTTCAAATTCATAGAAGGAAATTTGAAAGTATGAAAATGGATGGTGAAGAAGATATTGCATCATACTTTCTCTGAGTAGCTGAAGTAGTCAACTCTCTTAAAGGATTGGAAGAAAACATTGAAGAAATCACTATTTTTCAAAAGGTCTTAAGATCTCTCCCAGACATATTTGACTCCAAATTAAGTGCTATAGAAGAAATGAAGGATCTAGATACTGCTAAATAATGAATCCATACTGGTGAGGATAGTTTTTAGATAGAGGAGGAATGACCTGTTATAGAGTTTTCTGAACCCAACTATAACGGGTCATTCCTCCTCTATCTAAAAACTATCCTCACCTGTATGGATTCATTATTTAGCAACATCAAGTCCTACCATGGAAGGGATATGATGGAAAACACATCAGAATTCAAGAAATTAAGATTATCTAGAGCTAAACTCATTTCCAATCTAAATTTTCTTAAAAATGGTAGAGATAACAATCTCATTTGGGTTCACAAAACTCTATAACAGGTCATTCCTCCTCTATCTAAGATCTAGATACTCTCATGATGGATGAACTTGATGGAATCCTCATTGCCTATGAGATGAGAAAAGGATGCCCAAGTTCCAAAGATGTAGCATTCAAGGCCTCAAAATAAAAAAATGGGAAAGAATGGAACGCCAGTAGTGATGAATCCGATGTTGAATCCGAATTGGTGCAATTTGTACGAAGACTAAAGAAAGGATCTAAGCTAAAAGGTAAGTACCCTCTTATTTGTTTCAAATGTGGAAAAATAGGTCATTATGCTGCAAAATGTCCTCATAAGCATGATAGTGATGGTGAGGAAAATTCTAAAAGGATGGTATACAAAAAGAAAGGGTTCAATAAGAAAAATTTCTTCTCTAAGAAAGATGAGTCTGATGAAGATGAATTTGTAGTCATAAAAAATAAATCAACTAATCAGCGCCCTCGCCGCAAAGGAGGTAATGAAGAATCAGATGAAGAAAATGACCATACTGGAAGCCAAGAAGTATTATTCATGACATTCACAAATGATGATGATTCAGGGCTAGAAGGAAATGTAGATGAATTTTTAATGAGTACCATTGAAGAAAATGAGAAATTACGAAATAAAATCATCTCTCTCAAGGTAGAAAATGAGGAAACAAAAAGAATGGAAGACCTCTTGAAAAATAAGCTAAAAGAAAAAGAAGAAGTTTTTGAAGAACATGAAGCTAAAACAATATCTCTGAGGAAGGAATTGGAGCAAGTCAAGAAGGGTTGGGAAAGCTCTCAAATACTTGACACTATCCTAAATAATCAAATATCTCAACATGACAAATCTGAAATAGGTTCTAAAGGAGAATCATCAAGTACTAAGAACAATGAAAAAAGCTATGCCGACGTACTTTCCAGCAACCCAAAAGAAGAAATATTATTTCATCAAAGGCCCATCTCGGATCCAAAGAATGAAGAGAAAGTAACTCCAAGGAAGAATGTTTATTTGAATCATGGCTATTACAATAGTTACAAAACATTATTTCATCAAAGGCCCATCTCAAATCTAAAGAATGAAGAGGGAGTAATTCCAAGAAATAATGTTGATTCAAATCATAGCTATTACAACAGGTTCAAAACTATCTTTTTTGGGCATTGTTTTCATTGTAAAAATTTTTGTCATCAAGCTAGACATTGCATGGCCCGTAAGAATGAAACACCAAAATTGAAGGATCAAACAAACAAATCATATGGTCCCAAAGGGTAAGGTCAAATCAAGACCTACAACTCTTTTGATCTCTTGGCCAAATTTTGTCGAATTTTCTCATTATATAATGATAATGGACACAATGAACAAAATATCCCCCTCAAAAGAGGAAAAGCAAAAAATGAGAACCCCAACACGGATAAATGTGGCCTATCTCTATGTTCTCATAGTGATGAAAATCATTGGTTTATGGATAGTGGGTGCTCCAGACACATGACAGGGGACAAAAGGAAGTTTGTCTCATTGAACAAAAAGGAAGGAAATGTATCCTTTGGAAGTGGATCTGCCAAAATTGTTGGAAAAGGAATTGTTACCCTTATTAATGGAAAAGGAATATCTCAAAATGCTTTACTAGTAAATGGGCTCAAACACAATCTTTTGAGTGTTAGCCAAATTTGTGATCAAGGACATAAAGTTTTCTTTAGCACTAAAGACTGTGAAATAAGGAAATCTTCCTCAGGGGAACTTGTGGCTAAAGGGGTTAGAACACTAGACAACATCTACATTTTGAACAAAATTCAAGAAGATAAATGTTACCTAAGTCAAATAGATGAAAGTTGGTCGTGGCACAGGCGACTTGGACATGCAAGCTTCGATAACTTGATCAATATCAGAAAGATTAATGCAGTATGAGACATCCCAAAGTTATTCAAGCCAAATCAAGGAGTATGTGGTCCATGTCAACATGGAAAGAAAACTAGAACTAGCCACAATACCAAAGAGTTTTCTACATCAAAGCCTTTGGAGATCATCCATGCTAATTTATGTGGACCAACTAGAACTTTGACACTCCAAGGAGAAAGATACTTTGCTTTATTTGTTAATGATTATACTAGAATGATGTGGGTATACTTCATAAAATATAAATATGAAGCATTTGAGTGTTTTAAGAATATTAAAGCTCTTGTAGAAAATGAAAAGGACTCTAAGATTAAATGTCTCAGAACAGACAGAGGGGGAGAATTCACATCAAAAGAATTTGATGAATTCTATATAGAACATGGAATCGAAGGAGAACTCTAAACTACTAGAACACCCAATCAAAATCGGGTAGTTGAAAGAAGAAACTGAACATTTCGAGAAATGGCAAGAACAATGTTAATAGCAGCTGACTTGAAGCCAAAATTCTAGAGAGAAGTAGTTAGGGCAGATGTCTATACCTTGAATCGAACTCAATTAAGACCAAATAATGAGAATACTCCCTATGAATTATGGAAAGGAAGACTTGCCTCAGTAAAATACGTCAAGATTTTTGGAAGCAAGTGCTTCATAAAAATCAATGATGGCTCACCAAGAAAAATTGATTCTCGGGTTGACGAAGGGATCTTCCTTGGATATTCTACAAGGAGCAAAGCCTACAAGTGCTACAATAATCGACAAAGGAAAATAGTGGAAAGAATTGATGTGAAGATTGATGAAGACCTTCCAGAAAAAGAAATTGAAGAACACGAAGTTGACCCTCTCATTGAAGAAGAACCTGAAAAAGAAGAAAAAGATCAAGAAAAACCCAAAGAAAAAGAACCATCTCAAACCCATTCAAAGATGAAGTTTCTACAAAAATATCACCTAGAAGAGAAGATTATTGGCAATATAGATGAAGGGATGCAAACCCAAAGAAGGATGACAAGTACACCAAATAAAAATCATGTTGCTCTACTACCCATGATAGAACCACAAACATTTACTCAAGAAAGTAAGGATCCTCAATGGGTAAAATCCATGGAAGAATAAATGTCTCAAATCAAGAAGAATGAGACATGGGAGCTAGTACCTCGTCCAAAGGATAAAAATATAATTGGAACCAAGTGGGTGTTCAAAAACAAAATGAATGAAGATGGAAAAATCATCATAAATAAGGTAAGGCTTGTTTGTAAAGGCTATTCACAAATTGAAGGAATTGACTTTGAAGAAACCTTTGCACCAGTAGCTTGTGTGGAAGCTATCAGGATGTCCTTAGCATTCTATTGCTCAAAAGGATTTAAAATCTATAAAATGGACGTAAAATCAACATTTTTGAATGGGTAACGTAAGTGAGAAGTCTATATCAAGCAACAAGAAGGGTTTAATCTAGCAGAAGGAAAAGACTTTGTTTGTAAGTTGAAAAAGGCATTATATGGGTTGAAACAAGCTCCTAGAGCTTGGCACGCAAGATTGGATCACTATCTACAACAACAAGGCTTCAAGAAGGGGCTGGCAGGAAGTAATCTCTACATAAAGACGGATGAGGATATGTTAATAGTGAAACTTGGCTGTGTTTATGATCTAATTTTTGATAGTAATAATGATGAAATGAGCCACGAGTTTGCTCAAAATATGTCAAAAGAGTTCGAGATGTCGATGATAGGAAAGTTATCTTACTTCCTTGGACTACAAGTATCACAAACTACGACAGGCATGTTCATATCTCAAGCCAAACATCTGAAAGACATGCTTAAAAGATATGGAATGGAAGACTGTGCACATGTGAGCACACCTATGACCACAGATTGCAAATTAAGAAAATATGATGACTTCCCTCCGGTAGATGCAACTCATTACAGGTCAAAAATTGGAGCCCTTCTATACTTAACAGCTACGAGACCCGACATTATGCAAGTAGTAGGAATGGTGGGAAGGTTTCAATCAGCCCCTAAACAATCCCATTTGATGGTTGTAAAAAGAAGTCTTAGATACTCGAAAGTGACTCCTGATTTCAGTCTTTGGTACCTTAATTTCTCAACTCTTACTGTGACTGCATACACCGATGTTGATTGGGCCGAAATTCTCGATGATCGAAAAAGTACTAGCGGAAATGCATTCTTCCTGGGAGACTGTCTAATATCTTGGCTCAGAAAAAAATAGATATCCATATCACTATCTATAGCTAAAGCTGAGTATATAGCTACTGTAGATTGTTGTACTCAAATATTATGGATGAAGGAAGCTCTGAAATATGTCAACATAGGTACAAATCAGCCAATCACCATCTATTGTGATAACAAAAGTGCTATCAGCCTTAGAAAATATCCAACGATGCACTCAAATACCAAACATATACCAATCAAGTATCATTTCCTTCATGAACATATAGCTGAACAAAACATCATCTTGGAATATATCAATACTGAGGAGCAGGTAGCTGATATTTTCACAAAACCTCTTCCTCGAGAAGCATTTGAACATCTTCGTCAAAAGATGGGGGTTATTTATTTAGCATCACTTTAAGTTGATTCATAAATATGTTGCATGAAAGGGGGAGCAGTTCAACAGGGGGAGTCCTTGTGCATTCCTTTGCCATTGATGTCAAAGGGGAGAGAAGAAGAATATTTCCATCAATAACAAAGGGGGAGATTGTTGATCTAGATTTTCAATGATGTCAATATGGCAATATTCTAGATACTAAACAATGATATGAAGCCAAGGAGAAGCAGAGCAGATTTGTGAAGAAATAGGAGCAAGAACCCAAGGAGCAAAGCCATCAGGGAAGTCATTGGAAAGACATTGGAAGTCAAGAACATGAGTAGTCAAAGAAGCATATCGGAAAACTTCATCGGAAGCCATCATGAAGCCAAAGTGTAAGAGCGGAAGAGTGAGTAGGAGCCACATGAAATCCAAGCCATGAGTAAGAGTAAAATATTGCATATGATCAAGAGTAAGAGCCATATCAGAGATATCACATGAAATATTGGGGGAGCCAACATATCAAAGGAGTTAACCTTGGAGGAGCCATATCGGGAGTATCGCATGTAATATATGCCCAAGAAGTCCCACAAGAAGGAAGAATTCATCAGAAGGAGTAAAGAGGAACATGCAGCGAGGAAAGAGCCAACAAGAACAACAACTGTCGGAAGAGTGGGGGTAGGAAAGTACTTGTGAAGTCTTGCACTTGGAATACCGCATCGCAAGTTATGAAAGGCTCATCGCATTGCAAATTAAGGTGCAGACCCAATCGCTCCATTATAAACCTCCCTATTGTAATATCACATCCACATATATCGGCACCTTCACATCACAATTCATAAATGGATGTCACATTAAAAACTACGATTGTGATATTATTGTGGACCCGTTACACCATTACAACATGATTTAATGTTATATCACTTACGCACTTAAAGTCATGTATTAAAAAGGAATGCCACTTGAAATCTGCGATTGCGATATAAGTATGCGGACCTGCTGCACCATTATAATACACCCTAAAGGAATATCACATCTATCACATATCGCAAGCCTTGAAGAGATGTAAAAATGGAAAACCACCGATTGCGATAAGGTTATTGACCCGATGGGGTTATTAACACCTACTTAAGATCACAACGCATCCGCTCCATCGGTAATAGCGAAATCACTTTGTTATATACAAACCTCCAAAAAATTGTATTGTGATTAAGGACAGAGTATGTTATGGGCACGACTTGTAAAAGAGTTTCTGAAAGTTGTGATTGTGAATTAAGGTAGTGATGTGGCATGTGGGACCTCCCTATGGGTATAGCCTCTCCTATATGAAATCCTCCGTAAATAATATGTCTATTGTATGAATATTAAAAAGGGCCTCTCTGATATAGCTTTTTAATATGCAAAACTTTTGTAATTCGGCCTCTCTTCCGTATTAATGTTCGCTTTGAGTATTGGTGAATTCGAAGAGATAGAGGAAGCTAAAGAGCAAGTGTAGAGGAAACCAAAAGATCAAGTGAGTGAAAAGGAAGCCAAAGGTCAGGGGTATCAGGCATATAAAACAGAGAACAAGGGAAGTTTATAGGTTGGTGAAAACTGTAAGAAACAGTCAAAGTGAAGGTCTGGCAGACATGGAAGAAGAGGAGGATAGAATTAAGTCATAGATCCAGCAAGGTTGGGAGTAGAGAATTACTACCAAACAGATCTATACAATTTACAGCAGAGGGTTGGAGTCCTTGGGGTTGGTGCCTCAGAACTCGAAGGATTGGTGTCTTGGGAGTTGGTGCTCCTATATCCAAGGTTGGTGCCTTGACAAGATAGGGTTGGTGCTCTAGAGGTTGGAGCCTCACAAAAAGTTCAAGTTGGTGCTTGGCAATTGGTTGAAGTTATATATACACATTGTACCTTATTTATTGCAAATATTATATTAATAAAAGCATTCATTCCTGTTATTTATTTCTGTGTTATAAATATAAATGATTTAACTGAAAAAGAATAAAAATTGAAAAGAAATACTGATTCACCCCCCCTAGTATTTCCAACAGACTTATGGTTGATCTTAGAAGGAGATTATGGGTAGTTATCTTTAGTGATGGATGTAAAATTTTATATGAACTTGATGTTTGGTATCTTCAGTGATGGATGACAGCGTTTATATGACCTTGATATTTGGTATCGTCAGTGATGGATGGTCAAGTCTATATGACCTTGATGTTTAATATATTTATGATGTGTGATAGTGCCTCTATGATAGAGATGTGTGGCTGTGCTCTATGATAGTGATGTATGACAATGCCTCTATGAAAAAGATGTGTGGTTGTGCTTTATGAAAGTGATGTGTGAAAGGGCCTCTATGACATATATGTCTGGATGTGCCTTATGACAGTGATTTGTGTAGTAGTGATATGTGGATAGTGGTATGGAAGAAGCTTTAAGGAGGACCCGCGACTACCTCTTTGATATATTGATCTTGTTCCATCACATAAGGATATTCCATGATCCAGGATTGGCCCTAGGAAGCTTAAGTTACTATTATTTAAATAATTGTGTATCATTATAATTTAACAATGAATCTTAGTTGAAATCTTCATGAATATCTAATAGAAGAAGAAGAATCGGTTATGGGTTTTCCACCTTGTGGAGCTTTTCCCTAGTCTCCGACCAAAATCTTGGTGTCTCTATTTTGTATGCTTTTCTTCTTATGTTCCTTATTGTTCTAATGTGTTGTTGATGTTATTGTTATCTCTAGATAGTTTCTAATATTGGTATTGGGTGAATGTAATGTGTAAAAATGTTGAAAAAGTTTAAAAATGCAATTATCTACAACATAGAACAATCTAGCCCTAAAGTTTAACATGGTTTTAGAGCTGGGCTGAATAAAAGTCATTGAGATCAACCCTATGAATACACCTAACATGGATTCGTAAAAAATCAAGTGGAGTAAAAAATATGAAGATGGAAGAGACCTAAAAGAATGCTAGGTTTTCGAGTAAACCCTAGGGATCCCTTGTTCTTACAAATAAAGGGTAGGGTTTGAGAGGAAAACCCTAGAAGTGGCATTGGATATTGAAAATACCTAGGTTCTACAGTACTGGAACCATAGTGTGATTCAAAGTTTCTTTGCGATATGATATGATCACTGAGAAGCCGTTCAATTACTTAAGTACCTATGACAAACTCAAAGTAACCCTAGATGGGTCTTTCTCTCTATAGGAGATGGTGTGATGTAGATCCAATGGTCATATTATACATTGATATATGGGCTTGGAAGGAATTGGAATGAGAATATATGTGATGCTCAAGAGAATATGACATTTTCATATGGTTGATGGATAGTGAGACTCATGGAGGTAGGGTGAAGAGGGAGTTGATAGCTCCCTACAATCCTTGTTAAAGATAAGTATTTTCAAGGCTTATGTTATTTATTTGTGACACTACCTTTTTTTTAGATTTATAATTTTAGACTATTGTTTATTCTTCTTACATGAGTATTTGAATTTTATTTCACTAACTTCTTCGATGAGGATGTGATCAAGAAAAGAAAATCCATCTTGAGGATAATCAAGATGCAAAGTAATGCAGGAAGAGTTAGCTCCAAGAGGGATTTATTCAAGAAAATGAAGGAGACAATCTCATATCTAGAGAAGAAAGAAAATCCTCTCTCATAATTAGGTACACTTTCATTATGTTTATTTACTTTATTTCGCTTTCTCTCTTTTTTGAGTCCACAGTTACATTAAATGGATGTAAGGACTAATTCCTCATTATTGAGACTAAGGAGTATTTAGAACCATTCCATGATTAGAGTGGAAATAGACAATATCCTAGACCTCAAAGGAAGGATTGTAGTCTCCTAGGTTGATGATTATGACTAAAGAGGCTTCCCATTAAGAGGGAATAGACTGTTAGATTAAATGCATCAATATGTTGAGATGTTGGGAGAAATATGTCCTGCATGCAAGGACCATTCTAGATGAAAATATACAAGAGTGTCAAATGATTTTGAATTGTTAAATTCATAAGTGATAAGGAATATGATCTCAGAGGAAGAGGATTATGATGAGATTATAACAGCTATTATCAAGTGCTTTATTATCAAATGTATGTGAAATTGGATTCCTCCATGATTTACTTAAGGAAGAAGCATACTCAAAGCTACCTCAAGGTTTTAAAGCACATAAGAAGGAGAATCTTGATTGCATATTGGAAAAATACATATATGTACTCAAGAAAGTCTCCTATGCTTGGTATACTTAGATCAATGGATGTCTAATGTAGAATCCATCCTCTCTTCAAGGTTGAAGGTATGCCTTTGATATTTGATGTTATATGATAATAATTTATTTATGATAGGATCAGATCATCTCATCGTATAGTGCCAAAGAGAGTTGATCTATGATCCCAAGGTGATCCACTTCTTGAGACTAGAAGTGTAACAATTAGATGATGCGGAATTTCCTGTACAAGGACAGTAAGAAATTGGTACTAGCCATCATGATAGGTACAAGCCAAAGTGTAGTCCATCAAAATCCAAAATCATACGTTGGATACTAATAGAACATAAGACATGAAGTCAAGAAAGAGGAAAAGACATGAAGAAGGAGGAATAGGCCTTTTCTGCATTTTGGAAACAAAATCAAGTAGTTTTGATAGATCATTAGGCATTGAAACTAATATATGTCATCATCAATGAAGGAGAAAGAATATTTCCATGCAAGAAGAATTCATGAAAGGAAATACTCCTACCTTTGATGGAGAGGTGAAGAAATAAGAAGATATAGAGGCTTGGATATTGGGGATGAAGAAGTACTTTAAGGTGCATGATTATTCTGAGAATGTGATGGAAAAGGTGTCTATTTCAGCCTATAAAGAAAGGATGATATACGGTGGGAAGATATCAAGAAAATCAAAGACATCAGGATGAAGGAGTTGTGATGGAGGAAGTTTGAAAATAACTTGTGGGAGAAGGCCAAAAAAATATATGAAAACAAGTTGGGACTACTGACACTTGAGGAGTATACAAGTATATTCTTGGAATTATGAAGGTATGTACCTTATATTAAAGATGAGAAGACTAAGATCCAAAGGTATCTCAGTGGATTACCATATGCTAATTGGGACAAAGTAGAGTTTAATGAACCATTGACATTGGAGGATGTTTTTCAAAAGACCAACCACTGCTATGAACATTCCAAACATAACAATTAGGTCCAAATTGATTGGAAGAAGAATGATAAAGGAAATTTCAAAGGAAAGGGGAAAAATACCATAGGATATAAGAAAGGGCAAAAGAATGGAAAGTTTAATGCCTTTACTAGGAATTCATATCAAAATATTCATTATCATTAGCAGAAATGAAACCTCGAAATCAATAAAAAAAGAAGCTAATGGGTCATCAGAAAAGGGCCTACCTAATGTTGGACTTGTGGAGAAAATCAACTGTGAAGAAATTTCCCTCAATAAGAATAGACTAACATGAATGTATACAATGTTCAAGATGCAACAAATATGAATGATGTGGCTTAGAAAAAACCCAAAATTTATGCTACATTTGAAAATAGATAGGAAGGCTGGAAAAATGTGGTTGTTCAAATGGAAAGTATGGTAAACAAATCTACTTGTTACAAGAGCCAAATGCTAATTTCACTATATCATCCCAAATATTGTAGAGAAAAGTGATTTTCCAAAGAAATTTCATAAAGAATCATGCATGGTTTAATTGGCCACGGGGACAAATAGGAAAGTAACATACCTGGTTGAGTCATGCCCTATTACATTGGGTTGCATGACCACCTCAACTAATCTAAATTTCCTACCATTGGGGTCATATGATTTTTTGATCAACATGGCCTAGTTGGAAACCCATAGAAATAAGGTTGGATATTATAATAAGGTGTTGGAATGTTTGAACGATGATGGTGAAGAGATAATGTTGAAAGGAATAAAGAGGTTGATTGCACTTAGGAAATCAACTATGCTTCAAGTGAAGCATTACAGTAGAAAAGGGTGCGAAATCTATGCCATTCATGTGTCTAAGGAAAAAGAAGATTGCATGGATTCACATGAAGTTCACCTAGCATTAAAAAAATATAGTGACAAGTTCCCAGACATGTTTCCAGGATTGGTTCCTAAAAGAAACATTGATTTCACCATTGATTTGATCCCAGGAATAGTGCTTGAAACGAAGGCTCCTTATCACTTAGGCACACCTGAACCTATTGAATTGAAATTGCAATTGAAGGAAAGGATGGAGAAAGGTACAATTTGGACCAACATTTCACCTTGGGGAGCCCCAACACTATTTTCTAAAAATAAAGACGACACACTGCAACTGTGTATAGACTACTAACAACTGAATAAGGTAATCTTGAAGAAAAAATACCCACTGCTTTGGATCAGTGACCTATTTTACCAAGTGAGAGAGGTTGTTGTGTTCTCTAAAATTGATTTAAGGTCAAGATACCATTAAGTCATAATTAAAGATTAGGACATTCACAAATGTATCTTTAGGAAGGGGTATGGCCATTATGAATTTGTAATGTGCATTTTGAGTTTATAAATAACCTAGCCACATTCATGTTCCTGATGAATAATGTTCTTATACCATACTTGGATAAATTTATGCTGGTATTTTTGGATGATATCCTTATGTATTCAAAGACTAAAAAATAACATGTATACCATTTGAGAGAAGTTTTGCAACTGCCAAGGAAGTATAGGCTGTATGCAAAACTCAGCAAGTGTGAGATTTCCCAAACCCAATTTCAATACTTGGGGCATGCTATTTCAAAGGAAGGAGTGGTTATATATCCAAAGAAGATCAAGGTTAAATGGAGTGGCCCACTCCCTAGAATGTCATATCCTTTATGGCATTAGCTAGATATTATGGAAGGTTCATTCATGAATTCTTAAAAATTGGGCATCCAATCACTACTTTGTGAATAAAATGAGTAAAATTTTAGTGGACATTTGAGTGTGCAACTAGTTTTGAACAACTCAAGAAATTACTCACTTGTGTACCTTTCTTGAGAATAATTGATCCAGGAAAATATTTTGTAGTTTGCACTAATGCTTGTAAGGAAAGACTTGGTGGAGTCCCAATGAAAGGAAGAGATGTCTTCTACTTGATCCATGAAGTTTAATGATCATGAGAAGAATTATGTCGCCCATGATTTGGAGTTGGAGACAATTATGCATGCTTTTAAAGATTTGGAGACACTATTTATTGGGAAGAATATTTGTGTTGATGACAATCCATGGGGGCAGAAATATTTTTTTGACGAGCTCAAGTTGAACGCCAAGAAAACTAGATGGTTGGATTTGACTAGTGAGTTTGAGTTTGAGATCAAGAACATCAAAGTAAAAAATAATAAGGTGTGTAGATGATCTCAGTAGGAGTTTACAAGAGTTTCACCTAGAAAATTTGAGCACATACTAATTTCTAGTCAAAGAAAGAATTATAGAGATGTTTAATATTCATGATGAGCATTACCAATATGCGAATAATTTTTTGTAGAAATAACCTGAAGGATCTATGACCAAAAGTTACCAACTCAATGATGATGGCATACTATTGTCCAAGAACAAAACATGTGTGCCTGATGGAACTTATTTAAGGAATCCTAACATAGGTCCTCCTAGTTACCAGAAGATGATGAAAGCCATGAAGAAAGTATATTATTGTGTAGGAATGAAGAATGATTATGCATGATACATCGCTATGTGTTTTTCATGCAAAGAAGTGAATGTAGAATGTAGGCATCCAGTTGGATTATTACAACCAAGTCAAATCCCATAATGGAAATGGGAAGTCATATCCATGTACTTAACCACGGGATTTAAAAAGACAACTAGGAAACATGACGGTACCATGGTGGTTAGAGGATAAGTTGAGCAAGGCATCTCACTTTATAGTTGTTAAATATACTCATAAAGAAATTGATATCGCTCAACTCTTCATGAAATAAATGTTTAGGATTCATGGAGTACCTAAAAATATAATATCAGACAAATATCCCAAGTTCACTTCAAAATTTTTGAAATCACTATTTGTTGGTTTTGGAACCTAGTTAGCCTTTAGCATTTTCTACCATCCTCAGAAAAATTGTCAAATAGAGAGAGTGAACAAAATATTGGAATACATGTTGAGAATGTATGTCATGCATCAACCAAGGCAGTGGGAATATTACCTAACACTAGTGGAGTTTTCATTTATAAATGGTTATCATGATTCATTATGGATGCATCCATTTGAGGCACTATATTAATGGAAATGTGATACTTCCATCAACTAGTATGATATGATAAATAGAATATCCCTTGGGCCAGATATGCTAAAGGAAATGGAGAAGGAGATGGTCATGTTTCACATAGTGTTTCCATTGATGAAAAAAATATGTCATTGATGTCAAGGGGGATGTATGGGATAGTAGCAACAAAACCATCCTTGATGATCAAATAAGTAGTAGGACCCTTTGTGAAGCAATATGACAGTTGGACCTTTCGTAATGTCTCATTACATGAAAATATGTTTGCTTGAATTTATTCAAATTTTTAATGAATTTGTTATGCTAAAAATATATTAGAAACAACATGGTTGTATAGATCTCATTGATATATTTCTAATGGTCTATTCTGCTAAGAAAACCTCCTCCCGAGTGAGAAGTTATGACTAGTTGAAAATTTGCATTAGATTGAGTAAAATTGCAAAGGAAAACTATAGGGCCAAACACAAATTATTAAAGGGTTAAACAATGTGAAATTTTCATACAGATCCACCATTGAATAGATATATAAACAACCATAAGTGTATATAGGTGTGCACCATTTAATGCCGCTAAATGGCATGCAATTCTCATCTCAATCAATGGCATCACCAATAGGTCAATGGTTAGATGAAATAGATGTTTTATGAAGTTTAAAAGTCCCTGTTGGTCCAACAAAATAGAAACACATGGATGATGTCATGGCCTCTTTAAAAGAGTGACATATGTCCTATTTGCACAATAATAAGTGATGCAACATATTGGATGCATAGCATAAATACATAAGGTGTGACGTGGCATAAAAGACAACGTGGAATGACACATGACAAAACACATCGGTGTTGATGTCAACATGATGATGTGGCACCAACTAGGGCTGTCACATAGTAGTGACAAATGGTTGTTTTGGATTATCAAAAGCATGAAAGTAGGTGACATGTGGCACCCCTCAGATTCCATCATGTGGTAATGTTGACATCATGACATGAATGACCAATGACCCTTGAGTCTTGGCCATATAGACATGGTCACATGGTTTTGATTCTAGGTATTGAAGATTACATGTCATCTTCGATCATATCATATGCTCATTTGGGTGCTAAATTTATAATGATTGGTCAACTTATCTCATCCATGGGACCTCTCTATTAGTATGAATATGGTGGTTCATTTTCCATTCGGGGCATACAAGCAATTTTATTTCGGTATGTAATTGTGAAGAGGAAGTGTTATGTTTTGTTTTTATATCATCATGGTATATTCATGTTCCAACATGATTAGCTTGAAGGTGTTACATAGTTATTTTTGGTTGATGGTTTTGGTTTCGTTTATAGAGTTTGGATGCAAGAACCAGTTGGGAGTTTTGGAAAAAGTTTGTAACTCTTGTCTGATCTGGATTATTTGTAACTGTAATGGTTTAGTTGTGATTGCCATGGAGGTTCAACCATTGTCTTGGTCTAGCAAAAGTATGTTGGTTTATCATTATGATCTAGTGAACGAGTTTGTGATGAGTATTGAATGGTGAAGTCTAACTCTTATAACCCTATCCAACGCACAAACACACACACACACACACATATATCGTGTCAATTCCTAACATGGTTGAAAACTATATTTAGTGGAGATAAGCATAAATATCAATATATATGGTAAGGCCTAAATACAGGTAGAGATAACCTAGGGAATGAAAGAACCAACATAAGGTTTATATTATTAAATAACACAGGATCTCCACATAAGCTAATACGATGTAGCCATGATGTGACATGGAGTCAAGCCGCTATTCATATTTCACATTAGAATAGATTATGTAATATGGTATATTGAGCAACAATGCATAGAATGATTGGTAGTGGAATGTGGATGGAAGCTCGAGGTTATTGGTTTGAGTTTCAATGGACAGCTGGTCAATCTTTTTTTTTTTTTTAATATTTATAATAAGTTTCAATTTGTCACATAATTTACACTTTCTGGTGGTTAGCACTAGAATTTGGCAAGTCATTTGGAGGGTGCCAAATGTATTTGTTTTGTAGAAAATTTAATTATTTATATAGTTTTATATGGAATTTTTAATTTCTCAGAGCATTATTTGTCGAAAACGAGATCCAGAAGAATATAGATGATCATAGTTTAGATATGATTGTAATAAAAGGTGTTTGATATTGTTTTGAATCATAATTGATGGTAGAAATATCTTGTTTTCATTTTGAACGTTTATGAGCATGTTGCAAGTGTTTTGTATACATGATATAGGTCCTCAGGAAGTGTTTGAATGTTAATTTTAGGTACGTTCTATGCTAGAGCAATTTATTTCAATTTTAGTTATCTTTTCCTGATCAACAATCACATCAGCATTAAAGTAAACTGCAGATAGAACATAAATATAAATCGCAGAAGACAAACCAAGACAAGAGGACACAAGATGTGGCACAAGCTAGGGACAAACCCCAATGTGGGGAAACCCTTGATTAATTCTTCTTATATGTTCTTCAAAGTTCAACAGAGAAAGTGAGAGAGATAGTACATTTATAATAGAAGTCAACATTTTGACTTTTGATATCTGCAGAGATCAGTTGAAGACATATTGCTTCAACTGATTCTCTAAGGTGACTCCTTCACCTATCATAGTCCTGCCTTTTGTTCATTTGCTGCACATTACTGTGTGACACCTTGCTGTACTATCACATGTGTTGAAACTAATGACTGAGCTGTTGTCATATTCATGTTGCTCATCATGCTGCATCTTCCATGGTCTTATTGATCATCAAGCTTCCCATGCTCATGATCTCATTAATCATCATGCTGCCCATGCTCATATCATCATGCATCATTATGCTGCTCATGCTCATGATCTCATTTATCATCATGCTGCCCTGCCCATGCTCATATCATCATGCATTATTATGCTTCTCATGATCTTATTTATCATCATGCTGCCCATGATCTCATTTTAATGCTGCTGTAGGATTTCATAGATCCTCTTGCCACATGAATACGTTGATGATACATGTGCCAAGGATTTCCTCATCGAATCCTTATCTCATCATTGAGTCATAGCAAGACAGTAATATAACTGTTGTTTCATGCCTTTGTTATGGTTATGCCTTCATGTATTGACCCAATTCACAGATCATAGTTGCGTCCTTATCCTACTGAATATGACTGCACCTAATACGTTTCCTTTGCCTATGTATAAGACTTGTCTCCATGACTGCGTAGAAGGTGACTTTATTACAACGTGTAAATGTCTTCTCTTATTGCTGTTAAGTATCTATATTAAAGTATATAAAGTATTCTCCTTTACAACATTTAGGGCTTCACATGGCTGCGGTTTAGGGCTGCGTAAACCTTCACAGCTTGGCAACTATAGATCTCTTATTAACTACAGCTAGATCTGCTTGACATTATTATGACTGTGGCTTCTTCCATGTGTTATGACTACGGCTCTTACACATGAATGTCACTGTGTGTAAGGAGTCTCTCTGCCCTTCGTATAAGTGACTTCCAGAATAGCGTATAAGAATAGTGTATAAGGTCTCCTTATGATCAGTATAAGTCTGCGTTGGATTAGGGCATCATCTGCAGCTAGGGCTCCTTCTAGGCCAATGTATTCTTTAGTTCTCTCCTTCTCCAAAAACCCAAGACATGGAGAGGAGATCACATTAAGAGTGTGTGCAAATGACTTCAAATCCTCTTCTATTTATACTAAAACATAGATGATGAATAGACATGTCTATTGGGCTTTTGAGCCTACTCAGGTTGCTGGTTGACTTGACAATTTATTTTATAACATAAATAAATTCATAACTTCATAAATACTTATCAGAATTGAATGATATTTAGATCAATCCTACACCTCTTGATGAGAGGGATCCAATAAAATTATTAGCTGCCATAAATAAGATGACCCAGATGGAGTTTGGCCCTAGTTTCCAATTTAACACTCCCTCTCAACTGGGGAGAACTCCATCCATTGATCCATATGTCTGACTGTACTATCTCTGCCATCAATGCCCTGCACTACTCCAATCAGCTCTGCTAGCTCTGCTCAACTCTGTTGACTCTGCTTAGCTTTGCTAGCTCTGCTCTGCTCTGCTCAGCTCTGCTAGCTCTGCTAAGCTCTACTCAACTCTGTTGGCTCTGCTCTGCTCAGCTCAACTCGTCTCAGCTCTACTGGCTCTGCTCTGCTCTACTCAGCTCTGCTCAACTCTGCTGGCTCTGCTTCCCAGCTCTACTAGCTCTAATCAGCTCAACTCAGCTGGCCCTGCTCTACTCTGCTCAGATCAGCTCTGCTCTATTGAACCATGAAGAAGAAGAATTGATCAAGTAATCAGTGTTATTACTTCTCAAGTTAATAGGGAGGGGAATTTTTCAAGTAATCAATGTTATTACTTCCAAGCTAATAGTGAGGGGAATTGTTCAAGTAATCAATGTTATTAATTCCAAGCTAATAATGAGAGGATTTGGTTCAACTTTAAATTGAGAATTCTTGCCAATCATGTATTACTGTTTGCTAAAAATCTTATTATGCATCCATAGGGTTTATTTTTAAACAATGTTAGTCCTATAGATTTTCTTGTAATTATTTCATCGTTCGGTTATATGTACAAACCTCCTATTCACTTTTTGTGAAAACATTGGACCTTAGCCCATTTCACATTAGACTACGTCTTTCACATTAGTTATTTTCATTTTCCCGTATTCATATTATTTCCATCATATATGAATTATCACTATATTAATAACCTTCTAATGGTTTAGCCTTTGCATCTATCATACTTGATTTATCCACGATTTGCATATAAACCCGACAGTTTCTGGATTGTTCTAAGCCTGAGTGCGAAGATTGTTTACACTAACCACGTGTCGACTTTTCTGTATTGACTTTGTCGATGGTTTAGATCATTCCATGCCTAATCATAATTAGGGTTTTAGTCAAAGTTTAATGACCTTTAGGATTTGGTAGCACTGAATCATTTACTCCTAGTCGTTTTTGGCATGCCGCTTCTAGTGGCTGGGGTTTTATTCTAAAATTAAATGTCCCCTCCCTTCCCTTCCCTTCCCTAGTTGATTTCGTCAAAGGCATGGTAACCAGTGATCAAATTTGAAGGGCAGGTCTTAATTTTATTTAGAAGGGTGCAAATTTAGGTCGCCCTTCCATAATGAAAAGCATAAAAGAAGCAATTCAATTGACAACAGTAAATTATCTTCAATTTTTTTTTTTTAACACATGGTGAATCGGTAATAGTTTGGAACTAATATTGAGTTCGAAGACAACATACTATTGGTTTTCAATGCCTTTACAATGTTGCAAGCTACAAGATATTCCTCAGTTTATCAAGAAAAATAACCCCTTCCAACACATCTGCAAGTCTAATATTCATCGTACACTTCATGCACATTGTAACTAACAAGTGATAGGGCAACTGTGTTCATAACATATGTTCGCCAAATGTTATGTTTTTTGTCTTTGAATTACTATTATATTACGCAAAGATTGGTGTAAGAACATCCAAAAAAGAATTAGTTTGAGATGAAAGAAAAACTTTACATCTCAACATGCAGTTGAAGAAAACATGGGGCAGAAGAGCCTCAATAAGATGATTTCACAGCACAAATTCCACTATGCCAAGAGTCATTTGATGTGGTATGGGAAATTGCCATATTAAATTGATACGAGTAGTGAAGAAAATATGTGTAAGAAATACAATGTTATCCAAATAGTAAAAGGAAATTCTTTCGATGCATGATCAAACTATGGTTAATGGGATTTGTAATTACAAACATGCTACATTGGACTGAAAGAGTGCTTTTGGTAGTTTTCGAATGATGAGTAAAATAGATGTGGCATTTGAATAAAGTATCTAAGGAGATGGAACTCCTTGTTGCTCTAAGGAATGGTTATATTTTACATCAATTCAACTTCCCCAATAGGACATGTTTGCCATCTGTGGGCCATTTTGCTCAGATAGCTAGATTTCTTCAATTTTTTGGGAGCAACTGGGCCATTTTGCTCATATAAACAGGTTTCAATAGTTTCTGGGATTAACTGAGTATCTTTGGTGGAATAAATACCTTCGCCCACACTCAGCACCTTAGTTGAATAGTTATTCCTTAAATGTTACCCAACTAAACTAAACTTTATGATAATACCCATAAAGTTAAGAAAAACATGCTTACCACATCAGAGCATTTTTTTTTTCTTTGATAAAATAAACTCTTCTCCCTTGCCTTACAACATCAAGAATGGCCCCTTTTTAACATGTTTGTTGCATTCTCTGTTGTTTGGACTTCATGCAAATGGCAGTTCTGCCCTTCTTTATCTGTTTCATTTCAACAACTTACAATTCCACTCTTGGGGGCCAGGAATTCCCTTACCACAACTAATTTCTATCATGCATATTTTGTAATGTCTTGCTGCCTTTGCTTTTGTGGTTTGACATTTATCTTGTTGTATCATTACTTCTTGGTCTTTGTACTAATTCACCTAGAGAAGGAACTTGTACTAATCTATTTGGAGTAGGAATTGGTGTTTCCTCTCACTAGACTTCCCTTCCAACAAGAATAGCTTGAAGACCTACTAATCTGCATTTACAATAGAGTATATAATTGTTGCATATGGTAATTAATCTAAACTCAAGGCATGATCTTTGATCTTCTAAAAATCTTTAATTGCCAGCGTTTCAAAAGCTTCATTTTTTTATATATTGAACTTTTCTTTTATACAACAGTTCCAAGTTCAAATGTAATAATTCTCCAATGCTTAGCATGTCGTTTCTTATATGTTGTTTGAGAATGTGTGAGGTTAATGTGTATTGTTTATGGATTTGTTGTTTGAGAATTTGTGAGGTTAATGTGTATTGTTTATGGATTTGTTGTTTGAGACTTTGCGAGATTAACAGTTTTACTTAATGATAGAATCTTTCCACTGAGCACATCGTGTGTGTATATATATATATATATATATATATATATATATATATATATATATGGTACACTGTTCAATACCTCCACACACACACACACACACACATATATATATCCGTGTGTGTATGTATGTAGTACACTGTTCAATACAGTACCTCCAATTCCAGCAATGTTGTATGGAAAACTTTCATTCTAGCTTGTAAGATGTTTATGATAGATTGTTTCTCCTGTGCATACCAAAGTTTCTTTTATAACTTCACTATATCAGTATTTAGTACAATGTTTAATTCAATACCTCAATTCTTCCAATTCCATACAAGTAAAATTGTCAAAATCGAATCTGTTGTAACATCTCACACTTACAACTATTGATTGTGAAGCGCTGGTGTAACTATTCTATGTTGTCAGGTTTTTTATGATATTTTCCATCAAATTTGTTTGGCAGAAATTTATTAGAATCATAGTTTGATTTTTCATTGAATATATATATATATATATAATTTATTTATATATTAATAAATAAAAAATATAATCTAATAAAAATGATTTTGCTAAATTCTAAGTAAAAATTCCAAAACATGATATAACAACATGGATCATTGAAATAACATAATCCAACAAAAATTGTTTTACCAAATCTCAATTAAAAACTCTAAAACATAGTATAACCACACCTTGCTATTGCTGAGCACATAGACTTATAAATGAAAAGATATTAAGACGCGGTGATTTTTACCATTATCAAATCGAAAGCTATCAAGCCTTAATGGTTTTTATTAGTAATAGATAAAAATAATAATGACAGAATTTGAAAAAAATGCAGCTCTCTCGTGAGATAATTTCTCATTGAACAGACTGCACCAACAAGAGCGAAATCATGAAGAATAGGAGTAGAAGTCTAGAGAAAAGTCTGGACAAGTTGGGAAGGTACCTTAGAATGATATTTCTTGAGAGAAACAATGCTCACCGGAATCTTTGTACAAGAAACTCTCCACCCTACACACTCAACAAAGTCGCTGAAAACAATGAATGAACAAACAAATCATCTTACCAATTTTGAAAATAATTAGATGAATTATTGTTCACAAAGAAATCAAATCGATAAACACCACAATATACAGTACCTTAAAAAAGTATGACTCTGTAGTAGTATTCTTACTATTCACTAGGCGCTTTGCACCCAATGCTCTGCCCTAGACACTGAATCAAGAAATTACAGTAGTATTGTTACTATTCACTAGGCGCTTTGCACCCAATGCTCTACCCTTGAAGCTGGAATAAAGAAATTAAAAACAAATTGACAAAGAAATGTTAATCCAGAAACACCTACAAATAACAAATGAATTACTGAAACAGAAACCAGAAAAATTAGAGATTCCAATTGCTGTTCATATTAATATGAAGAAAGTTTAGATCTCTCGTACCTTATGCATCCATTCAACATAGAAACGAGCTAATTCATCCATCCATTCAACATAGGAACAACCTAATGTGTTTCATTGAAATACTTTTGTTTCCGAAATGTTTTCCTCTTCGTTCTGCACTGGTTGGCCCTAATCTCGATCGTCACAGACTTTTTGTAAAATCTAGCATGGAAAGCTTTATTCCATTTGAATCTAGCTTTATTTCATTTGAAGCTAGCATGGAAAGCTTTAGGCCCAAATTAGAAAATACAATTCAAAAGGAAACTGTTGTTTTTGAAATGGGAGCAACTCGGAAACTGTTGTTTCTGAAATGGGATTTAACATCAGTTGAGAAAGGAAATTTACAAGTTTAACTATTGTAATTTGTGATAGAGGCACAGTGCACTGACAGTTGGAAATTGAAATTCTCAAAGTCTAGATTTCAGAAAAAATGAAATTTAAAAAAAAAAATTAGACGAGTTGACAACTTAACAGCCCTTCTTAAAAAATTTTATAATATTATTCCAATTTCTTTTTAAAATGGCAAAATTCAAATTTTAATTTTTTTTTACTAGTAAAATTTTCTCCCTACTTTTGTGACGTGCCAGAGGCTCTTTGAAGGGCTCTGATGTGTTCAAATTTGATCACTGATGGTAACGGGTGTAATTCAAACGCTCTTCTTGAATATGTATATATTATATTATATTATAGGATCGATCGATTTCCATTGTCTTACAATGGAATGGAAGTTTGACCTCGCCTTCTACCTGCCAACAGAACTTTTACAGATCATCTAGATGTTCCAATGACTTCTCTTAGAGGTAATGTTTTGATGGCCCAGCCCTGGTGACGTGGTCACAGCCACGTGACTCACCTCAGTCCCACGTGGTCACACTTGGGCGCGGACAAATATCTGCCCCCAATACCGAGGCGCATTTACAAACCTATCTGCCGGTTAAAAGGTTTGGTCACCGGTTCTCTCCGTCGAAAAGGCTTCCCGCCTTTGTTAAACCCTTAAGGGTTATTCTCGGCTCATTTACACTCTATCTCCCTACTGTTACCAGCTCCGCGTTGTTATGGCTCTGCTCTTTGTGTGCTAACACACCATAACCCTCACTCTGTCACTGTTTGTGGCCTCTCGGCTCAGCTACACTCTGTCTCCCTACTGTTACCTGCTCTGCGTTGTTGTGGCACTGCTCTCGGCGCACTAACCCACCATATCCCTCACTCTGTCACTGATTGTGGCCTTGTTCGAGATGCGAGTCCTTCACTGTAGCTGCTGTCTTCAATGGTCTGGTTCGGAAGCCCGTGGTAAGGGTTTATATTTTCATGAATTTGGCGAAGTAATCCTTTTAGTTTCCGATTTCTGAGCTCCGGTTCTGTGCAGGTGTTCACAACCACAAGGCTATCTTTCCTCCGAACGCGTCCAGGCCTCGAGGTAAACTCTCGTGCTATGTTTTATCATCCTCTGTCACCTGTTGTCGATGCTTACAGGATTTTTGTGCCTTTCAGCTTGTGGTATCGGTTTATGGCTCGGCAGCCTCCGTCGACCCTTGGGTAAGTCCACTATTCTCTTACTCTCGCATCTCACTGTCTTTACTTATCTCCTTCTGACATTTATTCTGGTTATGGAAATGCCTTAACTCATACGGTGGTTCTGCGCAGGTTGGTTGGGAGCTTTGCTCGCGAGGGTTTCAAATTCACAGTCTTCAACTTTCTCCAATCTCTGGTACCCTTGTGACCGGGTAGGGTCTACTCTTATTCCCGCGTTTCTTTAGGTTATGCAATATGGAATTGCCGTAGGTTTCTGTTGGTTAGGTTTTGTAGGGTAGCCGTGCCCCTTTGCTGGCATTTACATCCTCAGGTTTTCGTTCCTCTGTGTCAATGTATGACCTCCATGCAACAAGGTCTTAGACTTATGCTATTACGGCGGTGCCGGTTTTGATATGTGACTCTGTTGTTATTTATTGAACTGTGGTTTACGAAAACTTATGAAATGTTGTATTAATGAAATCAATGGTTCTGGAACTGTTACCTCTTTTAATAGTCGCTGTGTTTGATTTGCAAATGACCGTGTGACTCTTTGCGTTTGCCTGCGGGTTCTGGCCGCAACTTGACTTGACACGATGTCTGTGTCTTTACTTTATCCTCGTATTGTTTGTATGCATGTGCTGTTTGGCCGCCTTACGCTTCTTTGCTGTGTGATAGTCCTGACAATGTAACTTATGGTTTCGGCTTGATGCCTGTAACGCTTCAATATTTCTAGTTACAGCATGTGAATTTCATTCTATCTTAATTCGTTTTCAAAATAACAAATGTTTGTAATACTCAGAGGTATAATACGGAAAAGTAATGAACAGTAGTTTATATTCAGAAAAGGAAACAATGCTTCAGTTACAGAGGGTGTCTCTCTATACTGCTTGAATACTGTCTTGCTATATCTTCTTTACTCGTTCTGAGGTGAACCCCCCAAAAAAGGTTTTTCTTCCTTTTTAGCTACACTGAATATAACTGTTTAGAAACTAAATTCTACAACTGCTACCTGTTTCTTTAAACAATAAATTAACTAAAACAGTTGCTGGTTACCTAAGCTAACAACCAGTAACTTAACTTGTTCTGTAATTAAATAAAAGAAAAAGAAATGAACAATGATTAACTAAAAACAACAACCGATTTTTCTTTTGGTGACCTGTCCAAACACCCTTGAAGTCGTGTCCTGTTTCTGCACGAACCAGTCATTGATTCTCTGTCTCCTCGGAGCTGGATGCTCCTGCATCAGGCTCCCGGGGTGGCAAAAAGTCATGGCTCCGTTCCATGAGCTCGTCAACAGAGTAGCCTGCTTTAGTTATCTGCGCTGTGTCGAGCCAAGAACTGTCCTCTATTGGATGGTTCCGCCACTTGACCAAATATCGCAGATACTCCTTCCTGCGTGTGCGTCTAGCTACCTGTGTGTCCAGTATTCCTTCGATCTCAAGGGGTGGTGCCTTTGGTAGTTGTCTTGTCCAAGAACCTTCCTCATAGCTGTCTTTCTGTGGTGCTGTAGTTGCTGTATCGTCTTCTGAATTGGCTACATAGGGAAACAGATCTGCCACGTTGAAAATGGGAGAAATTCCAATTTCGGGCGGCAACTGTATTTCGTAAGCGTTCGCAGAAAATTTGCGGATGATTTTGCAAGGGCCGATCTTCTTAAATTTTAGCTTGTTATACTCCCGCTTCGGAAACCTCTCCTTACGTAAATACGCAAGGACTTCATCCCCAACGTTAAACTGAACTTCCCGACGCTTTGTGTCAGCTCGCTGCTTGTATTTCAGACTGCTGTCCTGTAATTTCAGCTTGACCTGTTCGTGTAAATTGCTCATTGCTTGAGCGAACTCTTCCCCATCAGCACTCCGCTTCTCAAGTTTCCCCAAATCCCGTAACTCATGCACTCCTCGCGGATGCATACCGTACAAAATCTGGAACGGACTGTAACCGGTGCTGCGGTTAGGTGAATCGTTGTACGCGAACTCTGCTTGAGCAAGTACACGGTCCCACGTCCGGGAATTTCCTCCTGTCAAACTGCGAAGTAAGTTCCCTAGGCTTCTGTTTACGACTTCCGTCTGACCATCAGTCTGCGGATGATAAGCAGAGCTGAACTGCAATTGTGTATTTAACTTTTTCCACAGAGTTCTCCAAAAGTGACCTGTAAACTTTACATCCCGATCAGAGACGATGGATTTCGGGAGTCCATGTAACCGAACGACTTCAGTAAAGAATAGGTGTGCAATGTAGGTAGCGTCGCTGGTTTTCCTGCAAGGTACAAAATGTGCCATTTTTGAGAATCGGTCAACTACAACCATGACTGAATCGAAGCCCCGCTGTGTCTTTGGTAGACCCAAAACGAAGTCCATGCTCACTGAATCCCATGGTCGACTCGGAATCGGTAATGGTGAGTATAGACCAGTGTTTTGACTATGACCCTTTGCTAGTTGACAAACTCTGCATCTGCTCACGTACCTCTGCACATCTCGCTGCAATTTCGGCCAAAAATAAAAGTGCTGTACTTGAGCAACCGTCTTGTCGATACCAAAGTGTCCAGCCAGTCCTCCACTGTGCTTCTCCTGTATTATATTTTCCCGCATGGAACAGTTGGGTATGCACAGTTGTCCTCCTTTAAACAGCAGCCCTTCCTGCAAGTTATAATCTAGCCACATGCTATCATTCCTTATCAAAGGGTTTTGACAGGCTTCATATGCCTCCCCAAATTCGGTATCAGTTTGATACAGCTCCTTCAAATGTTCAAAACCCGGAACTTGCATTGTACTTTCCTGCAGAAGCAAGGTTCTTCTGCTCAGTGCATCTACCACCTTATTTGCTTGGCCACTAATGTGCTTCAATACGAATGTAAAATTTTGCAGATACTCCACCCAAGCTGCATGTTTGTGGTTTAGTTTATGCTGTTGCATAATATACTGCAAGGCAGAATTATCTGTAAACAAAACAAACTCATCTCCCAATAGATAATGCCGCCAATGCTTCAACGCTTGTATGATTGCATAAAATTCTTTGTCGTAGGTTGAGTACTTCTGCCTGCTCTCATTTAGCTTTTCACTGAAGAAAGCGACCGGTCTGTCCTCTTGACTGAGGACTGCTCCAATGGCTGTCCCACTGGCATCACAACGAACTTGAAAAAGTTTGTTGAAATCTGGCAGTCTCAATATTGGTCTTTCAGTAATCTTCTTCTTCAAAGTTTGAAAACTACTTTCTGCCGCTTCAGTCCAGTGAAAAGGCTGATTTGCCTTCTTGATCGTGTCCAACATAGGTGCGCAAATCTCGCTGAAATTTCTGATAAATTTCCTATAAAAACTGGCTAGTCCATGGAAACTCCGGACTTCAAATAAACTCCTTGGTGACGGCCAGCTAACTATGGCTGCCACCTTTTCCGGATCCATTTTTAGCTCATTCTCTGCAATAACAAACCCCAAATACACTAGCTCTCGCTGAAAAAAAGTACACTTTTTCAGATTAATTAGCAACTTGTTTTGCTGCAGCTTCCTCAACACACTCTGTAAATGCCTGAAATGATCCTCTTTAGTCCTACTAAAAATCAAAATATCATCCAGGTAAACTATCACGAATTTCCCATTAAATTCTTTCAATACCTCATTCATCAAACGCATGAATGTGCTGGGAGCGTTACTCAATCCGAATGGCATCACCAGCCACTCATATAAGCCTTCATTTGTCTTGAAAGCTGTCTTCCACTCATCGCCTTCTCGTATTCGAATCTGATGATACCCACTCTTCAGATCAATTTTTGAGAAATAGGCTGCCCCACTCAAACAATCCATCATATCGTCCATCCTCGGTAAGGGAAACCTGTACCTGACAGTAATTTTGTTTATGGCTCTGGAGTCTGTGCACATTCGCCATTCTCCTCCCTTCTTTGGAGCCAAAACAGTCGGTACTGCATAAGGGCTCATACTCTCTCGAATCAACCCTTTATCAAGTAACTCCTGGACTTGCTTCCTAATTTCCTCATGATCCTTGGGACTCATACGGTAAGCAGCCTTATTTGGTAAGCTTGCACCTGGTATAAAGTCGATACAATGACTAATACCCCTCCTTGGTGGTAATTCATTTGGAAGATCATCCACCACTATGTCCCCAAATTCTTGCAGTAACTGCTGAACTTCCTCTGGCAAATATGACAGCTGTGTGTGTAACACTACTGCCTTTGGTCTCCTTATGACAGCAAAGTTGATTTCGCTGTCCTCAATCTGTTTCACGAACTCCTTTCCTCCCAACAGCAGTGCCTTCACTCCACTGGTTTCTGCTGTATTTTCCTCCTTGATGGGTACAAGCGTGTGCTTTATCCCATCTTTAACAAACTTGTAGCAATTCTTTTTCCCGTCATGAACTGCACCTCTATCGAACTGCCAAGGTCGTCCCAACAGTAAGTGACAGACATCCATTGGCATGACATCACAAAGGATCTTATCCTTGTACTTGCCAATTTGAAATTCTACTTCACATTGTTCGTCAACTAACAGCTGATGTCCTTTTTGCAGCCATGACACTTTGTAGGGTGTAGGATGCTTTAATTTCTTCAGTCCCAACTTTTCCACCATCTCCACCGCCACAAGATTGTCCGTACTTCCACTATCTATAATCAATTTGCAGCACTTGCCCCGCGACTTGCAGACAGTGCGGAACAAAGCTTTACGCTGATCCGGTTCTGCAACCTCCTTTGCTGGTTTCAACAGCACTTTGTTCAACACCAAAGCTTCACCTGTCTCTGGTGCATTTTCTGCTTCCTGAGGTGTTGCCTCAGCATCCTTAGTCTGAACAACATAAGTCCCTCTTCCGCCTGCTGGTTCAGCTTCAGGACATTCATAAGACTTGTGCCCCCATTTGTGGCAGCGATAGCACTGGACAGCTCCTCTGCCCCGACCATTTCCTCGTCCTCGCTGGGGTGGTCGTCCTCCTCTCGTGCTATTGTCTTTTTCTGTTGCTCCAGCAGATTTAGAACTGCTGCTTTCTTCACTTGGGCCTGCACCTCGGCCTCTTCCAAATACTTTACCCTTTCCCCTGCCAGTTCCACCTCCTCTCCTGGCATTCTGCTTCCGGTTAATCTTTTCTTCCGCCTTCAGTGCAAACTGATAGGCTTCCTCCATTGTCCGGGGTGAAAGGATACCAATCTCATCTAAGATTTCCCCCCTTAAGCCATTCACAAATCTGGCTGTTTTCTCAGGGGTGTCCTCCACATAACCTGCTCGCAAATTTAACTTATAGAATTCTTCTGTAAATTCTTTCACAGTCATTCCTCTCTGCTTCAAGTTCTGCACCTGCCTGTACAACATAATCTGATAATCCTGTGGTAAGAATTTCTCTTTCAGTTTGGCCTCCATTCTAGACCATTTCTTTATAGGCTGTTTGTTAAGCCTCCTCCGTTCCGCCTGAACACTGTCCCACCACAAGGACGCATGTCCTTTCAGCTTGGTGGCGGCGAACTTCACCTGCTTATCTTCGCTGGTTTCCTCAAATTCAAAATACTTGTTGACTTCACTTAACCAATCCAACAACACGTCTGCGGACAGACTTCCGTCATAAGTCGACAACTCATGTTTTGGCTTATGACTTGACAGCAAGACCGACTTCAACAATCTAAATTCTGGTGTCACCCCCTCTAATTCCTCCTCTGGTTCAACTTCTTCTTCATCACTGTCATCTGCTGGGTTTCTTCTTCCCCCAGCTTCCACCACTGCCAATCTTTCACGCAAAACTCGAATCTCCTCTCGAAGTCCATCATCTATTACCCTCCGGACTACTCTTCCCCTTCCTCTTCCTCTTCCTCTTCCTCTTCCTCTTCCTTCACCTTCACCTTCTCCCTGTTCCATTGGTTCTAACTCAAGAAACTACCTCTGATACCACTTATGATGGCCCAGCCCTGGTGACGTGGTCACAGCCACGTGACTCACCTCAGTCCCACGTGGTCACACTTGGGCGCGGACAAATATCTGCCCCCAATACCGAGGCGCATTTACAAACCTATCTGCCGGTTAAAAGGTTTGGTCACCGGTTCTCTCCGTCGAAAAGGCTTCCCGCCTTTGTTAAACCCTTAAGGGTTATTCTCGGCTCATTTACACTCTATCTCCCTACTGTTACCAGCTCCGCGTTGTTATGGCTCTGCTCTCTGTGTGCTAACACACCATAACCCTCACTCTGTCACTGTTTGTGGCCTCTCGGCTCAGCTACACTCTGTCTCCCTACTGTTACCTGCTCTGCGTTGTTGTGGCACTGCTCTCGGCGCACTAACCCACCATATCCCTCACTCTGTCACTGATTGTGGCCTTGTTCGAGATGCGAGTCCTTCACTGTAGCTGCTGTCTTCAATGGTCTGGTTCGGAAGCCCGTGGTAAGGGTTTATATTTTCATGAATTTGGCGAAGTAATCCTTTTAGTTTCCGATTTCTGAGCTCCGGTTCTGTGCAGGTGTTCACAACCACAAGGCTATCTTTCCTCCGAACGCGTCCAGGCCTCGAGGTAAACTCTCGTGCTATGTTTTATCATCCTCTGTCACCTGTTGTCGATGCTTACAGGATTTTTGTGCCTTTCAGCTTGTGGTATCGGTTTATGGCTCGGCAGCCTCCGTCGACCCTTGGGTAAGTCCACTATTCTCTTACTCTCGCATCTCACTGTCTTTACTTATCTCCTTCTGACATTTATTCTGGTTATGGAAATGCCTTAACTCATACGGTGGTTCTGCGCAGGTTGGTTGGGAGCTCTACTCGCGAGGGTTTCAAATTCACAGTCTTCAACTTTCTCCAATCTCTGGTACCCTTGTGACCGGGTAGGGTCTACTCTTATTCCCGCGTTTCTTTAGGTTATGCAATATGGAATTGCCGTAGGTTTCTGTTGGTTAGGTTTTGTAGGGTAGCCGTGCCCCTTTGCTGGCATTTACATCCTCAGGTTTTCGTTCCTCTGTGTCAATGTATGACCTCCATGCAACAAGGTCTTAGACTTATGCTATTACGGCGGTGCCGGTTTTGATATGTGACTCTGTTGTTATTTATTGAACTGTGGTTTACGAAAACTTATGAAATGTTGTATTAATGAAATCAATGGTTCCGGAACTGTTACCTCTTTTAATAGTCGCTGTGTTTGATTTGCAAATGACCGTGTGACTCTTTGCGTTTGCCTGCGGGTTCTGGCCGCAACTTGACTTGACACGATGTCTGTGTCTTTACTTTATCCTCGTATTGTTTGTATGCATGTGCTGTTTGGCCGCCTTACGCTTCTTTGCTGTGTGATAGTCCTGACAATGTAACTTATGGTTTCAGCTTGATGCCTGTAACGCTTCAATATTTCTAGTTACAGCATGTGAATTTCATTCTATCTTAATTCGTTTTCAAAATAACAAATGTTTGTAATACTCAGAGGTATAATACGGAAAAGTAATGAACAGTAGTTTATATTCAGAAAAGGAAACAATGCTTCAGTTACAGAGGGTGTCTCTCTATACTGCTTGAATACTGTCTTGCTATATCTTCTTTACTCGTTCTGAGGTGAACCCCCCAAAAAAGGTTTTTCTTCCTTTTTAGCTACACTGAATATAACTGTTTAGAAACTAAATTCTACAACTGCTACCTGTTTCTTTAAACAATAAATTAACTAAAACAGTTGCTGGTTACCTAAGCTAACAACCAGTAACTTAACTTGTTCTGTAATTAAATAAAAGAAAAAGAAATGAACAATGATTAACTAAAAACAACAACCAATTTTTCTTTTGGTGACCTGTCCAAACACCCTTGAAGTCGTGTCCTGTTTCTGCACGAACCAGTCATTGATTCTCTGTCTCCTCGGAGCTGGATGCTCCTGCATCATGTTTCTTTTAAAAAGATCACATTCAGTCATACTAATATAATATAATATTCTATTCTTTTCTACTCTATTATATTATACTATACTATACTATACTATACTATAATTTTCTTTTATTACGCATAGGTTTCTCTTTATTCAATTATCCATTCTAATACTATAATATAATATAGTTTTCTATTCTTTTGTTACGCATAGGTTTCTCTTCATTCACTCATCCATTACTATAATATAATATAATATAATTTTCTTTTCTTTTATTATGCATAGGTTTCTTTTCATTCACTCATCCATTCTAATACTATTGTATACAGGATATTTGCAGGGTACTTGGTGGCAGATTGTTTGTTTGTATCATTACTTGGAGAGAGAGACCAATTACTATGGTAATGCATTCATAATGCCCTTATGCACAAGTACTAAAGTTCGATTGAACTTCTATTATCACATTCTTAAAGGAAGTTTGAATTCAATTAAACTCATACTGGTTATACCTTCTTCAAATGTGTTCCACAATACAGGGTTATTTCGAAGGAACTCTCTGTTTGTCTATCCTTGGGGTTTCGGTAATGGCTACATAAATTTCCCTTTATTTTTAATTTTTTATTATTTATTGGAATGGACTTACAATGGTCTTGATTTTTCTGTTTTTGGATTTTCCTTCTAAGTTTGTATATTAAATTTATGATGCTATAAGTTTTTTTTTCTATTAATATTAATATCCATTTTTTAAGGTCAAAGTTGATTTTTCTGTTTTTGGATTTTCCTTCTAAGTTTGTATATTAAATTTATGATGCTACAAGTTTCTTTTTTTATTAATATTAATATCTATTTTTTATGAGACACCCTTGTTTATGGGACAAGGGACCCACTTCGGCAGAGATTTGACTGCTGAGTCTACCAAGGCATACATACTCTACCCCCCTTTGGTTTTGAACCTGTGACCTCTTAGGAAGAAACACATGCTCTTAACCATTGGGCCCACTCAAGTTAGGATTACAGGAAGACTCCTTTTCTCCGTCAAAGCCTAAGGTTTTCCGGTCTACAAAAAAGTTTTGTTTTTTACTCTTTAAAAAAGTTATGTTTTTAACTCAAAATTACAATATGGATTGCAAATGTTGTTTCTATTCTTATGTAGCTATCTAATAAGGTTATGTTGTTTTTTTGGGGTAATAAGAAGTATTGTATATCATGGGCTTCTATTTTTTTTTTTATATACAATAATTTTATATGTAATTATAAAATTCTTCTGTAACCCCTAGTTTGCCATATATTTACCAAACAAGAACTCATAATGACCCAACATTTACACTAGGTAATTACTTGTTCCTATTTCTGAGAAAAAAATTTATTTCGTCTTTTTCATTATCTTATGCATATTCTTAGCGACCGCTAAAATATACTCTTTTGGTTTTTCAGGTATAGTTTAGTTCATACCCGTTTTATTTTACGATTTTAACAGCTTCAAAAAAACATTGTTTTACAACTTTCCAACTGTTAACACATAATCCAATTTCATCTCCAGGTTGGCTGAAGAGCCAAGTGTTATTCTAATAAATTTCTTCTAGTTTTATTATACTATACACCATGGAAATTACCATTTCCCGGAACAATTCTCTTTTAATTCAATAGGCGTTAATGCTTATCTCCAACGGAACAACAATTATTATTTTTGAATGTAAAACAGAAGCGTATTTAACTCCAACGGAATAACAATTATTATTTTTGAATGTAAAACAGAAGCGTATGTTTTTTTGAGTCCACATTTAATTAGAGGAGCTAATATATACTTATATTTACAATTTTGTAAAGATCTAGTATTCCCACAAAAGCAATTTTCAAAAGAAAATATACTTTTCATATAAACTGGGTTGTTCACATATATTTATAAATTAAATTTATAGTTTTATAAATTTCATATTTATTTTCTGTATTATCCAAGGGTATGCCTACGTGAGTAGTCCTAGAGGTAGTTTCTCCTATTTTCTTAATGACTGTACATTTGTGACTGTTATATGGTATTATGACACTTTCTGTTTCTTTCATTCTTGTATATTTAGTTATTACTTACTTCTAGGTTTAATGCCTCTTAACTTTTCGGGTTGCAAACTCAATTCATTTATATGAAAATGCATAGTTTTGTTCTATCTATCCATATAAATGATTATCAAATTTTCTTCGATATACTCAAAGGAGTACACTTCCTTCCTATTTCATAACCTTTGTTTACACTTTTCCAATAATGTATTCCCTTCTTATGTCACATCACATACTGTATAATTACTTGCAGGCTAGCGCTTTTATACAATAACCAAATATGTTAAAACTATTTTCTACTATCAGTATCTCAAATTAACAAAGTTAAATCAAAATTCTACGAGAACATATATTCATTTCTAATTATTTTCACGTTTCTTTAGTAATATTCAAATACAAAAAAAAATATACAAAAATATTTTTGATAAATTCTTCTTCAACAATTAAAATATTTATTCCTTTTCTTTTACTATCCAGAGGATACAATTTCCAATATCAAAACAAAATAAATAATCTGCATACTAAAAAAATGGAATTACCTAACTAAAAATTATCCTTGGAAACTAAGAATCAAGTACTTGGCTCCTCCCAACCTTGAAATAACCTCTGTTGCCCCCCTAAGAAATTTGGCTTGGAATTCCTTTCTCTGTATATTTTCTTTTTGCTTCTCTTCAGTCTCTCTGTTTCTCCTTTCTTGGGAAAAATTATGAGACAAAAGACAAAAATTACATATGTATTATCCATCTACCACTCTTTGGGTGGTTATTAATTGCCTCCACCTCACCAACAAGTGGCAGGTAGCTAGCTTCTCATTAATGATCTTTTGTTTCCCACTTCTCAAGGCAACTCTATGTCTTCTAGGAAACATTAAATTGGTTGATATAATAATTTCAGAATTATATCTAATCTCCCAGATTAGATGCTTAGGACTTGAACATGGATAAAATAACTTCTAAAATAAATTTCAACCTCTTTCCTCTTTCAGCCACTTGTACTTCAACCATTAATTTCCCAATTTTTCCCTTTTATTTATAAAATAGAACATAAATACAACTTTATAACCAACAATTGTACATCAATTTTTACCAGCCTACTGATAATTAAATATCTATTTATATTTTAATGTAGCATATTAAATCATAATTAAAATTATGAACATGTTATTACATTGAAATTCTTAAGTTGGGGAATATCACACTCATGTACTTGTATATGTATTTTCCTTATCTTTTCTAAAAATGTTTCTCCCCTTAAGACATCCCATGTAAGATCCTCCCTCACTCCTCCTTGCTTCCCATTTGCAATATCCAAAGGTGAAGGTGGAAAGTATCCAAAACAAGTTTCAAATGAGGACTTACCAGTAGAAGTGTGGAATGATATTTTATAAAAGTGTTGTATATATACCAGATTTTAATCCTAGGTATTTTGATGCTTCTTATTATAACCCCTCAAAAGCTATACGATAGTCCTGCTGACCACTTCTACCTTCCCATCTATTTGTGGATGGAGTGTTGCAGACCTATTTAAATTTGTTTCCATCTTCTCCCACAATGTTAGTCCAAAATGAAATGAGAAACTTTGTGTCCCTATCTAAAATGGTTCTCCTCGATATCCCAAAGTGCACCCAAACATGTCCAAAGAACATGTTTGTTGCTTGTAACACCCTCCTCCCACATCTACCTAAGTAACCGACTAACTGGGGTAAAAATGTGATGAGAGGCTACTATGATTGGAATCAACCTCCTATGTGACCTTAAGGAAGTGGAATAGAGGGAAACACAACATATAAACCTTCCACATTAGCTACATGACTCCTAGGAACCATCCCAGCCACTCAGGTATCTAGCCCTTGGGTCCCACTGAATTTTTTGACCACTTGACCTTTGGACGCTCCCATGCTATGGGCTTGATAACATCCAGGAGGCTCTGGACGCTCTCGTGCCAAGGCATGCCAGGTCCAAGGACTATTTTTCTCAGTGTTGTGCCAGCGTCCCTAGGATTTGAGCTACCTTTTCAAGCCCAGAGCTCAGGTCACTGCCCAAAATTGAATGACACCTTCAGAACAAAAATATAACAAGGAAACAATGATGCAAATGTAAATACTCGAACAAACCCTTAACCGAATCCCTACTAGCCATGATAAGAATTTCGTCAAACATATCACAAATATGTAATCTACACGTGTAAACAACAGATTTAAGCATATGGGTCTCATACTAATATGAGAATCGCTATGAAGCATTTTTCCCTTATATCATTTTCTGCATTATCATATATTAGGTCATAGATACATTGTTTATTCATTTACAAGTAAAAATATGATGAGAACCATACATAGCCACTGTCATAAATCATATACATAACCAACATAATAACATTAGAAATACCAAGGAAATCACAACCATATGATCCACATATAGACCATTATAATACACATAGAAATACAAGGAGAAATAACCTCATATCGATGATCTAAAATCCAAATCTGGTATGGGACTACCATATTCCACCTGACCATAAAATGATTGAGACAAATCTCTCTTTAGGCATTCACCCCCATGCCATATTCCATGCATGAATGTGGGACTCAAACCAAAAGATCTAAGCAGGGCATCTTGAGGCTAAACTACCTCACCCTCATTAATATAAACCAGGTTTTACCATGATCCATCTTAGATCACTATGCCAACACAATAAATATGTAATAACAGACTTTACCATGATCTTCACCTGATCACTAGGCTAAACAAGCATGGATGCTACCAGATCCATTCACCTACACCATGAGGAATTTTCTTATCTCCTAGTCTATCAATATTTACCACAATCCACATCGGATAACTAAGCCCTAAACCGAGACCCACTCTCCAGGATTTACTGCATATCCCAACCCGGGATTAGTAGGCCCATTGGAGAGCAATCCAGCTCTTGGCTTTAACATATATCTTGCCATTCACTGACATGTATTCCTAGGACCACCGAGCCAACACAATCCTGGCTTTACCGCAACCCACAGTCTGGCTCAGGGGTTACTAGGCCAGTGGCTTTACAATGATCCATAGTCCAGTTCACGGAACAGTAGGCCATGTGCTATATCAATTGGAGATCCACCTCACTTAGCTTCGAATCCATCGGGAAATCTAGCTCAACCAAAACATGAGAACCCCATCACACCATGGCTATCTGGAAATGGCAAGGCTAGGCTGAAAACACTGTCAGACCTAGAAAAATCCATGTCATAACAACAAAAGAACCACATGCAACACCATTCATTCCAAATATAGCAAGGAAAATACACAATCAAATCGATACCTTCAAAGAATATTGTTGTATCTGCTTGATCTTGCTCTTCCTTGCTTGCTTCTTCCTTCATATTTCCTTCTTTTTCTTTCTTGATCCAATGCCAAAGTGCTCCAAGAAAACTCTAAGTGTCTAATAGTGAGAGAGAGAGAGAATAATGAGAGAGCTCCAAAACTAACAAAAGGTTACAAACTGATCTTTAGAAGCCTTTTTATCAATTGGGCCTCTATTTTCTTCATTTTCCTCCTAACATGCAACCTGTGACCTTTCACCTCCCTTTTCACCTAATTTCCATTATATTCATAAATAAATGTGCCAAAATTTCCATTTTGCCTTTCCAATGCCCTTTCCATTGCCTTTGCCAATTTTCTTAGCTATAATAAACCAAATGAACACCCACGAGGATGTTTTACCCAACATTCAGCTTGGAATAAGTGTCCCATCAACCATGGTTATTATTTTTCCCTTTTTTAACTTTTGTTACATGGAATTTTCACTATCATTGTTACATTACTTCTTTCCAATTGATGGTGTTTTTAGAGTTAGAATACACATCGTGTTGAAAATGTCAACAACCACAAATAGGTAGTCATGTCCCTTCCTAGTTATTGGAAAACCTCCCACATAGTCCATGGAAATTCTTTCCTAAGGATGAGTGGGTAATAAGGGATGATATAGACCCTCTATCATGTTACTAGGCTAGATGGTACAAAAAATAATTCATACTCTTGTGAACCTAGTTACTTGTTCTTGCATCTTGGTCCAGTATAAATACCTTTGAAAATTAGCCATTGTCTTCCCTATACTAAATTTCCGTGCAACCTTAGAGGTGTGAGACTCTCTAATTAGTCAGTATCACTCACCTTTAGGAATACATAACCTATCCAGCTTATAGAGTAACCCATCCTAGAGATGGTTGTCAACTTGCTTGTCACCATTGTGCACATGACTTTGTGTTTGCAACTATTGAAACACCTCCTTGAAGTCCTCATCATCTAAATATGCCTCTCTCTATATGAATTATGGGTTAATGGAACCATGTGCATTAGATTATTTAAGTTATGATCTTTGATATGGGTGGCCTTAAAAACATGTCGACCAACTTGTTTGTACTTCCCTATTTTTATTTGATCACTAAATGGAACTACTATAATAACCCCATCCACTTGTAATTCCTAGTAACAATTTGGGCATGTAGATACAATACCAACTAATGATCTATGTAAGATATTGTCTCCTTCCCCATCAAATAGTGATCACAACTAGGGTATAGAGCTCCTTGTTCTAGGTAGGGTAGTTAAGAACTATCCCCATGAAATACTTCAGAAGGGTAGCATATAAGTTTTTCTCCCTGCATTGAGATTTCTCCCATAACATCTATTTCCACTTCAAAGGGGTACTGCGAGTTTGGAAATTCCAAAATATTGGATTGAATGGCTTCTTCTTTAACTCCTCAATGGGCTTGTGTTTATCCTTTCCCCATTAGAAACTTTTTCCACTTGTTGTTATGGCATGGAGTAGTGCCACTCCTATTGAAAATGAGCCTATGATTTTCCTTAGGTGTTGTGCTGCCCTAATGAAACTCTTGGCCTCAAAAAAATTAGTATGCTCTGACCATTTCATGATGACCTCCACATTGGCAGTATTTATCTTCAACTTCCATCCACCTATCACAAACCATAGATACACCAAAGGCTGTTTTGAAACTCACACTTCTTGATGTTTTCTAACAACTAGTGATTTTTTAATGTCTTTAGCAACTATGCCAAATGTGAGATGTGCTCCTCCCAAGGAGCACTGCATACTAGTATATCATCCAAATAGACAATAAAAAATGAATCTATAAATGGGCAGAATACAACATTCATTAAATTCATAAATGTAGATGATGCATTGCATAACTAAATGGCATGACTAATCACTCATACAAACCTTGCTTGCTTTTGAAGTCAGTCTTCTATATATCTTATTCTTGGACTCAAAATTGGTAATATATAGACTTTAAGTCCAGCATGGTGAAATATTTTACTACTGCATCTGATTCAAAAAATCATCTATTTTGGGTACGAGGTGCCTATTATTGAGTGTAATTTTGTTCAATTCCCATAATTGTTACACATTTGTGAAATCCTATCCTTCTTTGGTTTAATATATGATGGGTGGCCCAGATGTGTGATGTACCCAATTGAATGAAGCCTTATTATAGTAGCTACTACAATTACTTCTCCACCTGACTTGATTTTATAATAGACTACCTGTACAACACAATGTTTGGAAATGGGGAGTCAGGCAATAGTTAGATTTTGTGCTCCACTTCCCTCTTGGGTGGTATCCCTTTAGGATTCTAGAACACATCCTTGTATGCCTATAACAACTCTTCTAGTTGTTGTTTCTATATCATAGTACAAGCCTCTAGGGATGACTTTGGTCTCATTGGCTCTTCTACGGACTAATTTCTCTTAAAAATAGTAAAACATACTTCTTTCTAGAATTGATCAATTTTTTGGTTTGCTTGGTAATTACCAACAATTTTCTTTTAATTTCCTTTATGTGCGTTGATGGTGAAGGATTTTCAATTGACTAATTTCTCTTAAAAATAGTAAAACATACTTCTTGCTATAACTGATCAATTTCTTGGTTTGCTTGGTAATTATCAACAAAATTTTGTACTTTGATTTATGTGTGTTGATGGTGAAGGATTTTCTATCCTTGATAATGATGTATTGGTTGGCTCTCCAAATGAAGATTTCATACTGCATGTACATATAGGGACTTCCAAACACCACTCCACATAGATCAAGGGGAACCACATCTAATTCTACTTCATCAATAAAATCAACACTAGTAGAAAATATGATTTTGAATTGTTTGGTTACCTTTATTTCCACATCCTTTTATACCTATCCAAGTGAATATGTGCTTATATGATCATGAAATTCCAATCCTAATTTATTAGCCAACTCTGCAACAATGAGATTCACATGTGATTCTTAATTAAAAAAATAATTGATCTTTGTCTTCTTTTTCCTCTACATACCCAATAGGGTAAAATTGTGACTTTATGAGGTTTTGAAATCCTCCCACTTACACACTCGAGGATATCCCTCCAACCTCAAGGTCTCTGTGTGTCTTCCCCACTAGCTCAATTCATGGCCCTCTAATTTTAACTGAGAAAATGAGATCTAAAATAAACTTCTAATTGTTGTAGTCAGTGATTTAGCTTCAAAGTGTCAATATCACCTTGATACAAATTGATGTTAACTTGCACTTCCATTTTGATAAGGGACAGTTCATGACACTTGAACTGGGTTCATATTTTTTAGGTTATTTCTTTGTATCCTTCTTTATTTATTATTGATCTCCTGATATCCCCTCTAATTGGACCTCTGTGTTAGAGCCCCCATCTTCCCAAATAGCATAAAAATGTTGGTTAAGACTGCCATGAGGAGGTTTACATCATGGTTTATATTTGTAACTTGTGCTTCCAACCACAAAAACCTCTCCTTTGTGAGATCAAGAGGGTTATTCACAGATCCATTACCCATGACTGTGTTTTTGTGACTTTCATCTTAACTGATATGGATCCCTTGCAACACCCCAAAATATCCCTAAAGAAACCTACTTTGATACCAATATGATCTGTAAACTACCTTGGATATTTCACTATATAATTCATCAAAAACTGTTGAAATTTGGGCAACTTTGGGACGAATTTCCCCAAGGAAAATCCAATTACCCAAAAGTGTAACCATGTTTACCCAAAAGTGAATAAAAAATTGGCTAAATAAATATTATTATTGATATATTTGGCACTCCTCTCATTATTAATAGATGTGAAAAAATTGTTTGGTAAGTAATATTTAAGGCATGTGGTGAAATATATTTAAATATTATTTAAAGAGAAAATTATAAGGGTCTTCTTCAAGTTGGGCTTTAGGTATTCAAGTCCGCCTCATTCATTTAAAGGGTCACATTGGCACCCTTTCACCCAATAATATGTGTATAAATTAGATCATCTTATGACTCATTTAGATGACAAGTGCAATAAAATACTTAGAGAATATCTCCCTAGGTAGTCGTGAACTTGATAACCCTAGCCAAAGTGGAGAAAGGAAGAATATGGACACTTAGGAAAAAGGGTTGAGCCCTGTTGTAGCTATTTGGATTGTCCCATAAGGCCTACTATGGAGGGTCAAAATGTTTAAGCCAACTTCTGGAGTATGACCAAATTATTTGAGAAGCCAACACAAAGGTATAAGGGATAATTTCACTGGAATTAACGGTTGCTCAGGTACCCTAACCAGGGCCATGTAATCTCATATAAAAGTTAGTGATTCATGACCTAGAAAGGATAGAGGAGTTTGTTTTTTGAGGATGCATTGTCCTAGAATATTTGTGAAAAGATTCAAGTAGTTTGGAGGTTGATTTGATGAGTTGATATTGTTTGTACAGTTGCCTAACTAGGGATGAAATCTCTTGAATAAAGTATGCATATATGCATGTTTTATGAGAAGAAGTTGATAACCTCAAAGGTATGCAATTTCACTTTTTATGTTTATTATTTATAAGTTTCAACGGTGTAGAGACCTAGTATAGTGAACACATAAGAAAAGGTTCCACTATGTGTGTGAGAAGACTTTGTTGATTTAGATTGTCATTAATGTCAATATGGCAATGTTCTGGATACTAAACAATGATATGAAGCCAAGGAGAAGCAAAGGTGAAGAAACAGGAGCAAGAACCCAAGGAGCAAAGCCATCAGGGAAGCCACTAGAAAGACATTGGAAGTCAAGAACAATAGCAGTCAAAGAAGCATATCAGAAAAGTTCATCAAAAGCCATCATGAAGCCAAAGTGTAAGAGTGGAAGAGTGAGGAGGAGCCATAGGAATGCCAAGCCATGAGTAAGAGTAAAATATTTCATATGATCAAGAGTAAGAGCCATATCAGAGATATCGCATGAAATATCGGAGGAGCCAACATATCAAAGGAGTTAACCTTGGAGGAGCTATATCGAGAGTATCACATGTAATATATGCCCAAGAAGTCCTGCAAAGAGGAAGAATTCATCGGAAGGAGCAAAGATGAACACGCAGCAAGGAAAGAGCCAACGTGAACAACAACTGTCGGAAGAGCGGGGGTAGGAAAGTACTTGTGAAGTCCCACACTTGGAATACTACATCGCAAGTTATGAAAGGCTCGTCACATTGCAAATTAAGGTGTGGACCCGATCAATCCATTATAAACCTCCTTATTGTAATATCGCATCTACGTGTATCGACAACTTCACATCGCAATTCATAAATGGATGTCGCATTAAAAACTATGATTGCGATATTATTATGGACTCGTTACATCATTACAACATGATTTAATGTTATATCATTTCCACACTTGAAGTCATGTATTAAAAAAAAATGCCACTTGAAATTTGCGATTGCGATATAAGTATGCGTACCCGTTGCACCATTATAATACGCCCTAAAGGAATATCATATCCATCGGATATCGCAAGTCTTGAAGAGATGTAACAATGGAAAACCATTGATTGCGATAAGGGTATGGAACTAACAAGCTTATTAACAACTGCTTCAGATCACATCGCATATTCTCCATCGGCAATAGCGGAATCATTGTGTTATGTAAAAACCTCCAAAAAACTGCGATTGCGATTAAGGATAGAGTATGTTATGGGTACGACTTGTAAAAGAGTTTCCGAAAGTTGCGATTGCGAATTAAGGTAGTGATGTGGCGTGTGGGATGTTCCTGTGGGTATAGCCTCTCCTATATGAAATCCTCCATATGTAATATGTCTATTAAAAGAATATTAAAAAGGGCCTCTCTGATATAGTTTTTTAACATGAAAAATCTTTTGTAATTTGGCCTCCCTTCCGAATTAATGCGTCCTTTGAGTATTGGTGAATTTGAAGAGATAGAGGAAGCTGAAGAGCGAGTGCAGAGGAAACTGAAAGATCAAGCGAGTGAAAAGGAAGCCAAAGGTCAAGGGTACCAGGCATATAAATTAGAGATCACATCGCATATTCTCCATCGGCAATAGCGGAATCATTGTGTTATGTAAAAACCTCCAAAAAACTGCGATTGCGATTAAGGATAGAGTATGTTATGGGTACGACTTGTAAAAGAGTTTCCGAAAGTTGCGATTGCAAATTAAGGTAGTGATGTGGCATGTGGGATGTTCCTGTGGGTATAGCCTCTCCTATATGAATCCTCCATATGTAATATGTCTATTAAAAGAATATTAAAAAGGGCCTCTCTGATATAGTTTTTTAACATGAAAAATCTTTTGTAATTTGGCCTCCCTTCCGAATTAATGCGTCCTTTGAGTATTGGTGAATTTGAAGAGATAGAGGAAGCTGAAGAGAGAGTGCAGAGGAAACTGAAAGATCAAGCGAGTGAAAAGGAAGCCAAAGGTCAAGGGTACCAGGCATATAAATTAGAGAAAAAGGGAAGTTTATAGGTTGGTGAAAACTGGAAGAAACAGTGGAAGCCGAAGGTCTGGCAGACGTGGAATAAGAGGAGACAGAATTAAGTCATAGATCCAACATGGTTGGGAGCAGAGAATTACTACCAAACATATCCAAACAATTTACAACAGAGGGTTGGAGCCCTTAGGGTTGGTGCCTCAGAACTGGAAGGATTGGTGTCATGGGAGTTGGTTCTCCTAAATCCAAGGTTGGTGCCTTGACAAGACAGGGTTGGTGCTCTGGAGGTTGGAGCCTCACAAAATGTCCAAGTTGGTGCTTGGAAACTGGTTGAAGCTATATATATACATTGTACTTGATTTATTGCAAAGATTATATTAATAAAAGAATTCATTCCTGTTATTTATTTCTGTGTTCTAAATATAAATGATTTAACTGAAAAAGAATAACAATTGAAAATAAATACTGATTCACCCCCCCTCCTCAGTATTTCCAACAATTGGTATCAGAGCGGGCTTCTTCATATCAACTTAATAGCTTGAATAAGGATTCTGAGTCATGATGAGAAATCAAGAATTGTCAGGAAGATCTCCTCTGTTTGATGGCACAAATTTTGGTTTTTGGAAAAAGAGAATGTCCTACTACTTAATGTCCCTTGGACCTGAAGTTTGGCATTCAGTTTTAAATGAGTAAACAACTCCTTCCACTCTTCCAATGGATCAAGACAAAAGGAAAACCTACATTGCAAATGCAAAAGCCTTAAACTCCATCACTAATGGAATCATTGATTCCGAATTTACAAAAGTAATGAATTGTAACTCGGCCAAAGAAGTATGGGATAAGCTAATTAGCTTATATGATGGGAACTCCAAAGTTAAGAAGGCTAAGCTTCAAATTCGTAGAAGGCAATTTGAAAGTCTGAAAAATGGATGGTGAAGAAGATATTGCATCATACTTTCTCTGAGTAGCTGAAGTAGTTAACTCTCTTAAAGGATTGGAAGAAAACATTGAAGAAATCACTATTTTTCAAAAGGTCTTAAGATCTCTCCCAGATAGATTTGACTCCAAAGTAAGTGCTATAGAAGAAATGAAGGATCTAGATACTGCTAAATAATGAATCCATACAGGTGAGGATAATTTTTAGATAGAGGAGGAATGACCTGTTATAGAGTTTTGTGAACCCAACTATAACGGGTCATTCCTCCTCTATCTAAAAACTATCCTCACCTGTATGGATTCATTATTTAGCAACATGAAGTCCTACCATGGAAGGGATATGATGGACAATGCATCAGAATTCGAGAAATTAAGATTATCCAGAGCTAAACTCATTTCCAATCTAAATTTTCTTAAAAATGGTAGAGATAACAATCTCATTTGGGTTCACAAAACTCTATAACAGGTCATTCCTCCTCTATCTAAGATCTAGATACTCTCATGATGGATGAAATTGATGGAATCCTCATTGCCTATGAGATGAGAAAAGGATGCCCAAGTTCCAAAGATGTAGCATTCAAGGCCTCAAAATAAAAAAAGGGGAAAGAATGGAATGCCAGTAGTGATGACTCCGATGTTGAATCCGAATTGGTGCAATTTGTACGAAGACTAAAGAAAGGATCTAAGCTAAAAGGTAAGTACCCTCTTATTTGTTTCAAATGTGGAAAAATAGGTCATTATGCTGCAAAATGTCCTCATAAGCATGATAGTGATGGTGAGGAAAATTCTAAAAGGATGGTATACAAAAAGAAAGGGTTCAATAAGAATAATTTCTTCTCTAAGAAAGATGAGTCTGATGAAGATGAATTTGTAGTCATAAAAAATAAAACAACTAATCAGCGCCCTCGCTGCAAAGGAGGTAATGAAGAATCAGATGAAGAAAATGACCATACTGGAAGCCAAGAAGTATTATTCATGACATTCACAAATGATGATGATTCAGGGCTAGAAGGAAATGTAGATGAATTTTTAATGAGTACCATTGAAGAAAATGAGAAATTACGAAATAAAATCATCTCTCTCAAGGTAGAAAATGAGGAAACAAAAAGAACGTAAGACCTCTTGAAAAATAAGCTAAAAGAAAAAGAAGAAGTTTTTGAAGAACATGAAGCTGAAATAATATCTCTGAGGAAGGAATTGGAGCAAGTCAAGAAGGGTTGGGAAAGCTCTCAAATACTTGACACTATCCTAAATAATCAAAAACCTCAACATGACAAATCTGAAATAGGTTTTAAAGGAGAATCATAAAGTACTAAGAACAATGCGAAAAGCTATGCCGACGTACTTTCTAGCAACCCAAAAGAAGAAAGATTATTTCATCAAAGGCCCATCTCAGATCCAAAGAATGAAGAGAGAGTAACTCCAAGGAAGAATGTTTATTTGAATCATGGCTATTACAATAGTTACAAAACATTATTTCATCAAAGGCCCATCTCAAATCTAAAGAATGAAGAGGGAGTAATTCCAAGAAATAATGTTGATTCAAATCATAGCTATTACAACAGGTACAAAACTATCTTTTTTGGGCATTGTTTTCATTGTAAAAATTTTGTCATCAAGCTAGACATTGCATGGCTCGTAAGAATGAAACACCAAAATTGAAGGATCAAACAAACAAATCATATGTTCCCAAAGGGTAAGGTCAAATCAAGACCTACAGCTCTTTTGATCTCTTGGCCAAATTTCGTCGAATTTGCTCATTATTTAATGATAATGGACACAATGAACAAAATATCCCCCTCAAAAGAGGAAAAGCAAAAAATGAGAACCCCAACACGGATAAATGTGGCCTATCTCTATGTTCTCACAGTGATGAAAATCATTGGTTTGTGAATAGTGGGTGCTCCAGACACATGACAGGGGACAAAAGGAAGTTTGTCTCATTGAACAACAGGGAAGGAAATGTATCCTTTGGAAGTGGATCTGCCAAAATTGCTGGAAAAGGAACTGTTACCCTTATTAATGGAAAAGGAAAATCTCAAAATGCTTTACTAGTAAACGGGTTCAAACACAATCTTTTGAGTGTTAGCCAAATTTGTGATCAAGGACATAAAGTTGTCTTTAGCACTAAAGATTGTGGAATAAGGAAATCTTCCTCAGGGGAACTTGTGGCTAAAGGGGTTAGAACACTAGACAACATCTACATTTTGAACAAAATTCAAGAAGATAAATGTTACCTAAGTCAAATAGATGAAAGTTGGCCGTAGCACAGGCGACTTGGACATGCAAGCTTCGATAACTTGATCAATATCAGCAAGATTAATGCAGTATGAGACATCCCAAAGTTATTCAAGCCAAATAAAGGAGTATGTGGTCCATGTCAACATGGAAAGAAAACTAGAACTAGCCACAATACCAAAGAGTTTTCTACATCAAAGCCTTTGGAGATCATCCATGCTGATTTATGTGGACCAACTAGAACTTTGACACTCCAAGGAGAAAGGTACTTTGCTTTATTTGTTAATGATTATACTAGAATGATATGGGTATATTTCATAAAATATAAATATGAAGCATTTGAGTATTTTAGGAATCTTAAAGCTCTTGTAGAAAATGAAAAGGACTCTAAGATTAAACGTCTAAGAACAGATAGAGGGGGAGAATTCACATCAAAAGAATTTGATGAATTCTGTAAAGAACATGGAATCAAAAGAGAACTCTCAACTACTAGAACACCCAATCAAAATGGGGTAGTTGAAAGAAGAAACCGAACAGTTCGAGAAATGGCAAGAACAATGTTAATAGCAGCTGACTTGAAGCCAAAATTCTAGAGAGAAGTAGTCAGGGTAGATGTCTATACCTTGAATCGAACTTAATTAAGACCAAATAATGAGAAGACTCCCTATGAATTATGGAAAGGAAGACCTGCCTCAGTAAAATACGCCAAGATTTTTGGAAGCAAGTGCTTCATAAAAATCAATGATGGCTCACCAGGAAAAATTGGTTCTCGGGTTGACGAAGGGATCTTCCTTGGATATTCTACAAGGAGCAAAGGCTAAAAGTGCTACAATAATCGACTAAGGAAAATAGTGGAAAGAATTGATGTGAAGATCGATGAAGACCTTCCAGAAAAAGAAATTGAAGAACACGAAGTTGACCCTCTCATTGAAGAAGAACTTGAAAAAGAAGAAAAAGATCAAGAAAAACCCAAAGAAAAAGAACCATCTCAAACCCATTCAAAGATGAAGTTTCTACAAAAATATCACCCAGAAGAGAAGATTATTAGAAATATAGATGAAGGGATGCAAACCTGAAGAAGGATGACAAGTACATCAAATAAAAATCATGTTTCTCTACTATCCATGATAGAACCACAAACATTTACTCAAGAAAGTAAGGATCCTCAATGGGTAAAAGCCATGGAAGAAGAAATGTCTCAAATCAAGAAGAATGAGACATGGGAGCTAGTACCTCGTCCAAAGGATAAAAATATAATTGGAACCAAGTGGGTGTTCAAAAACAAAATGAATGAAGATGGACAAATCATCATAAATAAGGTAAGGCTTGTTTGTAAAGGCTATTCACAAATTTAAGGAATTGACTTTGAAGAAACCTTTGCACCAGTAGCTTGTGTGGAAGCTATCAGGATGTTCTTGGCATTCTATTGCTCAAAAGGATTTAAAATCTATAAAATGGACGTAAAATCAACATTTTTGAATGGGTAACGTAAGGGAGAAGTCTACATCAAGCAATAATAAGGGTTTCATCTAGTAGAAGGAAAAGACTTTGTTTGTAAGTTGAAAAAGGCATTATATGGGTTGAAACAAGCTCCTAGAGCTTGGCACACAAGATTGGATCACTATCTACAACAACAAGGCTTCAAGAAGGGGTTGGCAGGAAGTAATCTCTACAAAGACGGATGAGGATAAGTTAATAGTGACACTTGTCTATGTTGATGATCTAATTTTTGATAGTAATATTGATGAAATGAGCCACGAGTTTGCTAAAAATATGTCAAAAGAGTTCGAGATGTCGATGATAGGAGAGTTATCTTACTTCCTTGGACTACAAGTATCGCAAACTACGGCAGGCATGTTCATATCTCAAGCCAAATATCTTAAAGACATGCTTAAAAGATATGGAATGGAAGACTGTGCACCTGTGAGCACACCTATGACCACAGATTGCAAATTAAGAAAATATAATGACTCCCCTCCAGTAGATGCAACTCATTACAGGTCAAAAATTGGAGCCCTTCTATACTTAACAGCTACGAGACCCGACATTATGCAAGTAGTAGGAATGGTGGGAAGGCTTCAATCAGCCCCTAAACAATCCCATTTGATGGTTGTAAAAAGAATTCTTAGATACTCGAAAGTGACTCCTGATTTCAGTCTTTGGTACCCTAATTTCTCAACTCTTACTGTGACTGCATACACCGATGTTGATTGGGCCGAAATTCTCGATGATCAAAAAAGTACTAGTGGAAATGCATTCTTCCTGGGAGACTGTCTAGTATCTTGGCTCAGCAAAAAATATATATCCATATCACTATCTATAGCTAAAGCTGAGTATATAGCTACTGTAGATTGTTGTACTCAAATATTATGGATGAAGGAAGCTCTGAAATATGTCAACATAGGTACAAATCAGCCAATCACCATTTATTGTGATAACAAAAGTGCTATCAGCCTTAGAAAATATCCAGTGATGCACTCAAATACCAAACATATACCAATCAAGTATCATTTCCTTCATGAACATATAGCTGAACAAAACATCATCTTGGAATATATCAATACTGAGGAGCAGGTAGCTGATATTTTCACAAAACCTCTTCCTCGAGAAGCATTTGAACATCTTCGTCAAAAGATGGGGGTTATTTATTTAGTATCACTTTAAGTTGATTCATAAATATGTTGCATGAAAGGGGGAGCAGTTCAATAGGGGGAGTCCTTGTGCATTCCTTTGCCATTGATGTCAAAGGGGGAGAGAAGAAGAATATTTCCATCAATAACAAAGGGGGAGATTTTTGATCTAGATTGTCAATGATGTCAATATGGCAATATTCTAGATACTAAACAATGATATGAAGCCAAGGAGAAGCAGAGCAGATCTGTGAAGAAATAGGCGCAAGAACCCAAGGAGCAAATCCATCAGGGAAGCCATTGGAAAGACATTGGAAGTCAAGAACATGAGCAGTCAAAGAAGCATATCGGAAAAGTTCATCGGAAGCCATCATGAAGCCAAAGTGTAAGAGCGGAAGAGTGAGTAGGAGCCACAGGAAATCCAAGCCATGAGTAAGAGTAAAATATTGCATATGATCAAGAGTAAGAGCCATATCAGAGATATCACATGAAATATTGGGGGAGCCAACATATCAAAGGAGTTAACCTTGGACGAGCCATATCGGGAGTATCGCATGTAATATATGCCCAAGAAGTCCCATAAGGAGGAAGAATTCATCAGAAGGAGCAAAGAGGAACACGCAGCGAGGAAAGAGCCAACAAGAACAACAACTGTCGGAAGAGTCAGGGTAGGAAAGTAATTGTGAAGTCTTGCACTTGGAATACCGCATCGCAAGTTATGAAAGGCTCATCACATTGCAAATTAAGGTGCAGACCCAATCGCTCCATTATAAACCTCCCTATTGTAATATCACATCGGCATATATCGGCACCTTCACATCACAATTCATAAATGGATGTCACATTAAAAACTACGATTGCGATATTATTGTGGACCCGTTACACCATTACAACATGATTTAATGTTAGATCACTTACGCACTTAAAGTCATGTATTAAAAAGGAATGCCACTTGAAATCTGCGATTGCGATATAAGTATGCGGACCCGCTGCACCATTATAATAGACCCTAAAGGAATATCGCATCTATCACATATCGCAAGCCTTGAAGAGATGTAAAAATGGAAAACCACCGATTGCGATAAGGTTATTGACCCGACGGGGTTATTAACACCTACTTAAGATCACATCGCATCTGCTCCATTGGTAGTAGCGGAATCACTGTGTTATGTACAAACCTCCGAAAAATTGTATTGTGATTAAGGATAGAGTATGTTATGGGCACGAATTGTAAAAGAGTTTCTGAAAGTTGTGATTGTGAATTAAGGTAGTGACGTGGCATGTGGGACCTCCCTGTGGGTATAGCCTCTCCTATATGAAATCCTTCGTAAATAATATGTCTATTGTATGAATATTAAAAAGGGCCTCTATGATATAGTTTTTTAATATGCAAAACTTTTGTAATTCGGCCTCTCTTCCGAATTAATGTGTGCTTTGAGTATCGGTGAATTCGAAGAGATAGAGGAAGCTAAAGAGCGAGTATAGAGGAAACCAAAAGATCAAGTGAGCGAAAAGGAAGCCAAAGGTCAGGGGTATCAGGCATACAAAATAGAGAACAAGGGAAGTTTATAGGTTGGTGAAAACTGTAAGAAACAGTTGAAGTGAAGGTCTGGCAGATGTGGAAGAAGAGGAGGATAGAATTAAGTCATAGATCCAGTAAGGCTGGGAGTAGAGAATTACTACCAAACAGATCCATAAAATTTATAGCAGAGGGTTGGAGTCCTTGGGGTTGGTGCCTCAGAACTGGAAGGATTGGTGTCTTGGGAGTTGGTGCTCCTATATCCAAGGTTGGTGCCTTGACAAGATAGGGTTGGTGCTCTAGAGGTTGGAGCCTCACAAAAAGTTCAAGTTGGTGCTTGGCAACTGGTTGAAGTTATATATACACATTGTACCTTATTTATTGCAAAGATTATATTAATAAAAGCATTCATTCATGTTATTTATTTCTGTGTTATAAATATAAATGATTTAACTGAAAAAGAATAAAAATTGAAAAGAAATACTGATTCACCCCCCCTAGTATTTCCAACAGACTTATGGTTGATCTTAGAAGGAGATTATGGGTAGTTATCTTCAATGATGGATGTAAAATTTTATATGAACTTGATGTTTGGTATCTTCAGTGATGGATGACAACGTTTATATGACCTTGATGTTTGGTATCGTCAGTGATGGATGGTCAAGTCTATATGACCTTGATGTTTAATATATTTATGATGTGTGATAGTGCCTCTATGATAGAGATGTGTGGTTGTGCTCTATGATAGTGATGTATGACAATGCCTCTATGAAAAAGATGTGTGGTTGTGCTCTATGAAAGTGATGTGTGAAAGGGCCTCTATGACATAGATGTCTGGATGTGCTTTATGACAATGATTTGTGTAGTAGTGATATGTGGATAGTGGTATGGAAGAAGCTTTAAGGAGGACCTACGACTACCTCTTTGATATATTGATCTTGTTCCATCACATAAGGATATTCCATGATCCAGGATTGGCCCTAGGAAGCTTAAGTGACTATTATTTAAATAATTGTGTATCATTATAATTTAACAATTAATCTTAGTTGAAATCTTCATGAATATCTAATAGAAGAAGAAGAATCGGTTATGGGTTTTCCACCTTGTGGAGTTTTCCCCTAGTCTCCGACCAAAATCTTGGTGTCTCTATTTTGTATGCTTTTCTTCTTATGTTCCTTACTATTCTAATGTGTCGTTGATGTTATTGTTATCTCTATATAGTTTCTAATATTGGTATTGGGTGAATGTAATGTGTAAAAATGTTGAAAAAGTTTAAAAATGCAATTATCTACAACATAGAACAATCTAGCCCTAAATTTTAACATGGTTTCAGAGCTGGGCTGAATAAAAGTCATTGAGATCAACCATATGAATACACCTAACATGGATTCATGATCAAGCAGAGTAAAAAATATGAAGATGTTGGAGGCCTAAAAGAATGCTAGGTTTTCGAGTAAACCCTAGGGATCCCTTGTTCTTACAAATAAAGGGTAGGGTTTCAGAGGAAAACCCTAGAAGTGGCATTGGATATTGAAAATACCTAGGTTCTACAGTACTGGAACCATATTGTGATTCAAAGTTTCTTTGCGATATGATATGATCACTGAGAAGCCATTCAATTACTTAAGTACCTATGACAAACTCAAAGTAACCCTAGATGGGTCTTTCTCTCTATAGGAGATGGTGTGATGTAGATCCAATGGTCATATTATACATTGATATATGGGCTTGGAAGGAATTGGAATGAGAATATATGTGGTGCTCAAGAGGATATGACATTGTCATATGGTTGATGGATAGTGAGACTCATGGAGGTAGGGTGAAGAGGGAGTTGATAGCTCCCTACAATCCTTGTTAAAGATAAGTATTTTCAAGGCTTATGTTATTTATTTGTGACACTACCTTTTAGATTTATAATTTTAGGCTATTGTTTATTCTTCTTACATGAGTATTTGAATTTTATTTCACTAACTTCTTCAATGAGGATGTGATCAAGAAAAGAAAATCCATCTTTAGGATAATCAAGATGCAAAGTAATGCAGGAAGAGTTAGCTCCAAGAGGGATTTATTCGAGAAAATGAAGGAGACAATCTCATATCTAGAGAAGAAAGAAAATCCTCTCTCATAATTAGGTACACTTTCATTATGTTTATTTACTTTATTTCTCTTTCTCTCTTTTTTGAGTCCACAGTTACATTAAATGGATGTAAGGACTAATTCCTCATTATTGAGACTAAGGAGTATTTAGAATCATTCCATGATTAGAGTGGAAATAGACAATATCCTAGACCTCAAAGGAAGGATTGTAGTCTCCTAGGTTGATGATTATGACTAAAGAGGCTTCCCATTAAGAGGGAATAGACTGCCAGATTAAATGCATCAATATGTTGAGATGTTGGGAGAAATATGTCCTGCATGCAAGGACCATTCTAGATGACAATATACAAGAGTGTTAGATGATTTTGAATTGTTAAATTCATAAGTGATAAGGAATATGATCTCAGAGGAAGAGGATTATGATGAGATTATAACACCTATTATCAAATGCTTTATTATCAAATGTATGTGAAATTGGATTCCTCCATGATTTACTTAAGGAAGAAGCATACTCAAAGCTACCTCAAGGTTTTAAAGCACATAAGAAGGAGACTCTTAATTGATATTGAAAAAATACATATATGTACTCAAGAAAGTCTCCTATGCTTGCTATACTTAGATCAATGGATGTCTGATGTAGAATCCATCCTCTCTTCAAGGTTGACAGCATGCCTTTGATATTTGATGTTATATGATAATAATTTATTTATGATAGGATCAGATCATCTCATCGTCTAGTGCCAAAGACAGTTGATCTATGATCCCAAGGTGATCCACTTCTTGAGACTAGAAGTGTAACAATTAGATGATGTAGAATTTCTTGTACAAGGACAGTAAAAAATTGGTACTAGCCATCATGACAGGTACAAGCCAAATTGTAGTCCATCAAAATCCAAAATCATACGTTGGATACTAATAGAACATAAGACATGAAGTCAAGAAAGAGGAAAAGACATGAAGAAGGAGGAATAGGCCTTTTTTGCATTTTGGAAACAAAATCAAGTAGTTTTGATAGATCATTAGGCACTGAAACTAATATATGTCATCATCAATGAATGAGAAAGAATATTTCCATGCAAAAAGAATTCATGAAAGGAAATCCTCCTACCTTTTATGGAGAGGTGAAGAAATAAGAAGATATAGAGGCTTGGATCTTGGGGATGAAGAAGTACTTTAAGGTGCATGATTATTCTGAGAACGCGATGGAAAAGGTGTCTATTTTCAGCCTATAAAGAAAGGATGATATACGGTGGGAAGATATCAAGAACACAAAAGACATCAGGATGAAGGAGTTGTGATGGAGGAAGTTTGAAAATAACTTGTGGGAGAAGGCCAAAAAAATATATGAAAACAAGTTGGGACTACTGACACTTGAGGAGTATACAAGTATATTCTAGGAATTATGAAGGTATGTACCTTATATTAAAGATGAGAATACTAAGATCCAAAGGTATCTCAGTGGATTACCATATGCTAATTGGGACAAAGTAGAGTTTAATGAACCATTGACATTAGAGGATGTTTTTCAAAAGACCAAGCACTGCTATGAACATTCCAAACATAACAATTAGGTCCAAATTGATTGGAAGAAGAATGATAAAGGAAATTTCAAAGGAAAGGGGAAAAATACCATAGGATATAAGAAAGGGTGAAAGAATGGAAAGTTTAATGCCTTTACTAGTAATTCATATCAAAATATTCATTATCATCAGCAGAAATGAAACCTCAAAATCAATAAACAAAGAAGCTAATGGGTCATCAGAAAAGGGCCTACCTAATGTTGGACTTGTGGAGAAAATCAACTGTGAAGAAATTTCCATCAATAAGAATAGACTAACATGAATGTATACAATGTTCAAGATGCAACAAATATGAATGATGTGGCTTAGAAAAAACCCAAAATTTATGCTACATTGGAAAATAGATAGGAAGGCTGGAAAAATGTGGTTGTTCAAATGGAAAGTATGGTAAACAAATCTACTTGTTACAAGAGCCAAATGCTAATTTCGCTATATCATCCCAAATATTGTAGAGAAAAGTGATTTTCCAAAGAAATTTCATAAAGAATCATGCATGGTTTAATTGGCCACAGGGACAAATAGGAAAGTAACATACCTGGTCGAGTCATGCCCTATTACATTGGGTTGCATGACCACCTCAACTAATCTAAATTTCCTACCATTGGGGTCATATGATTTTTTGATCAACATGGCCTAGTTGGAAACCCATAGAAATAAGGTTGGATATTATAATAAGGTGTTGGAATGTTTGAATGATGATGGTGAAGAGATAATGTTGAAAGGAATAAAGAGGTTGATTGCACTTAGGAAATCAACTATGCTTCAAGTGAAGCATTACAGTAGAAAAGGGTGCGAAATCTATGCCATTCATGTGTCTAAGGAAAAAGAAGATTGCATGGATTCACATGAAGTTCACCTAGCATTAAAAAAATATAGTGACAAGTTCCCAGACGAGTTTCCAGGATTGGTTCCTAAAAGAAACATTGATTTCACCATTGATTTGATCCCAGGAATAGTGCTTGAAATGAAGGCTCCTTATCACTTAGGCACACCTGAACCTATTGAATTGAAATTGCAATTGAAGGAAAGGATGGAGAAAGGTACAATTTGGACCAACATTTCACCTTGGGGAGCCCCAACACTATTTTCTAAAAATAAAGACGACACACTGCAACTGTGTATAGACTACTAACAACTGAATAAGGTAATCTTGAAGAAAAAATACCCACTGCTTTGGATCAGTGACCTATTTTACCAAGTGAGGGAGGTTGTTGTGTTCTCTAAAATTGATTTAAGGTCAAGATACCATTCATAATTAAAGATTAGGACATTCACAAATGTATCTTTAGGAAGGGGTATGGCCATTACGAATTTGTAATGTGAATTTCGAGTTTATAAATAACCTAGCCACATTCATGTTCCTGATGAATAATTTTCTTATTCCATTCTTGGATAAATTTATGCTGGTATTTTTGGATGATATCCTTATGTATTCAAAGACTAAAAAATAACATGTATACCATTTGAGAGAAGTTTTGCAACTGCCGAGGAAGTATAAGTTGTATGCAAAATTCAACAAGTGTGACCTTTCCCAAACCCAAGTTCGCTACTTGGGGCATGCTATTTCAAAGGAAGGAGTGGTTATATATCCAAAGAAGATCAAGGTTAAATGGAGTGGCCCACTCCCTAGAATGTCATATCCTTTATGGCATTAGCTAGATATTATGGAAGGTTCATCCATGAATTCTTAAAAATTTGGCATCCAATCACTACTTTGTGAATAAAATGAGTAAAATTTTAGTGGACATTTGAGTGTGCAACTAGTTTTGAACAACTCAAGAAATTACTCACTTGTGTACCTTTCTTGAGAATAATTGATCCAGGAAAATATTTTGTAGTTTGCACTAATGCTTGTAAGGAAATACTTGGTGGAGTCCCAATGCAAGGAAGAGATGTCTTCTACTTGATCCATGAAGTTTAATGATCATGAGAAGAATTATGTCGCCCATGATTTGGAGTTGGAGACAATTATGCATGCTTTTAAAGATTTGGCGACACTATTTATTGGGAAGAATATTTGTGTTGATGACAATCCATGGGGGCAGAAATATTTTTTTGACGAGCCCAAGTTGAATGCCAAGAAAACTAGATGGTTGGATTTGACTAGTGAGTTTGAGTTTGAGATCAAGAACATCAAAGTAAAAAATAATAAGGTGTGTAGATGATCTCAGTAGGAGTTTACAAGAGTTTCACCTAGAAAATTTGAGCACATACTAATTTCTAGTCAAAGAAAGAATTACAAAGATGTTTATTCATGATGAGCATTACCAATATGCGAATAATTTTTTGTAGAAATAACCTGAAGGATCTATGACCAAAAGTTACCAACTCACTGATGATGGCATACTATTGTCCAAGAACAAAACATGTGTGCCTGATGGAACTGATTTAAGGAATCCTAACATAGATGAGTTCTATAATAGACCTTACTTAGGTCATCCTAGTTACCAGAAGATGATGAAAGCCATGAAGAAAGTATATTATTGTCTAGGAATGAAGAATGATTATGCATGATACATCGCTATGTGTTTTTCATGCAAAGAAGTGAATGTAGGATGTAGGCATCCAGTTGGATTATTACAACCAAGTCAAATCCCATAATGGAAATGGGAAGTCATATCCATGTACTTAACCACGGGATATCAAAAGACAACTAGGAAACATGACGGTACCATGGTGGTTAGAGGATAAGTTGAGCAAGGCATCTCACTTTATAGTTGTTAAATATACTCATAAAGAAATTGATATAGCTCAACTCTTCATGAAATAAATGTTTAGGATTCATGGAGTACCTAAAAATTAATATCAGACAAATATCCCAAGTTCACTTCAAAATTTTTGAAATCACTATTTGTTGGTTTTGGAACCTAGTTAGCCTTTAGCATTTTCTACCATCCTCAGAAAAATTGTCAAATAGAGAGAGTGAACAAAATATTGGAAGACATGTTGAGAATGTATGTCATGCATCAACCAAGGAAGTGGGAATATTACCTAACACTAGTGGAGTTTTCATATATAAATGGTTATCATGATTCATTATGGATGCATCCATTTGAGGCACTATATTAATGGAAATGTGATACTTCCATCAACTAGGATGATATGATAAATAGAATATCCCTTGGGCCAGATATGCTAAAGGAAATGGAGAAGGAGATGGTCATGTTACAGTTACACATAGTGTTGTCATTGATGAAAAAAATATGTCATTGATGTCAAGGGGGATGTATGGGATAGTAGCAACAAAACCATCCTTGATGATCAAATAAGTAGTAAGACCCTTTGTGAAGCAATATGACAGTTGGACCTTTTGTAAGGTCTCATTACATGAAAATATGTTTGCTTGAATTCATTCAAATTTTTAATGAAGTTGTTATGCTAAAAATATATTAGAAACAACATGGTTGTAGAGATCTCATTGATATATTTCTAATGGTCTATTCTGCTAAGAAAACCTCCTCCCGAGTGAGAAGTTATGACTAGTTGAAAATTTGCATTAGATTGAGTAAAATTGCAAAGGAAAACTATAGGGCCAAACACAAATTATTAAAGGGTTAAACAATGTGAAATTTTCATACAGATCCACCATTGAATAGATATATAAACAACCACAAGTGTATATAGGTGTGCACCATTTAATGCCGCTAAATGGCATGCAATTCTCATCTCAATCAATGGCATCACCAATAGGTCAATGGTTAGATGAAATAAATGTTTTATGAAGTTTAAAAGTCCCTGTTGGTCCAACCAACTAGAAACACATGGATAATGTCATGGCCTCTTTAAAAGAGTGACATATGTCCTATTTGCACAATAATAAGTGATGCAACATATTGGATGCATAGCATAAATACATAAGGTGTGACGTGGCATAAAAGACAACGTGGAATGACACATGACAAAACACATCGGTGTTGATGTCAACATGATGATGTGGCACCACCTAGGGCTGTCACATGGTAGTGACAAATGGTTGTTTTGGATTATCAAAAGCATGAAAGTAGGTGACATGTGGCACCCCTCAGATTCCATCATGTGGTAATGTTGACATCATGACATGAATGACCAATGGCCCTTGAGTCTTGGCCATATAGACATGGTCACATGGTTTTGAATTCTAGGTATTGAGGATTACATGTCAGCTTCGATCATATCACATGCTCATTTGGGTGCTAAATTTATAATGATTGGTCAACTTATCTCATCCATGGGACCTCTCTATTAGTATGAATATGGTGGTTCATTTTCCATTTGGGGCATACAAGCAATTTTATTTAGGTATGTAATTGTGAAAAGGAAGTGTTATGTTTTGTTTTTATATCATCATGGTATATTCATGTTCCAACGTGATTAGCTTGAAGGTGTTACATAGTTATTTTTGGTTGATGGTTTTGGTTTCGTTTATAGAGTTTGGATGCAAGAACCAGTTGGGAGTTTTGGAAAAAGTTTGTAACTCTTGTCTGATCTGGATTATTTGTAACTGTAATGGTTTAGTTGTGATTGCCATGGAGGTTCAACCATAGTCTTGGTCTAGCAAAAGTATGTTGGTTTATCATTATGATCTAGTGAACGAGTTTGTGATGAGTACTGAATGGTGAAGTCTAACTCTTATAACCCTATCCAAAGCACAAACACACACACACACACACACACACATATCGTGTCAATTCCTAACATGGTTGAAAACTATATTTAGTGGAGATAAGCATAAATATCAATATATATGGTAAGGCCTGAATATAGGTAGAGATAACCTAGGGAATGAAAGAACCAACATAAGGTTTATATTATTAAATAACACATGATCTCCAGATAAGCTAATACGATGTAGCCATGATGTGACATGGAGTCAAGCCACTATTCATATTTCACATTAGAATAGATTATGTAATATGGTATATTGAGCAATAATGCATAGAATGATTGGTAGTGGAATGTGGATGGAAGCTCGAGTTTATTGGTTTGAGTTTCAATGGACAGCTGGTCAATCTTTTTTTTTTTTTTAATATATATAATAAGTTTCAATTTGTCACATAATTTACACTTTCTGATGGTTAGCACTAGAATTTGGCAAGTCATTTGGAGGGTGCCAAAAATATTTGTTTTGTAGAAAATTTAATTATTTATATAGTTTTATATGGAATTTTTAATTTCTCAGAGCAATATTTGTCAAAAATGAGATACAGAAGAATATAGATGATCATAGTTTAGATATGATTGTAATAAAAGGTGTTTGATATTGTTTTGAATCATAATTGATGGTAGAAATATCTTGTTTTCATTTTGAACGTTTATGAGCATGTTGCAAGTGTTTTGTATACATGATATAGGTCCTGAGGAAGTGTTTGAATGTTAATTTTAAGTACGTTCTATGCTAGAGCAATTTATTTCAATTTTAGTTATCTTTTCCTGATCAACAATCACATCAGCATTAAAGTAAACTGCAGATAGAACATAAATATAAATCACAGAAGACAAACCAAGACAAGAGGACACAAGATGTAGCACAAGCTAGGGACAAACCCCAATGTGGGGAAACCCTTGATTAATTCTTCTTATATGTTCTTCAAAGTTCAGCAAAGAAAGTGAGAGAGATAGTACATTTATAATAGAAGTCAACATTTTGACTTTTGATATCTGCAGAGATCAGTTGAAGACATATTGCTTCAACTGATTCTCTAAGGTGACTCCTTCACCTATCATAGTCCTGCCTCTTGTTCATTTGCTGCACATTACTGTGTGACACCTTGCTGTACTATCACATGTGTTGAAAATGATGATTGAGATGTTGTCATATTCATGCTGCATCTTCCATGGTCTTATTGATCATCAAGCTGCCCATGCTCATGATCTCATTAATCATCATGCTGCCCATGCTCATATCATCATGCATCATTATGCTGCTCATGCTCATGATCTCATTTATCATCATGTTGCCCTGCCCATGCTCATATCATCATGCATTATTATGCTTCTCATGATCTCATTTATCATCATGCTGCCCATGATCTCATTTTAATGCTGTTGTAGGATTTCATAGATCCTCTTGCCACATGAATACGTTGATGATACATGTGCCAAAGATTTCCTCATCGAATCCTTATCTCATCATTGAGTCATAGCAAGACAGTAATATAACTGTTGTTTCATGCCTTTGTTATGGTTATGCCTTCATGTATTGACCCAATTCATAGATCATAGTTGCGTCCTTATCCTACTGAATATGACTGCACCTAATACGTCTCCTTTTCCTGTGTATAAGACTTGTCTCCATGACTGCGTAGAAGGTGACTTTATTACAACGTGTAAATGTCTTCTCTTACTGCTGCCAAGTATCTATATTACAGTATATAAAGTATTCTCCTTTACAACATTTAGGGCTTCACGTGGCTGCAGTTTAGGGCTGTGTAAACTTTCACAGCTTGGCAACTATAGATCTCTTATTAACTACAGCTAGATCTGCTTGACATTATTATGACTGTGGCTTCTTCCATGCGTTATGACTGCGGCTCTTACATATGAATGTCACTGCGTGTAAGGAGTCTCTCTGCCCTTCGTATAAGTGACTTCCAGAATATCATATAAGAATAGTGTATAAGGTCTCCTTATGTTTAGTATAAGTCTGCGTTGGATTAGGGCATCATCTGCAGCTAGGGCTCCTTCTAGGCCAGTGTATTCTTTAGTTCTCTCCTTCTCCAAAAACCCAAGACATGGAGAGGAGATCACATTAAGAGTGTATGCAAATGACTTCAAATCCTCTTCTCTTTATACTAAAACATAGATGATGAATAGACATGTCTATTGGGCTTTTGAGCCTACTCAAGTTGGTGGTTGACTTGACAATTTATTTTATAACATAAATAAATTCATAACTTCATAAATACTTATCAGAATTGGATGATATTTAGATCAATCCTACACCTCTCGATGAGAGGGATCCAATAAAATTATCAGCTACCATAAATAAGATGACCCACATAGAGTTTGGCCCTAGTTTCTAATTTAACACTCCCTCTCAACTAGGAAGAACTCCATCCATTGATCCATATGTCTTACTGTACTATCTCTGCCATCAATGCCCTGCACTGCTCCACTCAGCTCTTCTAGCTCTGCTCAACTCTGTTGACTCTACTCAGCTTTGCTAGCTCTGCTAGCTCTGCTCAGCTCAACTCTTCTCAGCTCTACTGGCTCTACTCTGCTCTACTCAGCTCTGCTCAACTCTGCTGGCTCTGCTTCCCAGCTCTACTAACTCTGATCAGCTCAGCTCAGCTGGCCCTGCTCTACTCTGCTCAGGTCAGCTCTGCTCTGCTGAACCATGAAGAAGAAGAATTTATTGAGACATACCATTCTCCACTGACCTGAAGTTAGTCTCAGAGTGTTTACCACTGGTCCTAGACCAATCCTCAACTCACTTGAAGTCAGTGTCATAGTTGGTACAACTCCTACCACTGGTCCCAGACTAGTACTCTACTAACTCAAAGTCAGTCTCAAAGTATGTACCACTGGTCCTAGACTAGTCCTCTATTGACTCGAAGTTAGTGTCATAGTGGGTACAACTCCTACCATTGGTCCCAGACCAGTATCATTGATCCCAGATCAATGAAGGTCATCCTAGCATAGGGATTATGGTAGATACAATGATGCGTCCATCTGTACTACTGTGGTCCCTATCCTTATTTCCCTACTCATTGATCAGTTGAGAGGTACTTCCCATGAGTCCCGGACTACATGGGTAGGATGCCTTGATAGGAGAACCAATCATCCTGTCCATAGGAGAGCGAATCATCCTGTCTAGTGGATGCCATGGAGAACTAATCATCCTGGCCCACAGGAGAGCAAATCATCCTATTCCACAATCGCCATGGAGAACACATCATCCAGGCCTCACAGGAGAACTAATCATCCTGCGACACAATCGTCATGGAGAACACATCATCTAGATCTCACAGGAGCACTAATCATCTTGCTACACAATCGTCATGGAGAAAACATCATCTAGACCTCACAGGAGAACTAATCATCCTACTACACAAGAGAGAAAATCATCTATTCCATAAGAGAGTGAATCATCCTATCCAGTGCACACCACAAGGGGAGGGTGAGTCACCCTGTGGTTGTATGTTTCTCCAGTAAGAACCGCAAGTCCCCAGAGCTCCTAGAGATCAATGTATACAACATGCAGGACCCTTTAACAAGGGTCTCTCGACGACTCCAAGTCATTCGGGAAAATCACAAATTTTATCTTTCCCTGGGGCTTTGACCAAGTGTAGCAACCTATACATCATCTGAGTGTGATGGAGCCTCCTTGCTTATCGACTTACCATATCCCAGATATGTCAGTATCTGATGTCTATTTGCTGGAGCAATCATCAAATACGAGATTCCTCAATAATCGAATCCCACCTCTGGTTGTCATAGAGAATCATAGTGGTATTCATCATGTGTACAAACAGCTCACTGAAGAGCTTCCACAACCATTCAACTTCACACGAGATCATACTCGTAGATATGTATTTGGTCTCGACAGTGCCTATAAAAACCAACTTCTGCTTCCTGCTCATACATGATATCAAATTAGAATCCAAAGAGAAACAACACTAAGAAGTGCTCTAGTGATCCTCCACACTGCCTGCCCAATCAGCATTCGAATAATCATGCAGTTTCATATTTCCAGCAGTGTATTTCAATCCATGAGAGATTGTGCCCCGAAGGTATCTCAAAGGATTCTTGGCACCAATCCATTAAGACTCAACCAAATATGAGCTCACCATGCTAACTACAAAACATATGTCTGGATGGAAGTTCACCAAGGACATCAACGTGAATGAGTTTATGAGACCCAGAGGCATTTCCCAAATCTGATCCGACATCACTATCATATAACTTCTGAAAGTTAATATTTTCGAGGTAGTCACAGGCTACAAATTTATCATTCCACATCCGGAATCCAACTCCCTCTTACTTTCACAAATGAGAGGGTCTGTACCTATCAGAAATAGGTCATCCTCATAAGGTGCCAGTATGAGAGGTTTGTCATCGAAAACCTTCGGGTAATGGTTTGGATTGGTTTCACTCCTAGTGAATCTCAGCTTCATTCGACAACTATCAATCCTATCATACTATGCCCATGGAATTTTGCTTCAAGCCATAGAGGGATTTCTTCCACCTGCATACGTGAGATTCCTGGTCATGAATCTCAAACCCCTTGGATTGTTTCAATCCTGTGGACCTGCTACATGAGGGGAATGGTCCCATTTTAAGATTTTCCTTTGGTACATATCACACATGTACTTTCATGCTCCTTTTGAATTCAGGCATCCCTGTCATCATCTGACTCACAGACCTCCGGTGCTGTGTCAATGGACATGGTCCCCAGTGGACTTCCTACAACTTGATACAACCCCAAACTCAAAAACATCTTTGAAACATATATTTTCAAACATGTACCTTTCCATCTATGAGTGCCACCCTGAAATCTTTGACTTCCATTTACGAGATGGACACCAGGTTCTTCTTGCGATCAGGTACATAAAAATGATTCTGGGGTTCCTTGCTTTCTTTGAAGAGTCGACCATTTCCTTGATGACCTGCATTACCAGTCATTCCTTTGATCATTGAAGATGTCCTTGGAATGATTGTTATCTTCATCAAGAGATATGTCTCTGCCATTCAGACACTCCTTCACATAATGGTTGAACTTATTGCAACCAAGGCATCCACCTTTCCTTCCACCCTTAGATCTGAACTTCCTAATGAAGTGATCTTTAGATGGGCCATCAGAAACTTCCGCTACGCCATTTTGATAATATGATCTTCTTCGACTTCACCCTTTGTGAACTTAGAAGAGATATGTGGAACCCATTGATCCTTTTGTCTTGTCCCTATTGTCTTTGGTGATTTCTCTTTCACTCTTGCTTGGGTATTGTCTTCACCTCAGCTTTGATACCATGTTGATTTTAGGTATGTTCTATGCTAGAGCAATTTATTTCAATTTTAGTTATCTTTTCCTGATCAGCAATCACAACAGCATTAAATTAAACTACAGATAGAACATAAATATAAATCATAGAAGACAAGCCAAGACAAGAGGACACAAGATGTGGTGCAAGCCAGGGACAAACCCCAATGTGGGGAAACCGTTGATCAATTCTTATTTTATGTTCTTCAAAGTTCAATAGAGAAAGTGAGAGAGATAGTACATTTACAATAGAAGTCAACATTTTGACTTTTGATATCTGCTGAGATTAGTTGAAGACATATTTCTTCAACTGATTCTCTAAGGTGACTCCTTCACCTATCATAGTGCTGCCTCTCATTCATTTGCTGCACATTACAGTGTCACACCTTGTTGTATTGTCACATGTGTTGAACCTAATGACTGAGCTGCTCTCATCTTCATTGCTCATCACACTGCATCTTCCATGGTCTTATTCATCATCAAGATGCCCATGCTCATGATCTCATTCATCATCATGCTGCCCATGCTCATATCATCATGCATCATTATGCTGCTCATGCTCATGATCTCATTTATCATCATGCTCCCCATGCTCATATCATCATGCATCATTATGCTGCTCATGATCTCGTTTATCATCATGCTGCCCATGATCTTGTTTTAATGTTGTTGTAGGATTTCATAGATCCTCTTGCCACAGGAATATGTTGGTGATACATGTGCCAAGGATTTCCTCATCGAATCCTTATCTCATCATTGAGTCATAGCAAGATAGTAATATAACTATTGTTTCATGCCTTTTTGTGGTTATGCCTTCATGTATTGACACAATTCATAGATCATAGCTGTGTCCTTATCCTACTGAATATGATTGCACCTAATATGTTTCCTTTACCTTCGAAGTGTCTCCTTTGCCTGTGTATAAGACTTGTCTCCATGACTGCGTAGAAGGTGACTTTATTACAGTGTGTAAATGTCTTCTCTTACTACTAAGTATCTATATTACAACGTATAAAGTCTTCTCCTCTACAACATTTAGGGCTTCACGTGCCTGCAGTTTAGGGCTACGTAAACCTTCACACCTTGGCAGCTACAGGTCTCTTATTAACTGCGGCAAGATCTGCTTGACATTATTATGAATGCGGCTTCTTCCATGCGTTATGACTACAACCTTCTTCCATGCGTTATGATTGCGACTCTTTCATATGAATGTCACTACGTGTAAGGAGTCTCTCTGCCCTTCGTATAAGTGACTTCCAGAACAGCATATAAGAACAACGTATAAGGTCTCCTTATGATCAGTATAAGTCTGCGTTGGATTAGGGCATCATCTGCAACTAGGGCTCCTTCTAGGTCAGCGTATTCTTTAGTTCTCTCCTTCTCCAAAAACCCAAGATGTGGAGAGGAGATCACATTAAGAGTGTATGCAAATGACTTCAAATACTCTTCTATTTATATTAAAACGTAGATGATGAACAGACATGTCTATTGGGCTTCTGAGCCTACTCAAGTTGTTGGCCGACTTGACAATTTATTTTATAACATAAATAAATTCATAAATTCATAAATACTTATCGGAATCGGATGATCTTTAGATCAATCCTACACCTCTCGATGAGAGGGATCAAATAAAATTATCAGCTTCCATAAATAAGATGATCCCCATGGAGTTTGGACCTAGTTGCCAATTTAACATTGAATGACCAAATTGAAGTTCTAGTTGAAGCATAATATAGGTCGTAGTATGAAAACTAGTAGGAGTCACTGATATGGAATTTTGGTGAAGGTTGTATAGTAGTACAATGGCCACATAATGTATAGCAGTGCATCGGTTTCAGGATGTGTGGTAAATATAGTGATTGGTATAGTGACAATGTTGATGGTAGTGGCAATATTTGCAGGTTGTGATTACAATTCATGATAATATCTTTGTAAATAGATTCAATTATATGTGATGATAGTGGATCCATTTTGAAAAACATATGAAACAGAGGTCCATAAGGAAGTTAAAGAAGGAGGTTGGAGCCTAGAGTAGGTTGGAACCTATTAATTCTTGATGTTGGAGCCTCAATCAAGTTGGATTGTAAAGTAGGTTGGATCCTACTCATTCTTGAGATTGGAGCCTCAATTAGGTTGTATCCTACAATGAACAACTGTTTCCATATTTGAGGTTGGTGACTGAATTAGGTTATAGCCCACTGTAAGTGGCAACTTGCATATTTTGGGATAATTGCCTCTCATAGTTTGGGGCCTATAAATTGATGTAAAGAATTGAAGAATGGTGATAAGAAGAATTGGTGGTTTTATCCCATTTAGGTTTCCACCTAAAAAATTGTCTCTCCTTGTGATGTGATTCTTTCTTGTGCTGATTCTAGTTATGTTGATTATGTGATGATGCATTGTGGTAAATGATGTTATAATATTTACGATCACTACTAAATGAATGCATGATTAATTGAGATTGAGAAATTTCAAAATTGACTTCATACTGATTCACCCCCCACTCTCAATGTGACTTTTGGGCCAACAAGTAGTATAAGAGAATGTACCTTCAAGAACAACTAACTACTGAATTGTCGAAGATCAAGAAAAAATGGCTAGTACTAGAGTTGTGGGGAAGGAACCTATGTTTGATGGAACCAATTATGCATTCTAGAATATAAGGATAGAGAGATATCCCATTTCTTTGGGAGAAAAAAGTTTGGGCAATTGTAAACACTAGATATAAAGTTCCAAATACCATTCCAATGGATGCAGTAGAGAAGACAATTCACACATATAATGCACAATCTATGCATACTATCTTAAGTAGCTTAGTTGAGTCATAATTCATCAAAGTGATGTAGTGCAAGTAAACTCATGAGGTAGGAAATAAAATTCAAACTTATTATGAAGGAGATAAGAAATGTAAATATGTATGATTGAAATTTTTTAGGGGACAATTTGGAAATTTAAATATGGAATATGATGAGGACATTGCTTCATATTTCCTTCATGTAGACAACATATTTGACTCCATTGTATGTCTTGGTGAAGATGTCCCTGATAGTTATCCTAGTCAAAATGTTTTATATCTCTTTTATCAATATTCAATCCCAAAGTATCAACTCTTAAGGAACTAACATAAGCTGACACGATGACCATATATCAAATCCATGTAACTCTTTCTGCATATCATATGAGAATCAAGGAAGATAATTTGGGAGTCAAGGAAGCAAATTTCGAGGTACTAAAAGAAGAAAAATAAAAAAGGATCACGAAGACTCAAATTTTGATGAAGAAGAAGCCAATTTTGTTCGAAAGATCAAGAGAGGAACAAACAACTTTAAAGGTAAGGTTCCTTTCGAAAGTTTCGAATGTGGAAGAATTAGTCATTACACATCTAAATTTTTGTTTGGTAATTTAAGTGAGTTTAAATTTCTGCATAAATTATCGATCAGATCTTGTAAACTGATGAAGTGTATGTGCACCAATTGTGTTAGGATTCTTTATTATGTTAAATTGAATTAGGATGTTTTCATGCACATGTTTTATCTAAGAAAATTTTTAGTCTACGAGAAAGAAAAATATCACATTGATAGAAATAAAGATAAATTTAAGTGTAGAAATAAATAACAAAATCAAATCCAAAATTCTCTTTACGCTTGCTGAAAAAAAGCTAATCTAAAATTGCGGAAATAAATATCACACCAACAAATCTAGATCTACTTCTCACTGACATAAATGAAACTAATCTTAAGTGAAAAATTAAAATATCAAACTGACAAATCTAAATAACATTGATAAAGCCTTAAAATAAATTATACTTCTAATTGATGAAAATTTACATGTGCATAATAGATCCCTTTTGATTTATTTTCTTCATCCTTCACAGAACAAAATAGTTAAATCTATGAAAGAAATCTTCAATAAACTTTGTTACAAAATATGGTCTCACTGTCATAAGAATTCTCTGAAAATAAAAATTGAAAGATTAGCAAAGATAATCTAATGCTACATAACTTAAAATACAAAACTGAAATCTTAACTAAAAAATAAAATGAGACCTTACATTTCCCAGTGGGCCGTCCTGTGAGTTGTAGGTATGCAACGATCAACGGAGATTAAACACGCATTAATACACAATGCATAGAGGAATATTAAGATCACTTTAATAAATGCAAAGAGTATTTCAAAATAATAACTAGTTTGTGTCATCATCGTGCCGAGAGGCAGGGTTTATAACCTCCTTCAATAAACTATTTGGAGATTTATAAGCGTATCCTAACATAAGATAATATGAAATCATGATTCCTCATGATTTTCTATTGGAGAAGAAAATCACGAGGTAAAATAATAGCTTCATCCTTATCATCGATCTTCTTGCTCGCCTGATTCGTCTTTGGCTCCTTTTCTGCTGGGTTGACTTCCATGTTGACCTTCTCATACAAATTCATTATCATCTTGTTGGATCATGAATATAGGTGGATATCATTATGTCAACTGTCAGCTACCTTTCCTACATTTATTTCCTCAACTGGAGTTTCAGAACCTACAAATTCTTCAAGTAAGCTTCAGAATCAATCATTAGCCGCATAATTGATGCAATTTGGTAGCTTATGCAAATATTAAATCAAATAATAAGGAAATAATGAAACTATGTATAAAATATGATTAGGTACCTACTTTTGCCAATGACCTTTTAAGATGACACCTTATTGAGATTATTATGGTAAAAAAGGAAGAGAATGGAGTGACTGGAGTTTAGGGAAGGTGTAAAAAAGGAACAATTTTGGTCTTGAACATTGCGCCACATATAAGATATTGCATGTCCTCATGCACAAAAATTCAAAATTTTGTGACCCACTCTGTCACTCATCTACCTCTGAGGCTTGAGCAAGAACATCTAAATTAGCATTCTTTGTTTTTCTAATTCTAGTTTTCGTTTCCATTCTTGGTTTCTTCGTTAAAATCCTACATTGCAAACCCTTGATTTTACATTTGAGAAATTTATTTTTAGCCTTTAACTTCTTGTTTTTCTTGTACCAGTGGTAAATATGTAAGAGAATATTACCATTTTGAGTCCTTTGAATTTAATTATGTACCTTCATTGCTCATGTTCCTGCTTCAGAAACTTGTTTAACACTTCTAATTCATAAATTTCCTGATTAAGAACATTTTCAATTCTAGATTCTTCTAGAGTACTGAAATGAACTTCTTCACTCAGAATTTCTTCTTGATTTGAGGATAGATCAACATTTTTTCCTTGTGCTTCTTGTTCAAGCGATCCTATATAGTCATAGATTTCTTATTGAACAAGGTCAATTTCTAGGGTATTTCTTGTTGGACTTGCTATTGGTGAAGGTATCTTCTCTAATTCTTCTTCTTCTAAATAAAAAAACATGGAGACTGTTTAATGGCCAATTTCATAAGTCGTGCACTTCTTCTTGATGTTTTTTTAGCAGTGAGAGCTCGCTTTCTCTTGCTACTTTTGTTTTTCTCTTTTCTTACCTTTGATGAACCTTCATGTGTACTGACATATTTCTTCTTTCTAAGACTCGCTAAAACATTTTCAAGAGGGGTTTCATCATCATAAACTTTCTGTGTGTGCTCATCCTATGGAATTTCTTGTGCAAGTGTTTCATTTTGAAGCTTAGGGTTTGAGGGGAGTTTTTAGAAGCTTCTTCTTATCTTAGAACTAGACTCATCTTGTTCAACTTCCTTAAAATGATTTTGAACCAAAAAATCCTCCCAATTTTCCCTTTACTCCTCAAATGGGATTTAATTAAAATTTTCACTAACCCGTGATTATACAAAGCACTGTCAATAGATTTTATTTTTCTTTGGATATTAGCAAACATTTTTCTAAACTACAAAGCAGAAAATATGGAAAATTGATTTTGTTGCCATCAATAAAATGCATCATCAGTCGAGCATGGTAAAAGAACATATTCCAAAATCTACCCTCACAAGTTATGAAATTTTGAATGATTAACAATAAATTTCTCGATTTACATTTTGAAGTTATTACTAGATTTCTCCTCTTAAAAATGGAGATGTTCATATCTGGGTTTTTCAGGAAGATTTACCAAACTTTTTCTTTTATTTTTCAGTTTTTAAACCAACTCTCCCCGTTTCTTGGAAATCTTGTAGCTTCTTCCATAAACGACTCTGTGAAGACCAACCTGATATCTCCAATTTTTTCTTCTATCCCATCATAGGCCCGAGAAAGAATTTGTAGCCTCCTTATCATTCCCATCAAACTTTTCAAAGAACTGTAACCATCATGCCTACTGCAATTACTGCTTCACCTATGGATAAGATTTAAGAAACTTGGTTCCATTTGGCTTGGAACACACAATAAATCGCATGGTAAGGAAGCTTCAGTCCCTAATTGCCATTTTTACAGGATTATGGAGTGTAGAAAGGATGAGAATGGAATTTAGGTAGCAGTTGAGCTGTTTTCGACAAAGAAGAATGAAACAGAGATGAATGAAGTGGGATATAATGTGAAGGAAATGGGATAATGTACAAGAGAAATGGGATTATATACGGATATAGGTGAAATGAATTTAAAAATGATCAAGGTTTTAATATCATTCACATTTCATGATGATTACCAAAAATTTATGCATTGAATGGCGGTAACCAATATTATGTCATAAAAAAGGCACCATTACATAACATGGTGGAGGCAATGGTTATAGTCATGTATTTATATCATAACTCAATGCTTTTCTTTTATTATTTAATGATCAAAGATATTTTACATATAGATGCATCGAAATTACATACAACAATGCTAATTAACCATGGAAATTAAAAGCACATAAACAATGCGGAAATAATCGGAAGAGCATAAAAACCATGACACAATGATTTGATCATGGAGTTCGTCCAATTTGGACTATGTCTCCAGGCCCTGCTCAATATTGGGGATGCCTTCATTCAGTTAGTGGAATAAAAGAGATAAAAGTACAAGCAACAAGAAATTACAACCCTTATACCTCCAAGCTGAAACATGGGCAGAGAATGGAGACCTTAGCTTCAGAAACAGAAAGTACCACTGAAATCCTAGCAAAATATAGTGCAAAATGTTTATAAAAACTCCTAATTTGAATAATTGAGCCTTCTGCAACCTCTTGGAACCTCCCTACTCCTCAAGGTGAGGTTTGACTTGCTGCCAGGGTCGGGGTCTGCTGCGTGCGTGTGCTTCTGAACTATTCTACTGACTCACCCCCTTTCTATTTTTGACACAACAACTATATATTGTTAATAAAGGTTGCCATTGATGTCAATATGGAATTATTGAATATGTTTAAACCTTGGAAGCCATAGCCTAATCAAGCATTATTTTTTGATGAAACCTTAACCCTAGACTATGAAACCCTAACCCTAAAATCTTGCTCCTAATCAAGCGTTGTTTTTTGATGAAACCCTAACCCTAGACTATGAAACCCTAACCCTAAAATCTTGCTCCTAACGATACCATAATCCTAACAATTTAAAGAGATAAACCCTAACCCTAAATCTTATAACAAATTTAATAATTTAAGTCTTAAAATAATTTAATTAAAATTTATAACAAAATGTTCAATTTAATGAAACTTTAATTTTTAATATAAAGTTAAAATATGTGATGCGATGCATACATGGCCACAAAGTATGAAAAAGAACTTCAAAGACATCAGGGGTGCATCGTGCAACAAAAACTTAACGTCTCAAGAAGTTTCGTGTGGAGAAGGAAGTTTAGCGCAAAAGTTACATACTCATTTTGGAATCATTGACTGTTTCAATATTCATAATTGTATTTCTCACTGTAATGAATGGATTAATTTTTGACCTTGAGGAAGAGCATCATGGGGGAAGATATTCAACACACAATGAAAAAGAATAGAACTCAAAAACGTGGGAAAGCACAAATTGGCTGTTGGCTTATTGGGGCCTAACCCAGGTTCGGAAGAGTTATTTGGCCAAACAAATCTCGCAGCTACCGGCCCTTTCGACAACAACCCGTGGAGCGCGGACTGAGGTCTCACTCGAGGTAGCAGGGGAGGGCGTTGGAACCAGGTTTCCGCACCCTTGGGATGTCTTGATGTGGTCTGGAGGGTTTGCGCGTTGTTATGTGGCCTCGTGCCACTCTGCTTCTACGTAGATATGAAACAAGGCAATTCCTTAATACTTATTATTTAATGAGTTGTTATAGATCAGATCTACTTTTTACGGTCTTTAAGCAAACATTTAATAGAGATAACCAGTGCGCGCACCCATAAAAGTTATATATTTGCATAGACTCATAACATAAGCATAAGCGCACATATCAAATAGATATATCAGCCATAGATTAACCAGATCCGCGATATTTCAAAATCAACACATTATTTCAGAACCAACTTTTCTTTTATTCACTTCTTTCTCCAATACAACCAGATCTGCCTTGCACACTCAGCTGCAGGGGTTCGCGCACATAGCTGCGGACTCTACCAGGCGTCCACGCACATAGCTGTAGAGCCTCTATCTACCCACCAACACCCTCGACTCGAACTTACAGACGCATAATATACTGTCTTCACAGACCCATAGAACTAAGATTCATTCCAACCCAAAAAATACTTTCTACCCTTAGAGCCTCGCTCTATTTATACATTTGCATGGTCTGTAGACCATGGGCAGGCCAACTTACTTCCTATTATGCTATATTATTTCTTGGGCAGACAACCCTTTGACTTGACCTATTACATTTCGTGCTCCACATATTTCGGAGTTTTACAATATTTTCATCCTAACTTATAGGCTCTAAGCCCCAAAACTATTACGTGGGACCTCCGCTACCCAACAATACCCCAACACAATCATCGTGATTCGTCCCAAGTCACTCATCGGTGCGGCGAGACGTGCTGCATAGGCTCCACTGTTCACCTCCCCGTGAGTGACACCCTTCATTCAGCTGCTCCTTCTTTGTCTCCTGCAACGCTTCTTCCAGCTCTTGCTTCGTTGTTGCTATCAATGCTCGCAATTGATAATGATCATTCTACTCTACTCGGTTAACATAGAACACCCCCTCATAGGATTCTAGCTCTAGCTGGGGTAATGCATGCGGGACCTCCTTGTACTAATGCAACCAATTTCCAATGTCGTATCTTCTCTTCACACTATCTGTTGTAGCTTGTGTTGCAATTTTTCAAGAATATTATTGATGTCCATGAGATCCCAATCTTCAAGGTACATCATAGATGACTTGTTAACTGCAATTCCACCATTTGTCTCTATATTTACAGCCTTTCCCTTATCTTTTATGGTTCGCCGACCAGCCCATGGGTGAGGCCGCGACATCCAGACCAGTTCTGCTTCGTGTCTACAAATTTCCGGCACATCCCCTACCATCAATGTTGAACTCTGCGCAGTGCCCGCAACTATCAACACCGTATTCTTCAGAAAGCCCTGCATCTCCATTGGCCATATCACAACCCTCAGGCTTACTCCTTGAGCGTAGATAATGGAGAGTTCCATAGCAACAGGAAGGCACAACAACTTACGGTTCTCAAAAGTGCAGCTTGTTCAGTGGATGCCCCCCTGTGATTTATAAGTGTTTCAAAATTCAAATTCGTTGGCTCCCACCTTTTCTGGTGCCCTCATGTTAAGCCTACAACAGATTGTTCTAGATCTGGCTCGTACCTCGTCTCTTAATTGCCCGTCACCCGCTCCCTTTTGCCATAACTCAGACATCTTGTCATGAATAGTGATAGCAACGGTCACCTCTCTGCTTGTCAATGCAGCAGCACAGCCCTTTCCGTGCAACCACGACCCTTGTGAAAGATCAAATATACGCGCACCCCAGTGGTCGTGCAACTTCCCCCCAAATTGCTTTATTGTCCCACGCTCTCTTTCAAATGGCTGGAGCGGTGAGGCTGTCCTTTGGTCGGCTAGTCAGGCGGTCGGCCCACCCATGTAGAGCTTCAGGCGACTGCATTTACTCTTCTTGGGAAGGGGTCTCCATTGATCTTGGCAAGTTGGATTGCGCCTCCATCTGTAACTTCTTTGACTACATATGGATCCAACCAATGCATTTAAAGCTTACCAGGGAATTTCTCAAACTCGTTGTCATATAGCAATACTAGATCATTATCCTTGAACGTGTGCACCTTTATATGGTGATCATGCCACGCTTTCTCTTACTGTTTCTATACTTTCTGATGGAATCTGGCCAAAAACCATTCCTCCTCAAGTTCCTCCAGTTGCACGAGCCGTTCCTCCAAAGCCCTATGGTCTGCCATGCCTGTTATTGCCCCGATTCATAAACTAGGTACAATGTATTCCATGGGCATGACAACTTCCTTGCCATAGACTAACCAGAAAGGTGTCTGGCCCATCAACTTCTTGCACGTGGTTTGGTATGCCCATAGCACAACAGGGATGCGCAAGTCCCAATCGTTTCACTGTGCATTACAGACCTTGGTCAACGCAGTCTCCAAAATTTTGTTGAATGCTTCGACGGTCCCATTCACTTGTAGATGGTATGGCGTACTCTGTTGATGATATATCTGGAATTCCTCAGTGAGCATGCCGATCGTTTCATTCAGAAAGTGTGTTCCCTGGTCGCTCATTAGAATTTTAGGACATCAAAACCGTGTCAACACGTTCTCAAACAAAAATTTCACAGTTGCAGCCATGCAGTCCTTAACCGGCTATGCTTCTGCCCATCGGGTCAAGTATTCTGTCACGGTGATGATATAGTGCATGCCCGTCCTCCCTTGAAGTGTGATAGGTCCCACGAAGTTGATTGCCCACTTCTCGAAAAGTTGCACCATCATCTGTGGCTTGAGAGGCATTTCATCCCTTTGCGATGGTTTCCTAGTCTGTTGACATACGTCACAGGCCCGTCAGTATGCTTTCGAGTCTTGATGTAGAGTTGGCCACCATAGTCCTGCACGAAGAATATTATATGCTGTGGCGCGACCCGCATAATGTCCTCCGGCAACCCCCCTATGTGCTTCGGCTAGGATTTGTCCTCGCTTGAATTTAGGTACATATCTGCGTAATATTTCGTCGTTGCCCATTTTGTAGAGGTGCCTTACAATAATAGTAAAGTCTGTTGCACGTGTCACCAATTATTTCTTTTGATGAATGGAAGATCCCTGCGGCGTGGTTCCTATGGTTAAGAAGTGGATTATATCGTCAAAATGGCCATCCGCGACGTGCACTACATACAGCTGTGCATCCTATAGTCCTTCCTCTAAGTTTGTGGGCTCTTCGCCATTCTCAATTTGGGACAGGTGATCTGGGCCTGTGTTTAGACGTCCCGGCTTTATGAAAACTTTGATGTCATATTCTTGAAATAATAGCAACCACCTACAAATACGCCCCCCAACACAGGCTTATTCACTAGGTATTTTAGTGCAGAGTGGTCAGTATACATCTTAAAGTGTCCTCCGAGCAGATAGTGGTGGTATTTCTGTAGCGCGTATACCATCGCCAATCCCTCTCACTCAGTAGTGGAGTAATTCTTCTCAGCTTTTGATAATCATCGACTTGTGAATGCAATCGGGTGATCAATTCCCTCTGCTCCTTCTTGAGTGAGTACCACACCTAACACGATACACGACGCATCGACATGCACGTGAAATTCAATGTCCCATTTCGGAAAGACCAATATAGGGGCTGATGCCATCTTTTCCTTAAGCGTTTATAGACTTTTGTTGCGTTCCTCATTCCAGAAATAAGTAGCATCCTTCTTCAACAACTGTTCCATTTGTGTTGTGATCTCTGTGTAGCTTTTTATGAACTTCTGATAGTAACTAGTGTGTCCTAGTGTGGCGCGTAGTTGTTTGAAACTTTGCGGCACTTGCAGATTGAGTATGACAATGATCTTCGCCGGATCCACCATCAGACCTTGCTTACAAACCACATGGTCGAGCAGGTTCTCGAAGGGGATGAGGAAAGTACACTTCTTTAGGTTTAGCGCAATCTGATGCCGTTGGAAAGTATCCAGCATTAACCATATGCTCGCAGTATGTTTCTTAATTAGCCCAAATATGGTCCAATCATCAAGATATACCTCTAAGAACTTGTGTATAAATTCTTGAATGTAGCTACCACAACACGGGAGAATATCGCCGGCGTGTTCTTTAGTCCAAAGGGCATCACCGTATACTGAAAACAACCCCATTCGATGGTGAAAGTTGTTTTACTCCTATCCTCTGGTGCAATCTTGATCTGGTGGTACCCCAAGAAACCGTTCGTGAAGGAGTAGGCTTCCTATCCACCCACATTTTCCAGTACCTCGTTTGTAAATGGCGTCGGAAATGGATCGTTAACACATGCATCATTGAGCTTCCTGAGATCCACGCAAATGCGAATTTCACCCTTCTGTTTCTTCTCCTACACAACCATAGGACTTACCCAGTCGGACTCCTCTACTGGTTCAATTATTCCTGCTGCAAGCATCTTGTCCAACTCTTCGCGGACCTTCGCTTTATATTTTGGATTCAACCGGTAAGGCCACTACTTAACTGGATTTGCATCTGGCTTCAGGGTTATCTTCATCATTCCCAGGTCACCGAGGATCCCTTTTAACTCCATGATTTTTGTTGGGAATAAATCTTGATATTCTTGAAGCAACTCGATGACCTTTTCCACCATGGCATCGTCCCAATAGTCCCCAAGCATTGCATACTTCAGCGCTTCCTTTGTTTTGATGTTTACTTGTTTCGTTTTCATCAGCACGGTGATGTCTAGCTCATTGATTGTTGGTCCACGCACCTCATGACTCCCCTCTATTTCTAGAATATTTATGTTTCTAGGGTCGTCCTCATCATCTTCTACCTGCACATTGTAACATTCCAAGGCCTGGCTTAGCTGTCGCGACCAGTCTGGCTGCACGATTTCTTCTAGTTCCAATGGTATTTTAAAAATAGTGGCCTTCACAACCTGCAACGCGTCATCCACAGTGTCCATCCATTGATCTTCAAAGAGGAATGTTGACAAAAACTCTTCGCGCAAGATATCCCACTCGCCTGTGCCATGTCGGAGCTCTGTTTCAATATACTAGTTCCTTGGAATGACATTCGGGGTACAATAAAATAAGTGTACCGACTTTGGTTGAGGCTCTTCTCCATAGGCTTGGACCCATCTGGTAAGGTGCATGCGCAGATCATCACGTCCATCGTATTTCTTAGTTATTCATAGTTTTGGCCTCCCAAATATTATCTGCATGATGCGCCTGTAGTCGCGCTAATCTTCGAAGGTTCCTTCATGTGTTCCCCACCATCGCATAGGTGTCCGTGTAATGCCCATCTCAACGCATCAAACCATTGGTGCTTTGGTACCACGCTTTCAAACTTGCTCAGGAATTCATCTACTGCTATTGGTGCATCATACATCGGTAGTTCGCGATCTTGAGCTCTAATGCAATACAATGATTTAGTCATCATATTTCAGTGTAACGTGGTTACTCCGTTCAACCAGTTATGCCATTGCTCATCTTCTTCATCTGAATCTTTAGTGCAGGACTCTGCATGCCCCCACGATATTATCCCTTCCTTCGTTGGCTTGACCCACTCTTCATTTTGTGAAGAAATTTTGTATATACAATCTAATTCATCGTCACTCCCTTCGTTGCGCACGGGTTCAATGTAATGTGGTCCTTCAGCCGGATTGAGCGTAATGACTACACGGAGCGACTTCTTCTCAAATATCATTTTCTGCTTCTTTAAATTAATAACCCCATTCATATCAGTGGCCTAGTCTATCCCTAACAATGCAGGGTAAGGGCTACTTTCATCCACGATTTCTATTACTTCAAAGTCCGTCTGGGTGCTCGCGCCTTCTATATCTACTGTAATTCCTTGCAGTCTTCCCATGGGAAAGATCTTTTGTTGGTTCGCCATCCACAATTGAATAGGAGACCATTGTAGTGTGGGTTTTCCCATGTGTTCCAAAGTCTGTTTAGGTAGTACATTTGCATCTGAGCCCAAGTCCAGAATGATCTAATCCATCTCATAGTCACTAATCTGCACTGTTAATCGCATTTTCTACCTAGTCTGTGACGCATGTTTTCCCAATTTTTAGACCATGCGAGGTTCACTCGACCCTACGCACCTATTTATCAATTCTTGCAACCCCTTAACCGCCCTATTATTGCGAAGCAATTTCATGCATGTCTCTAAAAAGGTAGTTAGCATCGAGGGATCCCTTTCCGGCTCGGGTTGATCCCTACTACCTAGGGTAGAGACCTCCACGAAGCTCTCCCTAGCTTCCATACATGTCTCCTTGCGAACCCCTGCATATTCCTTGGTTAGTTTCCCTTATCCTCTCCTGTGACCGTGCCACTCCTGAGCACCATGTTTACATTGGGGTTTTCCTCGTGCAGTTCGGTTCTCATCATCTGGACATTCTGTGTCACCGTAGGTTGTGCTGCCCTTTTCTCATGAATCTGCGCTATCAGTGTGGGGAAATCTATCAGTTCATGATCGAATTGCTCGCAGTAAGGGCACGATATTCTAGTCGGGTTGGTACAGTCCTGTGCGTAGTGTCCTGGTCCTCCGCAATTGTAACAGATTAGCTGCCCGTGACCCCTTCCTGGCCCCATTCCTCCCCGTCCTCGTCCACATCCCTGGAACCCACCGCGCGCTATCACCGTGGCTGGATCCTAACCTCGCGCTTCAGTCTGCATTCTATAGGCAGGTGACTGGTCCATCAATAATTGATAACTATGACAGTCTTGTGCCTCATGGCCCACCGATCTGTAGAAGTTGAAAAATAGCTGTTGGGGGGTCTGGTTAAATTTTGGCACTAGATGACAGTTTTCCGTGTTGTGCTTTCCTCCCACCTGACAAATTGTGCACCAAAGCAAGGGTGTCGTGCTTGGACCTACTTGTGCATCTGGTTGCAATGGTGTTGGTCCCCCCATTTCCACATAGTTCAAAAATACCGGACAATGATCTTTATCATGACCCTGGCTTCTACACTTTATACACCACACTTCTTCCCAGGCTTTTAGGTGGGGTGCCTGTTCTTGTTTAACTTCTGCATTTCTAAACAAAATTTTTGTATTTGCATGTGGATTTGCTGAACTCCCAACCCTGGATCCTGTATCAGAGTTTCATGCAACCTCATCGCTGTCTCTAATGCTTCAGCCTGGGTTGAGATCTTTTGCTGTGACAGAGCCGTCCTCAGATGTGGCGTTAATGACGGCACAAACCATGCACAGTGTTGCACATCCGACAACGTCATGTTTTCTTCGCGGATTGTACTTTTCAATCTCTGATCTAGATCCCACAGAGTTTCACCAGGCATCATCCCGATCTATTTGAACCCTATGATCGACTGCATTTCTGATTTCGGTCGGCTAAATTGTTTTTTCAATTCGGTACGAATCTCTGTTGTTCCCGCATTCAAGTGATCACTTGAGTACTTTATATACCATGTCAGTGCTCGATCCTGCAGCATGCTAACTAAGGTAGTCTTTTTGATTTTATCATCCATAACTCTGTGTGCTTCCCATATCGCTGTTACAACAAACCAAAATTGTTCTGGATCTTCGCTTCCTGCTCCTTTGAATATCGGTAATTGGATTGCGCTCATCATTTTTAACCTCTGGTTGGTGTACTATGAACTCATACCACCCCTGATCCAATCAATCGTCAAACTCTTTCTCCATAGGGTTCCAACGTTCCGACATCAAACAGCCCTTAGGCAGATCCCGGTCCCGGCAACAGAACCATTTGTTGGCTTATTTGGGCCTGACCTAGGTTTGGAAGAGTTATTTAGCCAAACAAATCCTGTAGATACCGGCCCTTTCGGCAACAGCCCGCGGAGCACGGACTGAGGTCTCACCCGAGGTAGTAGGGGAGGGTATTGGAACCAGGTTTCTGTACCCTTGGTGTAAGAACTCTGGACACCACATATCTCCACAATGGTATGATATTTTCCACTTTGGGCCTAAGCCCTCATGGATTTGCTTTTGGGCTTTACCCCAAAAGGCCTCATACCAATGGAGATATTTGTCCATCCTTATATACCCATGATCCTCCCCACCTCTAGTCAATGTGGGACTTTGGTCATATACCCAACAATCCTCCCCTCGAACAAAGGACCATCAAGCCTCCCCTCAAACGATTATCCATCCGTCCACTCTCTACCAACCAGGATTCTCCGCTCCAATGCGTTGGAAGCACACGCCTCACATGGAGCACCACATGCCTCGAGAGCTTGCTCTATCCCAGGTCAACTCCTCTTCACCGTGTTGGGACCAGGACACGTCCATGAAGAATCTGGAGCACACCGCCTATCTAACCGAGCTCATCCACGGATCCCATCGTGATATTACCGGGGCCCACCACCTTCGTTCGGTATTCCAGGGATTCATCCACTTGGCTAACTTCAGGGCATGGCTCCGATACCACTTATAAGAACTCTAGACACCACATATCTCCACAATGGTATGATATTGTCCACTTTGGGCCTAAGCCCTCATGGATTTGCTTTTGGGATTTACCCCAAAAGGCCTCATACCAATGGAGATATTTGTCCATCCTTATATACCCATGATCCTCCCCACCTCTAGTCAATGTGGGACTTTGGTCGTATACCCAACAATCCTCCCCTCGAACAAAGGACCATCAAGCCTCCCCTCAAACGATTATCCATCCGTCCACTCTCTACCAACCAGGATTCTCCGCTCCAATGCGTTGGAAGAACACGCCTCACATGGAGCACCACCTGCCTCGAGAGCTTGCTCTATCCCAGGTCAACTCCTCTTCACCATGTTGGGACCAGGACACGTCCATGAAGAATCCGGAGCACACTGCCTATCTAACCGAGCTCATCCACGGATCCCATCGTGATATTACCAGGGCCCACCACCTTCGTTCGGTATTCCGGGGATTCATCCACTTGGCTAACTTCAGGGCATGGCTCTGATACCACTTGTAAGAACTCTAGACACCACATATCTCCACAATGGTATGATATTGTCCACTTTGGGCCTAAGCCCTCATGGATTTGCTTTTGGGCTTTACCCCAAAAGGCCTCATACCAATGGAGATATTTGTCCATCCTTATATACCCATGATCCTCCCAACCTCTCGTCAATGTGGGACTTTAGTCGTATACCCAACACTTGGGATGTTTTAATGTGGTCTAGAGGGTTCACGTGCCATTCTGTGGCCTCGTGCCACTCTGCTTCCACGTAGATCTGGAACAAGGAAATTCCTTAATACTTATTATTTAATGAGTTGTTATAGATCAGATCTACTTTTTACAGTCTTTAAGCAAACATTTAATAGAGATAACCAATGTGCGCACTTAGAAAAGTTATAGATTTGCATAAACTCATAACATAAGCATAAGTGCACACATCAAATAGATATATCAACCATAGATTAACCAGATCCATGATATTTCAGAATCAACACAGTATTTCAGAACCAACTTATATTTTATTCACTTCTTTCTCCAATACAACCAGATCTGCCCTGCGCACTTAGCTGCAGGGGTCCGCGCACATAGCTACAGACTCTACTAGGCCTCTGCGCACAAAGCTCAGAGCCTCTATATACCCAACAACACCCTTGAATCGAACTTACAAACGCAGAATATACTGTCTTCACAGACCCATAGCACTAAGATTCATTCAAACCCAAAAACTACTTTCTACCCTTAGAGCCTCGCTCTATTTATACATTCCAATGGTTCGCGGACCATGGGTAGGCTGACTTACTTCCTATTATTCTATATTATTTCTTGGGCAGACAACCCTTTGACTCCACCTATTACATTTGCGCTTCACATATTTCGGAGTTTTACAATATCTTCATCCTAACTTATAGGCTCTAAGCCCCAAAACTGTTACGCAGGACCTCCGCTACCGTACATCGGTGATAAACAACTCCACACTAGATGTCGGCTCCACTAGTTTGAAAGTCGGCTTAAATCAAATAAATGCCATGATATTGACACGATTATATATATATATATATATATATATATATATATATATATAAATATATATATACAGATATGTATATGTATATATACGCAATTCGGTTCTTTGAAATATAGCACAGAGGAACAAGACAGATTAAGGATCCCTTCACATCTCGTGAACAGTTAAACAAAAGAATTAAAAGAACAACGCCTTCTTGATAGCGTGAAGAGGATAACATCGAAGCTCATCCCTTAGCCTGCACAAAAACTTGTACGTAGAATATAAAGTATGACATACAAATTATGCATGAAACGTGGATGTGGGTTACATATTACGGCATGCATTCATTTGAAGGACAACTAATTGGAGCAAAGATATACAGGAACAGAACAAAGCGAAAAGTTTACATATCACGAACTAAGTAGCAGAAGGGCCATCAAACTGGGTTATAACTAAACCTCGAAAATCTTGTTCAGACTGTTGGACTGTATTGTGGATCTGTTTCATACCAATTGAAAAACTGTGTAATTTGTGCCTTGGACTGCAAATTTACCTTGGAGAAATTTGGTTATGCTGGACAGTGACACTTTCTCTTCTTGGTGTGAAGATTATTGATATAATTGAAGACATGAAGTGATATTGGAAATGGTTGAACAGTGAAGACAATAAGAATTTCATTAGTGACAGTCAAGTTGAACAGTGAAGACAATGAAGCATTTCAAGTATGCAATATTAAAACAACAGGATTGGTGTCCTTGGAGTTGATGCTCCTAAACACAAGGTAGGTGCTTTGGATTAGCTAGGGTGGGAGCCCTAGAGGTCGGAGCTTCATCAAAACCAAGTTGGTTCTTGGGAATAATTATCATACATTGTATCTATTCTTTTATATTCAATAAAATTATTCTTATATGGTTCTCTGATTAAAAATGTGAAGAATATAACTAGTAATAATAACAATTAAAAGAAAATATTGATTCACCCCACTCTCAGTATTTCCAACATATATATATATATATATATATAAGCATGGTGGCATCCCTCAAAACTCGGGTAGTTTTAACATAATAACCAAGTTAGGCAGGCGGAATTGGGCCGGAAGGATATATGGAAACAACCTTATAATAATGGTGAAGTCTCGTTTAAACATAGCAAAACCCATTAAATGCGCATAAGGCTAGACGTCATGTCTATCGACGCTTTCAACTATCGGTGGCCAATCCAAAACCAATACAACATGCACTTCTGCGATACACAGACACACCGTTTTATAGAACATAGTATATAATATATCGCATCCAATGGTCCCCATCGTAAGTTGCAATCAACGTTGGAACAAAACTCATACATTACGGTAATCGCAGACCCGACGGGAATATATAATATAACATAATAAAACATCACATCCGACGGTCCCCATCACAAGTCGGAATCATTGTTGGAACAAAACCCATACACTGTGGTAATCATGGACACAATGGAATATACAATATAACATAATAGAATATCGGGTGCGGCGCCAATCATAGATCGCAATCAGTGCTTTCAGTCGGAACTGTATCGCAAACACCAAACGCTTTGTATGATTGCGATATTCGATAAATCGCATCACAACTAGCCTTTTTCCAAGGGCCAATTCTGATCCACTTACAATATGCGATTGCAATCACATCGCAACCTGTCTGCACTGGGGCCAATTCTTTAATACACGTCCACCTCCAATTTGCGATATGAGATATCGCAAATCCACATTCCTGGGTGATGATTCATAACACAGGCCTTTGTTTTTCTTCCTGATATGTGATATGTGGGGCCCAATGGCATCCTGCCACTTGGCACCTCTCCATTCGCTAGAAATTTTTCCATGTCATCTTCTCTTGCCACCTCGACAAGTCAAACTCAAACTTGAATTGCTCTAACTTCTTCATATAGACTCAGATTTGAGTTTCATTTGCACCGTTAGAATCAGGATGATGATCACTTCGATCTGATGCTAATTTTATCTAGATTATGCCACTTTGAGTTTTGAGCCTTTTACCTTGCCACTGGTACTTTTCTGAAGATTCGCCTGGATCAATCCTCCCCACTAAGAGCTTTTGGACCACCAAAATACTTTTCAGTCAATTTCCGAGTGAGAAAGTTTCTCCCTCACATTTTCCTTTTCCATCCATCGAGCTTTTCTTGGATGCATTCCTTTGAAGCCAACACGGATATACTCCACATCTCCCCATCGTGAAGTTCTGGTTTTCCGGTCGAGTATGATATCTTCGAGAAACTTATCTAGATACTCTGGTGTAAAATCATCCACTGTAGGAATCTCTGCAACCTCCTTGGTATCCATAATCAATGGAGGTTCATAAAGCTCAGGTTTTCAACATTTACTATGGAGTACATTTGCATATAAGCAGGAAAGTCAAGACAAGAAACATTGTCTCCATTCTTTGCCAATATGGTGAAGGGACCATATCAGATGGGTCTCAACTTCTTCCCTTCTCCCTTCATCCTATCCTTGCTTATGTGGAGCCATACCTTATCCCCAACTTGAAACTGATGGTCAACTCATTGCTTACCATGTCGAGCTTTATACTAAGCTTGACTCTTCTCCAACTGCTCCTGTACTTCTTGATAAATCACTTGTATCCACTGAATGAACTTCTGTTCTTTGTCCCTATGATCTCATCCATTGCTATACTCCTCTTTCCAAAAGACCATGTCCAAGGGATCTCTAGGTAGATAGCCAAAACATGTCTCAAATGGTGATATATGTGTAGATTGATGTGCTACTCGATTGTATGCATGATGCACATAAGGAAGTTGTTCATCCCACAACTTGGGATGTTTTCCACAATAGCCTCACAACAAGTGTACCACGGTGCGGTTGACAACCTCTGTTTTCCCATCGGTCTGTGGATGAAATGTCATACTTTTTTTCAGTTTAGTGTCCATCATTATCCACAATCTGGTCCAAAAATCTCCAAGAAAGAGAGAGTCTTGATCTGACACAATAGATGTGGGCAACCCAAAATGGACCTAAACATGCTGAAAGAAAGATAAGAAGCCTGCTTAGCAGTGACCTTCTTTTTACAAGGCATTAAAATACACATTTTACTAAAATGATCCACACCGACATACAAATAGTCATGACCTTTCCTAGACATGGGGAAACATCCTACAAAGTCCATGGACACACTTTCCCATGATTGACTCGGAATAGGGAGCGGTGTGTAGAGACCAAGTTTTCTATTAGAAGGATTTGAAATAGAACACAACACACAACCCTTAACAAAGCGAGTCACAATGTTTTTCATATGAGGCCAAAAACAAAACCTCTACAATTGATATAAAGTTTTCTCAATTCCAAAATGATTAGACACAAGAGAGGTATGAGCCTCTCGGATTACATGAACCCTTTCATCACTAGGTATGCAAAGTTTTCCAAGGTGGTACACTAGATTTCCCTGCAAGTAATAATTTTCCATCTGCAATCCATGAGTCATTTTTTCATATATCTCTTTAAAATCACCATCGTTAGCATATTGTTCAACATAACTTTCTAACTATAAGGAAACGTTTTGCAAAACTACATATGTAGAAATAGGATGGCGAGAAAGCATATCTACTACTTTGTTACTGGCACCGTTCTTGTATTTTATTACCAAATGGAAATGTTGGAGGAATTCCATCCCTATGAAGTGACAAGCTTGTTGAAACTTGGTCTGTGATTGAAGATACTGCAAGGGCTAATGATCTGTATGGATGATGGTCTCCTTGCTGATTAGGTAGTGTTTCCACTTCTTAACACTCTGAACCATGAAAGCTTTCAACTCCATATCGTACGTGGGATAATTCAAAAAATCCCGAGATAAAGTTTCTGAACGATAACATACAAGATTTGTTTCAATTTCAACAGGTTGTTGAAGGTCTGGTAAGGCTAGCACTGGTGTTATGCTGATCTTCTCTTTTAGTGTGTCAAAGGATTTTTGTTGTTTTCCTCCCCAATGAAAGGCCTACTTCACACTAGTCAAGGCGTGCAAGGGGCTACGATAATGGAGAAGTTTGTAATGAACATTCTCCAATACTGTATTGTGCCCAAAAAACTTTAGACTTCTGTAACATTCGTGGGCTCAGGCCAATTCACAATCGTCTCCACTTTAGAAGGATCTATACTCTATTGTCCATTACCGGCAATGTGGCCTAAATAAATCAGAGAAGTCTTCCCAAACTCACACTTTGACAATTTCAAATACAGTTTTTCATTATTTAGAACATCAAGCACTTTCTTCACATGAAACACATGTTTATCCCATGTCTTATTATACACAAGAATATCGTCCAGATATACACACACAAAATGATCAAGAAAAGGCCTAAACAAATCATACATTACCCTCATAAATGTGGTCGGAGCATTGTACAGTCCAAATTGAATCACCATCCATTCAAACAACCCCTGTTTGTTTTTGAATGCAATCTTCGAAACGTCCTGCTCTACAGTTCTAACCTAGTAATATCCACTACGCAAATCCAACTTTGTAAAATAAACAATATTTTTCAATTGATCTAACAATTCATCAATGCTAGGGAGATGGTATCGATTCATTACCGTACTCTTGTTTAGCGCCCTGTAGTCTATGCACATTCTCCATGTGTTGTCTTTCTTTAGCACCAACACGATTAGTGAGCCACAAGGAGAAGAACTCGGTCTGATGACTCCCTGATTTAAAAATTCTTGCACTTGTTTCTTAATCTCCTCCATCTCGATAGAAGCCATCATGTACATGAAAACATTCGGTAAAGGAGAATCCTATTGTAAATGGATCTCATGTTAGATTTCCCGTTTTAGGGGAAATTCTCTCGGTTCCTGAAGTAATCCATCATAGTCAGCAATAATTTCAAACAATTCTTACTTATGATCATGATCACAACCTTTGAAAGCATTAGCCGTCTCTACCTCTTTCTCTCTCACTACCATGAGCATGCACCTTTTATTGTAATTAACTAGTTGTTTAATATGTCCTGCATTGACAAGGCTAGCACTAAATTTTGTATGATGAGCTCTGATTGTATACTCTACCTCATCCTTTGTGAGGTGGTATTTGTTTTCATGCTGAAAGAAACTTTCCTTTCTGTCCTATAGATATGGGCTTCCCAAGATGATTCCACAGATTTCCAATGGCACAAAATCTAACTCGACCTCATCAACTAATTTAGAAGCAATAACAAATCTAGCCCTACACTGCTTGGTTACCTGCAATTTTGCTTTATTGCTTACCCAACCATGTGGGTATGGACTCAGATCAGGCTTAGTTTCAAGGCCTAACTTTTTCATTAAGGGCTCTGAGATTAAGTTTGCTTGGGAACCTGAATCAAATAGAGTTTCCACCGTTATATGTTTTATGACAACTCTAATGTGGAATAACTCAACTCTCTTCCACTTGTTACATATAGGCTCATTCAAATAACTAGTACTTGCAACTGAATCATAACTATCACTAATAGAAAGAGTACCTCTTACGTCCACTGTTGTGATCAATGTCTCATTTTCAGAATCTGATGTAAAGCCCTGCATTGTTGCCACTATCTTCTACTTCCCCTTCCCATCGAATCTCTTTGATCTCAACTCTGGATGTAGCTTCCAACATTGTTCCTTGTCATGACCATATTTATTGCAATGAGTGCAAGATGGTGTGGCTTTGTCCCCTTTCTTGGCTGTGACAGTCTTCTTATCCTTCCCTTTTCCTTTCTTCTAGAATTTGCCATGCTGAGGTTTGAATGGTGTCTTCTTGGTTTGATCATCTTGATCATTCTTGCCTTGGTTTTCAAGATGAATAGCCTTTACGTTGGCCACATTAATTTTAGTAGTCTCGAACAGTAATAATGAGTTTCTGATGTAACTATGTAGTGCACCTACATACTTAGTTACAGTCTCGGGCACATCTAATAAGATGCCCAAATTCAGTGCTTGTTTCTAAAATTCTTCAGTGAAGCTTTACACATTCTGGCCCTTACCTTGCCTTGGATATTGCCATTCCATAAGTGCCTTTTGCTTATAATCGAGAGGATAGAATTGGTATTTCAATGCAGAAATAAAACTAGACCAAGAGGAGAGAAGGTTACCTGATTTTATGCTGCTCTTCTACAACTTTCTCTTCCACCAAACTACAACAGTGCCGCTCAGCCAAAGAGATGCTAACTAGACTTTCACCTCATATTCTACGATCTGCTGGATTCGATAGTAAACCTCTATATGTCTAATCCAATTATTCATTTTTTCTGCACTACACTCTCCATTGTACATGGTTAGGTCAAACTTTACATCTAACTGGAAGAATGTTTTCTTAGAGGTATGCTTAGGATTTTGATGAGAGTGATGAAAAATTTCATTGGAAGCAGGAGAGGGAGGAGGATCTTCTCCACAACCTTCTTGATTCGCTAATCCATGATCATCGACATCCTTATTCTCATGTCCAAGTGCCTTCTCATACTCCGTGAACAACTTGTCCACTTTTCTTGCCATATTATAGAATACCTTTTAGAAATTTTGTTCCTCTTCCCAACGAGCTTCTTCATTGGCCATGTTTCTTCTTCGCTATGCACGTACTGCTTCAGGAGCAAAGGACTTAAGTGTTACTTCTCCTTTTCACATCTTATTCTGGGTTAGCATAAACTCATGCAATTCACATCTACAAAGACTTGCTCTGATAGCAAACTTGATCTAATATATTTTACTTATAGATGCAACAGAATTACATATAAGAGAGCTACTTAACCATGGAACTTAAAAGCACATAAATAATGTAGAAATAATTAGAAGAGCATAAAAACCATGACACAATGATTTGATTACAGAGTTCATCCAATTTCGACTGTGTCTCTGAGCCCTGCTCAATAGTGGGGAGGCCTACATTAAATTAGTGGCATAAAAGAGATAAAATTACAAGAAATAAGCAATTACAACCCTTATACCTCCAAGATGAAAGATGGGTAGAGAATGGAGAGAACAACTTCAGAAACAGACAGTACCACTGAACTCCTGGCAAAAAATAGTGCAAAAACGCCTATCCAAACTCCCAATTTGGATAATCAGGCCTTCTGCAACCTCTTGGAACCTCCCTGCTGCTCAAGGTGAGGTCTGACCTACTTCTAGGGTTAGGGTCTACTGCATGCATGTGCTTCTGAACTATTCTGCTGACCCCCCCTTCCTTTTCTGACACAACAACTATATATCTATATATATATATATATATATATATATATATATATATATATATATATATATATATATATATATATATAAGCATGACGACATCCCTCAAAACCCAGGAAATTTTAACATAATAACCAAGTTAGGCAAGCGGAATCGAGCCAAAAGGATATATGGAAACAACCTTATAATAATGGTGAAGTCACATTTAAACATAGAAAAACCCATTAACTGCGCATAAGGCTAGGTGGCATGTCTATCGTACTTTCAACTATCGGTGGACATTCCAAAGCCAATACAACAAGCACTTCTGTGATACATGGACCCACTGGTTTATAGAACATAGTATATAATATATCGCGTCCGGCAGTCCCCATCGCAAGTTGCAATCAACATTGGAACAAAACCCATACACTGCGGTAATCGCGGACCCAATGGGAATATACAATATAACATAATAAAATATCGCGTCCGGCGTCCCAATCACAAGTTGTAATCAACGTTGGAACAAAACCCATACACTACGGTAATCACGGACTTGATGGGAATACACAATATAACATAATCGAATATCATGTATGACGCTGATTGCAAATCATAATCGGTGCTTTCAGCCAGAACCATATAACAAACACCAACTGCTTTCTGAGATTGTGATATGTGATAAATCACATCGCAATCGGGCTTTTTTTAGGATACATTTCTGATCCACTTCCAATATACAATTGTGATTGCATCGAACCTATTTGCACTAGGGCTAATTCCTTAATACACATCCAACTCTAATTTGCGATATGTGATATCACAAGTTGGCATTCCTGGGGGTCGATCCTTAATCCGCGCCTTTGTTTTTCTTCTTGATATGCAATATGAGAGGCCCAATGGTAGCCTCTCACTTGACACCTCTCCATTCGCTAAAACTTTTTCCATGTCATATTCTCCTACCACCTGGACATGTCAAACTTGAACTTTGACTTGCTCTAATTTCTTCATCTAGACTTGAATTTGAGGTTCGTTCGCACCGTTGGAATCAAGATGACGAGAACTTCGATCCGATGCTAATTTTATCCATATTATTCCAGTTTGATTTTTTAGCCTTTTAACATGCCACTGGTAGAATTCTGAAGATCCAGCTGGATCATTTAACTAATGTTTACATATCTTTCATTTTTCCTTACTAATTTTCTCTTTTTGTAGGTTGTTGTTGATAGGCAAAAATGTACCACCAACGACTAAAGGATCTCCCTAGTGTGAAGTCCCAATTAGACCTCACACCATTTTGGATAGGAGCCCCATGTGGTATGTGGGCTCGACTGCCACCATGAATGTTTTCTTCTCTTGGTTATCAAATGAGAAGATGCCATAGTGGGGAAAGAATGAAGTGCTCAGGTAGCAAAACAAAATCAGCCCAAGATTGAAAAATTGTAGAAACAGGTGCAAACAAGTCTCAATAACAATAAGAAGAGACAAACAATGAGAGGGATTAGTGAGCTAAAACCCCATCAGACATTACAAACAGGAACATGCTAGAATTCAATTACAAAGTAGTTTATAATAAGTCACCGACATGGCAAGGAACAAGTAAACACAGATTCAAAAGTGAAACATACATGCGACCACTATGTATCAGTACATAACGTCTTGTGTATATGAAATCACACATACAAATATGGTGAGATACCATACAATTAATATAACCACCATGAATAACCATGGGAATCCATGACAAAGATAAGAGAAAACATCCTATTATTGTTGCTACAACTTCAAATACATAACATGCAATTGGTCAATACCCAATAGTGGAACATGGGTCGTTCATATCATTGCCTAGTGCCAAAACCCTAGCCCCGCTGCAAATCCCTTCTACCCACTACCAAGAGTTGAGTGGATCTCGTTCTCAAGCATAAATGAGGAATCTACATCTGCCTCAACTCAAGTGCTAAAGTCCTCCTTTTTGAATGAGGCCTAAGGGAACATTTATAGAGGTGAGGTGACTGCTCACCTACCGTGACCCTTGGCCTCCCTTATGACCTTTTGGCTACCCTCATGACTCTTGAGATTACCCACTTCTTCCTCAGGCCACAATGATTATTACATGCCCAGATTAGACCTAACATAGTGGTTGATATAATGGTGGGTGATATTTACATCATGATGAAAGAGATAGAGAGAAAGATGTGGAGGGTTATTGGAAACCCTAGAATGCTTGATGCCCAAATCTCACAATGATGCAGATGCTTGGTCCTGAAATCAATTCATTTTCTTGCCACTATGCCTCACTTGCCTTCATCTATCTTTTAGTGATGTGCCTTTGAGTTTATTGAAAGGTTATTAGAACTTGGAAGGGACCACCTGGCTTACTGAAGGAAAACCTAGTTATGCAAGCTCCATGAGAAACCCTAATCCTTTTGCGTAGACCAATATTTGTTCCGTTCCTTCTACCTGCAGGAAAATAACATTACTCAGACATAATTTCAAACAAAGAATGATAATGGAATTACAACCAACTAATTTGAAAGAATGACATTAATAAATAATTAATCTAGACCCCTGTGTGGTCAATTGTTGTGCCACAGTATTATCAATGCATGTGGCCTTGGGGGGTCCTCTTGGAATTCCTCAGATGTATTCTCATTTACTCTCATTATCGCTTCACTGCAAATATTGTCCTAGTATCATTGTCTAATCAAGGTCACTAGTGTACACCAAGGTTAGACATTGTCACATTGGTCAGTTATGCAAGTTCCCATTTGACAAGCAAACTCTGTCCGAGCCCTTAACTCACAATGTTGTTCCGCTTGAATAGGTATTGGTTTTCTGCCTAGTATATCTCAGTTCTTAGATTCCAAAGGCCTCATACTACTAAAAAATCTTCAATTGAAATAGAGATGATCCATTCTTTGAATTTGTTCCTCCAATACTTCATCAAAACTCAACACCGCAATATGCAACAAATGAGTCAACACAACACTTCCTTTTGTCAACATTTCTTCAAATTGTCAACCTGCAAATTGTGTCATGGTTGAGTCTAAGGAAGTTCCAAGAGTCTGCCACTGACAATAGGCCACTATCTACCTGAAACGTTTTCCTCCACTATATAACATATTTGATTAATTTTCTAGATTCTAATTCACAAGTCTTTTCTATTGTAAAATGAGGGCTCTTTGTTGCGTTCTAAACCTGATCAGTGCTCTTGTAGCCTAACACTTTTAATTCTAAACCAAAACTCCAATGCATCGAGCCTTACTTCTGCTGCTTCGCAACTTAATTTAACAATGTCTTAAGGGAGGCATAGTAACACCTCAAAATATATTAATACAATATCACACTTTCAGAAACCCTGACACAAATGCGCTCAAATTTTCGTCACATCATCATGCAAAATTAAGCTCACAAATAGTCCAAAATTTGTCACAAAAACCACAAGTTCCTTCAAAGTATAGAGATTTGAAACATGAATATAAGCCAAAAAACTTGGATTGAGGGATCTGGAACAATTTGAAGGCTAAAATAAGGCCTCAAAACCCGTGAGCATAGGCAAAGAACCTTATGCAACATGTTTTCATGATATTCTAGAGTTTTCTTGCAGATACCTCCAAGATTTGTCTTAGTCTTTGAATACTGGAATGGAGTATTCAAACTGATCTCATTTGGAAGTGTGACTTAAATAAGGTGGGCAGAATCATGACTTAGAAGTCACATAGTCGCATTTTGCTAGAAGTCGCAACTTCGATGGCCAGTCACACCTGCGATTCTGTGACTTCCTGTAGGGGATACTTGAAAATCGATCACACAGTCACATAAAAGGAGGATTCAAATCAACCTCTATTTGCTTCAGGAGTGACTTTGCGACCAGGCGACCTAGGGAGGTCGCAAAGTCGCATTGAGAGAAAGTCGCACCTTCTGGCCTCCAAATGGCATGTGACTCAACAACTATGATAGATGTTTGACTCACTGGGGTTTCATGGTCACAACTATTATGGTTGCATCTTGCTGGCGCTTATTTGAGGCTTCGAAACTACGATCTTGTGACTCGGAGAGGTCATCATGTGGTTGGAACCAAGTGACTAATACACTTCCCTTCCTTTCATGCAGAATGCATTTTTAGAAGAGCGAATTTGCCAATGGATTTTCGTTTAGATATTTGGAATGGAGTAGAAAGAAACCTCTAAATTGGGTAATTCATTTGGCTTTCTATTCAAACTTATCTACTAATACTATCGTGTGTGGTGCGGGGTACAAACTCAAACAATGGTGATAATTCTAGATAATAGGTTGCAATGTGAGAGACAATGGGAAAGGATGACTTTGATGAGTTACCATGGAAACCAAATGTCCAAAACGCTCATTTTTTTCCTCTAATGAAGGAGGGATTAGATAGGATTGATGCATCTGATATAACATATCCTGCTGGAATAAGACAATCTCCAGTGTGTAAAATTTAATTCTGCAATGGTTGTTGGAGAAGATAACATTCAAAACATTCTTAGTAAGCTCTTCAAAAAAATAATTTGGCAAAGAACACCTAGGAAGCTCATTTCCTTGACCAACATCATCATGACTTGGTATAAATAAGAGTCAACTCCCTTCTTTTAAGCGGGGATGTTCAACAATAATTGATCGGAGCTTACCAAATTGTGTTCAAAGCTCTAGAAAAGCATGGAAAACAAGATTGCATGGTCGAGAGAAAACGTTTCACACGAGAACAAACAAAGAAGGTACAATTTCCGCCGACTCATATCCATTCAAAACCCTGGTTAGCATTTCCATGGACTTTTCTCTTCACTGTCAACCCAAACATCAGAAAGAATGACAAACATGTCATTCAATGCCTTCTGTTCCAGATCAGTGAATCTGATATTTTCCTTTGTTGTCATATTCCCACCCCCAAATAAATCAATACTTGTTGTTACTGAAAGAGATACATCCCGATTCTCTGATGGCAGAAAACCACATTTATGAACCTATGATGACCATATAATACTCATTATTCTCCATGCATCATATCTCATGTGTGTTGGTCTTCAAGGTAGCTAACATATGGATATAGTCCCCTCTCGGAAAAAAACTTCCATAATACTTTCGAGTGAGTTATAGTGGTTTAACTAAGCATTACCCCTTTATTCGTTAACAAAAAATCCACTGTGTCATCTATCAAATAATCGACATTCACTAAAGAGCGTAGCTTGTGTCCAGTTCATTTTTCCATTCGATTCCTTAGAAGAGTAGGTGAAGTTCATCTTAGCATTGTTAGGCCAAGGGATTTCTTGTTGCATAGTTGAATGTATACCCCTGGTATCTTCGATCAATTTCCTAAAACGGAGGTGGGATGAAAACAAGTTAGCCCCCGATAGTGATATTTTCATGTGAGAACATGGAAATCAATGAATAAATAAACGAATTCAGTTCAGGCACATAGATAATAATTTATCCAAATCAAAGGGCGACAAATTATATGGGTTGGTCAAGTGCGCTCAAGTTTGGAGACCGAATCAAAACCCTCTGGATCTATTAATTGTGCTTGTCTATGATATTTCATGATGCCCAAGGTGATGGTGCACTCATAGGGTGCGTTCCTTGAAATGCTCATGACCATGCATTTGGAGGGAGAATATCAATGCAAAGCCAAGCTTCAAAGACACATGCAAAGATGACAAACTTACAAACCCTAATGCACATGTTGGGATGGGGAACCAATTATGAAAGAAGGTGAAACATGACATTCAATGATTCTTACCATAGTGCTAAATAGAGAATGCAACTCTGGAGGAATATGAATTAGGTTAAATCACGCAGGGAAACATTATTGTGCCAATTTAGGGTTTCTCTCCAAACCCTACTATGGCCAATCGTAATGAAAGCTAGATTTGGGTCTTTCCCGCCTATGTATAGTGTCACCATTGATTTGAAATGTATAGGGAAAATATATGAAGTCTTGGGCAAGACATCACACTTCCAAAACCCTAATGGAAGGGTTGGGTCGATGCACAAGATGGGGCATGAAAAAATAATGCAATATATATCACATGATTACATGAGTGAATGCATCGACAAGGTCTGACAAGAACAAGACATGCGGTGAATTAGCCAACGAAAAATTGGAGCGTCCTTGGATGGATTGAGGTGAGCAGCGGGGGACTTGAAATTTTAGATATTCCCAAAATTTTGGGTGGTGTTGTAGCATCTACAAAAATTGGTGAACCACTTGTAGAATCCAGTATCTCTTTCAACATCGCTATAATAGTCTAAGTCTAGGTATGATGCAAGGAATATTGAACGGTTATTGTGGGCACCTCTTGCGTTGTGTCGACCTTTGCAGATATGCCTTCCCTTCGTGTCTCAGATAGGTCTTGCCAGTCAGTAAACACCCAATTAAAGTTCACACGTGTCAGTATTTGATGATGATGCAAAGAACGTGGCAGAGGGCTTATTGTATTCAAAATTTTAAAAGTAAGTTTTTAGTGTTGCTCCACTGCCAGTGGGCTTGGAAAGTACCCCGGTGGAGTCACTCCAAGAAATCACAAATGTTGCTACACTACCAGCGAGCCTGGTCAGAACCCTGATGGAGTCGTTGCATTACCTCTCTGTGTAGGAAGCCTTTCTCGATCCTTTACCCTTTATTTGGTTTTATTTTCTTTTACGTGTGCATTTTCACTTATTTATAGGCGTTCATTGCGCTAGGGTGGATGAGGGATCCTGACTTATTTTACGATCAAGAGAGGTTGTTTCTTGTTTGACAGAAACTAAGAGATATCCTAATTTAGGTATTCCCTTATGCCAAGCTTCCACATCTCATATCCAGTTAGCAAGTGTACAAAGAACACAAGTCATTGAAGCAATCAATACCACACTAAGCATGAGGTTCAGGTTATGGGTATAAGCCATTCAAACATATTAGGGTTCCCCATGAGAAATTTGTTCTTATCTTCCCTGTAATAAATCAGAATCATAGGAGAGATATCCAGGATGAAATTTTGATGACTGGTTCTAAGAGAGGCTACTCATTGGTGTAACCATCACAACTTCACACCATCATTAGGGCTAGGGTTTCGGTCCTAGGGTTAAGGTGACCAGGAAACTCTCCTAGGGATTTTAAACAGGTGTGAAGAGGATGAAACAATGCACTTTGGAGTGAGAGAAAAAGGTGTGAGAAATCTATTCACAACACCACAGGTTTGAAAACTTTAGGTTCATGAAGGCTCATGTAGCGGCATGCAACATGGAGGAAATTTCCAGGCTAGGTCAAAGGTGAGTGTGTGCCAAGTGAGAAGGAAAGTGTATGATGCAATGCAATAAATAGGGCTAATGATGCAATGTAATGCTATGTGCAGAAGAGATCAACTAATTGGAATTAAAGGACCAATGCAATGCATATGCAAAGATTTCATGAATGCCATGCAATAATAAACAAATGCAAGGACATGAGTGCAAAAATAACAAGCAAGGAACTAACTACCAACAGTAGAGAAAATGAAGCATGACAAATTTAAATCATAAAGCAAACTCTAATCAACGAACTAATAAGAAAAACTAAAACCTAACTAGTCTAAAACCCTAAATCCTAATTTAACCAAAGCATAGGTTAGGTTATGTGAAATAAAACTTCCAATGCAGCCACCGCAGTAGTTACCAACCTGCAAAAACAAATATGACACCAATTATAATATGTGGAAAGAGTTGTGTAAAACATAACATGCTTACCTATAAAGCATTCACAACAGAAAGAACATCTTGTCCACTTATAGGGAAATCTATCAGAGAAGACCTTTCAAGGCGAACTACAGCCCAATCCTAGTAAACCAAACCATAAACGTGAAATTTATAGTCATCCATCCATAACATACATCTGTTTATGCTTAACCCTAAATCCAATGCAAGTAAGGAAAGATGCTACTAGCTAGTAAAGGAATCTTCCAGATTAATCCAATAAGCAACCCTATCATGATGTAGAGGATGATCAACTTGATAAACCTGAAAAGAGGGGTCTCTGTCGACTGTAACTGAGATCCCTAAGGATTGAAACACAGAAACCCTAGTTTGAAATTGTTTATAGACTTCGTCAAGGACGTGAGGACCTAGCATAACCATTAGCGCAAGCTGAAGTGCCTCATCGTCCTAAACAACCTCTGAACCTTCAAACAACACGCCATAAAATATTAGTAGCTTCAAAATATTTGTAGATGGATGTATATGGTTATTGTTGTTTGTGACCGGAGAACTATTAGTGAAAATATTGTGGATTGGATCCATTGTCTGAATATTGATATATTGGAAACTCAACAAATCAGATTCTTTAGATTCCCAAAAATGAATTGAATCAACCGAAGGAGTCTCAGGTAGAGGGGAGGTCAGGAGTTTTTCACTTTCCCATACAGGATATTGTAAGGTATCATTTGATAGTGTATGTTGACAGACTGTACCGGCTGGGAAACAATAAAAAAGGTTCGAGATAATGGCAAGAGCACTCCCTTCAGTAAACAAATTAGGGTATAGAGGTTGTTGCACATTAGTTAAAAGGCGATGGAAATATTTTCTCAGAGAGACATTTCTCGAATCAGAGGATTTCCAAGATGAGCTCACATCCGGTGAGATGATGTTGTGAGGAGCGTGATGTGCAGAAATGCTAATTCGACTTGGTTCATGGGTCTCATAAGGAACATGAGAACCTGACATAACCATCAGTGGACACTGAAGTTCCTCAACTTTCTGATGAGTCCCTAAACGTTATAAAGGTGGGTCACCAAATTCTGGTGGCTTCATAGGATGAACAAACGGATACGTAGGATAATCACCAGAGGCATGAGCGAATATATTTCTAGTAAAATGAGAATCGTTGAAACCACTAGTTTGATCAAGTTGGATATATCATACATAAGGCTATTCTTGGCCTGGGAGTGAAGAGGGATTAATGAGAGAACCAACTTGAGTTGGGCTAGATGCATGGCCCTCTTCTCCACCTGTTAAAGACTTCGTGTGGTAAAGATCAGGCACAAGGGGTTCAAAATCTGCATCCCTTGACTGTGACGAATCACCCCCATGTACATGATTGCAATCAACGTGAGCAAGATAAAGATGTGAATGAACTGAAGGAACCACATGTGTAGTAGACCCATGGACTAAATCAGGGTAGAATGGATGTAGAGAGTTAGATAAAGGGGCTCCGATCAGACTCGGACTCACATTATGCCCATTTGTGTTCGCCAAAGGGAAAGGTGGATTTGGAGGCCTGATGTGGTTCGTGGATTTGATAGGAAAGTCAAATTTACTTGGGACAATACCAAAGCCATCATGCCCAGGTGAATGATATCCCAGAATATAGTGAGACATATGTTGAATGGACTCGATCAGGGTTCCATCATCAGGAAGAGATGTTATGTGATTTTTAGATTCAATATCCAAAAGATGTACGAGGGATTTAGAGGTGAGACCATCAGATCCATTTCCCAGAAAGCATTTTTCATCATTTGAATCATTCACGACCATAATCTGATTATGTAACAAGTCAGTAGGAGGATGAGAAATCCTACAAAACATAATCTCTTCCTCGGGGGCTTGAGGTTGTTCCAGATCCAAAGAGATAGGAAAAACAAACTTACGGGTAGAATATGGACACTTTGTAATATGAAAGTTATGATGACACTCATGCGAAATAGGACTTTCTTCTAATTAAAAATGTTGTAAAGAAATGAGAACCAATCTTTGAAAATTTATATTCAAATATATCTAGTTGACATCACTTTCAGGAAACTCAAAACAAAGATGCACATATCTAAAAGAAAAATCCTCTAAATATTCCTTAGGTTTCATCCTAAGCTCATTTATCCTCTTTAACACATCTTGAAAATCGTACTTGTCAAATGATTGTTATAGCTTACCGATGAGTTGCATGAATGAATGAATGGATGCCGTTGGCAATGTGTGGCACCATTGCTTGATGCGAACTTCAAGGGTTAGGGAGTAAAAAACACAAGCAAACTCTTCATCGACGATCTCAAAAGATTCACAAAACTCGAGGAAATCACAAATGTGCTCAATTATGGGTGTTCCATCCTCACCATCAAACTTTAACTGAGACAAATGATGGAGTTTCTCCTGGGGTATGGAAAATCCAAAAGTAGACAAACCATATAAACACCCTAGGAGAAAGATTCTATTTGGTGCCATTAATGAATATAAAACTAAATTGTAGGCTCCAAGGGCTCAGCTTGTCATCCGACCCTCCTTCTAGCACCAATTTCTTGACAGGCCAAAATGTATCACCAACGACTAAGGGATCTCCCTGGTATGAAGTCCCAATTAGACCTCACAACATTTGGGATAGGAGCCCCATCCAGTACATGGGCCCGACTTCCACCATGAATGTTTTCTGCTATTGGTTATTAGATGAGAAGATGCCAGAGTGGGGCAAGAATGAAGTGCCCAGGTAGCGAAACAAAATCAAGCCAAGATTGACAAATTGCAGAAAGAGGTGCAAACAAGTCTCAATAACAATAAGAAGAGAAAAACGATGAGAGGGATTAGTGAGCTAAAACCCCTTCAGACATTACAAATAGAAACATGCCAGAAGTCAACTGCAAATTAGTTCACAATAAGTCATCGACATGGCAAGGAACAAGTAAACACAGATTAAAAAGTGAAACATACATGAAACCACTATGTATCAGTACATAACGTCTTGTGTGTATGAAAGAACACATACAAATATGGTGAGATACCAGAGAAATAATACAACCACCATGAATAGGCATGGGAATTAGTGCCAAAGATAAGAGAAAACATCTTATTACTGCTGCTGCAAATTCAAATACATAACATGCAATTGGTCAATACCCAATAGTGGAACATGGGTCGTTCATATCATTGCTAGGTGCCAAAACCATAGCCCCTGTTACAAATCCCTTCTACCCACTACCAAGAGATGAATGGCTCTAGCTCTTAAGCATAAATCATCTATCTACCTCTGCCTCAACTCAAGTGCTAAAGTCCCCTTTTTTGAATGAGGCCTAAGGGAAAATTTATAGAGGCGAGGTGACTGTTCACCTACCGTGACCCTTCACCTCCCTTATGACCTTTCGGCTACCCTCATGACTCTTGAGATTACCCACTTCTTCCTCAGGCCATAATGATTATTACATGCCCAGATCAGACCTAACATAGTGGTTGATATTTACATCATGATTAAAGAGATATAGAGAAAAATGTGGAGGGTTATTGGAAACCCTAGAATGTTTGATGTCCAAATCTCACAAAGATGCGGATGCTTGGTCCTAAAATCGATTCGTTTTCTTTCCACAATGCCTCACTTGCATTCATCTATCTTCTGGTGATGTGCCATTGAGTTTATTTAAAGGTTATTAGAACTTGGAAGGGACCACATGGCTTACTAAAGGAAATCTTAGTTATGCAAGCTCCATGAGAAATCTAATACTTTTGCGTAGACCAATATTTGTTCTGTTCCTTCTACCTACAAGAAAATAACATCACCCAGACATAATTTCAAACAAAGAATGATAATGTAATTACAACCACCTAATTTGAAAGAATGACATTAATTAATAATTAATCTAGACCCCTGTGTGTTCAATTTTTGTGCCATAGTATTATCAATGCATGTGGCCTTGGGGGGTCCTCTTAGACTTCCTCAGATGTATTATAATTTACTCTAATTATTGCTTCACTACACATACTATCCTGGTATCTGTCTAATCAAGGTAACTAGTGTACACCAAGGTTAGACATTGTCACGTTGGTTAGTTATGCAAGTTCTCATTTGACAAGAAAAATTTGTCCAAGCCCTTAACTCACAATGTTGTTCCTTTTGGATAGGTATTGGTTTTCTACCTAGTATACCTCAGTTCTTAGAATCTAGAGGCCTGATGCTATTAAAAACTCTTCAATTGAAACAAATATGATCCATTCTTTTAATATGTTCCTTCAATATTGCATCAAAACTCAACATCGCAATATCAAATAGATGAGTTTCCTTAGTTACTAATGACTAGGCATCAAGATCTGCTTTAACTTAGAGAACACAACACTGCCTTTTGTCAACATTTCTTCAAATTTTCAGCCTAAAAATTGCATCATGGTTGAGTCTAAGGAAGTTCCAAGAGTCTGCTACTGAAAATAGGCCACTATCTTCCTGAAACGTCTTCCTCCACTACAAAATAATCCTCATCTTTGATTAATTCTCGAGATTATAATGCACAAGTCTTTGTTGTTGTATATGAGGGCTCTTAGTTGGGTTCTGAACCTGATCAATGCTCTTGTAGCCCAACACTTTTAATTCTGAAACAAAACTCCAATGCATCGAGCCTTACTTCTACTGCTTCACAACTTAATTTAACAATGTCTTAAGGGAGGCATAGTAACGTCTCAAAATAGATTAATATAATATCACACTTTCAGAAACCTTGGCACAAATGTGCTCAAATTTTCCTCACATGATCATGCAAAATTAAGGTAAAAAATAGTCCAAATTTTTTCATAAGAAAATCCTAAGTTCCTTCAAAGTATAAAGAGTTGAAAAATGAATATAAGACAACAAACTTGGATTGATGGATATGGAACAAGTTGAAGGCTGAAATAAGGCCTCAGAACCCATGAGAATAGGCAAAGAACCTTATGCAACATGTTTGCATTGTCTTCTAGATTTTTCTCATAGATAGCTCCAAGATTTGTCTTAGTCTTTGGCTTAAACTAGCCCTGTTACAAAGCAAGCAAATTCGAATTGGAATGGAGTATAAAAACTGATCATATTTGGAAGTGTGACTTAAATAAGGTGGGCAGAATCATGACTTAGAAGTCACATAGTCTCATTTTGCTAGAAGTCGTAACTCCAATGGCCAGCCACGCTTGCGATTCTGTGACTTCCGGTAGGGGATACTTGAAAATCGATCGCATAGTCACATAAAAAGAGGAGTTGCATCAACCTCTGTCTGCTTCTGGAGTGATTTTGTGATCATGTGACTTGGGGAGGTCACAAAGTCACATTAAGAGAAATTCGTACCTTCTGGTCTTCAGTTTTCATGTGACTAAGTGACTATGATAGATGTTCGACTCACTAGGATTGCATGGTCACAACTATTATGGCCGCATCTTGTTGGTGCTTATTTGAGGATCTGAAACTGTGATCTTGCGACTCGGAGAGGTCATCGTGTGGTTGGAATCAAGTGACTAATACGCTTCCCTTCCTGTCATGCAACATGCATGTTTAGATGAGAGAATCTATCAACAGATTTTTGTTTAGCTATTTGGAATGCAGTAGAAGGAAACCTCTAAATTGGGTAATTTAGCTGGCTTTCTGTTCAGACTTATGTGCTAATACTATCATGTGTGGTGTGGGTTACAAACACAACCAATGGTCATAATTCCAGATAATAGGTTGCACCGTGAGAGGCAACTGACAAAGATGACTTTGATGAGTTACCGTGGTGACCAAATGTTCAAAAGGCTCATTTTTTTCCTCTTATGAAGGAGGGATTAGATAGGATCGACGCATCCGATATAACATATCCTGCTAGAACACGACAGTCTCTTGTGTGTAAAATTTAATTCTCCAAGGATTGTTGGAGAAGATAACATTCAGAACATGCTTAATAACCTATTCAGAAAAATACTTTGGCAAAGAATACCTAGGAAACACATTTGCTAGACAAGCATCATCAAGGCCTGTTATAAATAAGAACCATCTCCCTTCTTTTAAGCGGGGATGTTCAACAATAATTGATACAAGCTTACCAAATTGTGTTCAAAGCTCTGGAAAAGCATGGAAAGCAAGATTGCATGGTTGAGAGTAAAAGTTGCCCATGAGAAAAAAAAGGTACAATTTCCGCCGACTCATATCCATTCAAAACTGTGGTTAGCCTTTCCATGGAATTTTCTCTGCATTTTCAACCCAAACATTAGGAAGAATAACAAAGATGTCATTCAATGTCTTCTATTCCATATCAATGAATCTGATAGTTTCCTCTATTGTTAGATTCCCACTCCAAAGAAATCAAGACTTGATGTTACTGAAAGAGATACATCCCAATTCTCTAATGGTGGAAAACCACATTTATGAACCCGTGATGACTATATAATACCCCTTATGCTCCATGCATCATATCTCACATGTGTTGGCCTTCAAGGTATTTAACTACATGGCTATAGTCCCCTCTCGACAAACAAAAATTCCATGATACTTTTGAGTGAGTTACGGTGGTTTAGCTAAGCATTACCCCTTTATTCGTTAACAAAAATTCCACCATGTCATCTATTAAATAATCACCACACACTAAAGAGTGCATCTTGTGTCCAGTTCATTTTTCCATTCAATTCTTTAGAAGAGTGGGTGATGTTCATTTTGATATAATCTTAGCATTTTCGGGCCAAAGGATTGCTTGTTGCATGGATGAATGTATAAGCCTGGTATTTTCGATCAATTTCCTGAAAAGGAGGTGGGATGAAGACAAGTTAGCCCCCGATAGTGATATTTTCATGTGAGAAAATGGAAATCAAGGAATAAATAAACTAATTCACTTTAGGCACATAGACAATTACTTATCCAAATCAAAGTTCTATGAATGATATGGGTTGGTCAAGTGCGCTCAAGTTTGGAGATCGACTCAAAACCCTCTGGATCTATTAATTGCGCTTGTCTATGATATTTCATGATGCCCAAGGTGATGGTGCACTCACAGGGTGTATTCGTTGAAATTCTCATGACCATGCATTTAGAGGGTGGAGATTAATACAAACCCGAGCTTCAAAGACACATGTAAAGGTGACAAACTTACAAACCCTAATACACATGTTGGGATGCAGAATCAATTATGAAAGAAGGTGAAACATGACATTCAATGATTCTTACCATAATTCCAAACAAATAATGCAGATCCGGAGGAATATGAATTAGGTTAAATCATGTTCGGAAACATTCTTGTGCCAATTTAGGGTTTCTCTCCAAACCCTAGTATGGCCAGTCACAATGAAAGTGAGATTGGGATCTTTCCTGCCTATGTTCGGTGTCACCATTGATTTGAAATGTATAGGGAAAACATATAAAGTCTTGGGCAAGTCATCACACTTCTAGAACCCTAATGGAAGGGTTGGGTTGATGTGCAAGATGGGGTGGGACAAAAGAATGCAATATATATTGCATGATTACACGAGTCAATGCATCGACAGGGTTTGAAGAGAATAAGATGTTGAGATTGCAACAAGATGATGGAGCTTAGTGAAAAGAGTCGCCTTCACTAAGTGGGCCCGCAGGCTATTTTTGGCGCAAGTCTATTTTTAGACTATGTCTATTTTTAGACATATGGATCATGTCTATGTTTATGGATGATTGATCAAGTTGGGAAAAATAGATGGACTTCTATTTTTGATGAAAGTGTGAGTGATCACAGTGTGAGTGATCAAGTCTATTTTTAGACTGGCTGTCAAAAATAGAAAAGTCAAATATTATTATCTCACAATAATATTTGGACTATAAACTTAATCTTATTCTCTTGGAGCACTTCAGTTTGAGCTACGGAAGTGGCACATGCAGCTGTCAGAAGGAAATTCGTTTTTCTTATGAGTCAGTTGAGTTGTTGCATGCATGACTTCAGTTAGAACTCAAGTGAGTTGAGTTTAGTGGACTGGAGGTACAGTTGATGGAGTTGTGTTCAGTTTAACTTAGTTAAACTGGTTGTAGTTAGTCTAACTGCAGATAGACTAATGATGAGTTGTTAAACTAATTATTAACTCATAATACAACTAAAGAATACATCAGTTAACTCAGTTGCATGTCAGTGCATGTTCAGTTCAACAGGGACAGGTGGTAGAGAATCAGATTGCTATCAGTTGTGACTATAGTTGTGCACCAGATCTTGCACAATCAAGGGATTGAGTATGCCAATGAGTTTTCTCACGTATTTGGCCCGCATTTTAGCCTTTGCTCACGTCCACAAAGAGTGAGTGACTATTTTGCAGGTGAAAATCGAGTTTGGGAAGCAATTCTCATCAGTTCTTGAGCAGGTATTGAGCAGTGGAGGCAGGCAAGCAGTGGAAGAGATTTGGAGATCAGATCTGAGTTGTATTGTGTGTAACAGAGGTGGAGATACTTGTGAGAAGTATTATGCTGTGTAATGTTACATGACTCAATCATTAATATACAGATAGTGTGGGGTTTTTAGCGAGATGCTTTCCCCGTGATACATACTGTGTTAATGTGTGAATGCTCTTGATGTTTTATTGTTATTGATGCTGCTATATTCTTGATCAACGTAGAGGAGCTTATGTATTGTGTATGTTTTCTGCATTAGTACATGATCAGGATAATCTCCATTGAATATGTGTTAAATTATTCAAAATTTCTACATGGTATCAGAGCTAGATGATTTGTAGAAAAAAAATTTCTACATGGTATCGGAGCAGCTTGATTTGTAGAAGAGATTTTTACAGGATATCAAGCGAGGGTTGATCGGAAGCAGTTGAGTTGGTTGCTGGTGGAATTTGAATTTGCAGCAGTGTTTTCTTGGTGACAACGCAACAATGTCTTTCAACGGATTGCGATTGGAGTATGCTCTTGAGGGCAGCTCAAACTATATTGCATGGAAGGACAGGATGGAGGCAGTATTGGATGATAACGGGCTGAAGGAATTCATAGATACGGATATCCCAAAGCCTACTGATGCTACTCAAGCTGATGCTTGGCAAAAGAAGATCGCAAAATGTCGAAGAATTCTGTTGGAGGGCGTGAAGGATCACATTGTGTCCAGCCTCCATGGAAAGGCTACTCCATATTTGATGTGGAAATCATTAACAGAATTATTCCAAAGCAAGAGCGATCAGAGGAAGTTGGCGCTCAAAGATAAACTCAGAAACATCAAATGCGAGAAGGGAGACAGTATTCCCAAGTATCTCACGAAGTTCACTCAGTGTCGAGATGAGCTGGGAAGTGTGGGGGTTACTGTCGATGATGAGGACTTGGTGAGCTTGGCTCTCCTTGGTCTTCCGAAGAGTTGGCATTCCTATCAGGACTCTGTCAATGGTCGGGAGAAGTTGCCAGGATGGGAAAGACTATGGTCAGATCTTGTGCAGGAGGAGATCAGGCGGAGTACCAGGGACGGATCTTCGTCAAAGGGAGCTGATGAAGAGAATTGTGCTTTGGCTGCCAAAGCAAAGAAAGGGAAGAGAAAGAAAGCTTCTCAGTCTGGTGCGAAAGGCAAGAAGCAGGATATGTCCAAGGTGAAGTGTTTTCACTGTCACCAGCATGGACACTATGCCACAAATTGTCCGCAGAAGAAGAAGAACAAGCAAGTTGCTGGATCTGCAGGGGGAGAGGCTTTAGCTTCTCAGTTTGAGCTTGATTTTTCATTGATCGCATGCTTGGTTTCAAGTGTGATGGGATCAGTGTGGTTTCTGGACAGTGGTGCGTCTTTTCACATGACGGGAGATAGAGATTTGTTCTCTGATCTGGAGGACAAAGATCTTGGAGTGCACATCGAGATGGGCGATGATGGTAGATACAGTGCGACCGGTATCGGTACCATTTCCTTTGAGAGGGAGTCTGGTAAACCCTTTGTATTGAAGGAAGTCATGCATGTTCCAGGATTGAAGAAGAATCTCATCTCAGTGGCGATGTTAGAAGACAAGGGGTATGATGTTGTTTTCAGCGAGGGAAAGGCCTTCCTGCGCAGCAAGACAACTGGTGAGACCCGGAAGATAGGGGTTCGAGTGAGGAACCTTTATCAGTTGCATGTAGATGGATGCGCAGCAATGGCAGGCAAGGCAGAAGGATTGGTGAGCCGGGATGATGGCGAGTTGTGGCACAGGAGATTGGGTCACCTTCACCATGGAGCCTTGAAGATACTGCAGCAGATCACTACAGGGCTTCCTAAAGGCACACTTGCGCAGTCAGATCAGTGCAAGGGGTGTACTTTGGGGAAGTTTGTGAAAGCCACCTTTCACGAGAAGGATAGTCGCGCCACGACGATCCTTGAGAGAATTCACACAGACGTGTGTGGACCTTTCTCAGTTGCTTCGACAGCAAAACACAGGTATTATGTGATTTTTGTTGATGATTTCTCTCGTAAGTGCTGGATCTTCTTCATGCAGAAGAAGAGCGAGACATATTCAAAGTTCTGTGAATTCAAAGCACTGGTCGAGAAGGAGTCGGGGAAGAAGGTGAAGGCTCTTAGGAGCGATAATGGTGGTGAATACATCTCGGACGAGTTCAAGGATTTCTGCAAGGCAGAAGGGATTCGTAGAGAGCTCATAGCTCCCCATAACCCACAGCAGAACGGGGTAGCTGAGCGGAAGAACAGAACGATTGTGGGTGCTGCACGGGCAATGTTGCATGATCAGGGCCTACCCCTTCACTTGTGGGCGGAAGCATGCAATACAGCAGTCTATGTGCAGAACCGTTGTCCTCATAGGATACTTGGCATGAGTACTCCCGAGGAGGCTTATTCTGGTAAGAAGCCTGATCTTTCTCATTTGAGGATTTTTGGTGCTAACGTTTACATGCATGTGACGAAGGATGCCAGAAAGAAGTTGGAGCCGACTGCAGAGGTTGGGATATTTGTGGGGTACACTGATACGCCCCACAACTATCGTGTGTATTTGCCAGACAGTGGTAAAACTGTTGTGCGACGGGATATAAAATTTCAGGAGGAGAAAGCCATGAAGTGTTCGCTTGAGAGGGAGCTACACTTGCATGCAGATGAGGAGCTATTAGTTCCTAAGGATGAGCTTCAGGACGTGGATCAGCCACAGGACGAGGTTCATGGAGTGGAAGAGACCACTCATGCAGCGCCAACCATCAGAGGGCGAAAGCGCTTGACAGAAGCTGAGCGACTGGCTCAAGATGCAGAGAAAGTTGTAGGACCACCTACAGCCCAACGCAGGCAGAGACAGTCACCTGATCGGTACACTGGATACATGGCTCTTATGAGCAAGTGTGTTGTGACTGAGCCATCCTCTTTCGAGGAAGCTGTGGAGGATCCCGCATGGGTAGACGCCATGGTGGAAGAGTATGATTCTATTGTCAGAAACAGTGCATGGGAGATTGTTCCTAGACCGGAAGGGAAATCAGTGGTAGGTTCGAGATGGATCTACAAAGTTAAGCAGGCAGCTGACGGGAGTGTGGAGAAGTACAAGGCAATATTTGTTGCCCGAGGCTTTTCACAGATTGAGGGGATCGATTATGAGGAGACCTTTGCACCTGTCGCAAGGTATTCTTCCATACGGACGATTCTTGCTCTCTCAGCGCAGATGGGATGGCACATTCATCAGATGGATGTGAAGACTGCATTCCTCAACGGAGTCATTGAGGAGGAGGTGTACATTGAGCAACCCGAAGGCTTTGAAGTCTTCAGCAGCGAGTCGCATGTGTGCAGGCTCAAGAGAGCGCTGTATGGGTTGAAGCAAGCACCACGTGCTTGGTACACACGGATAGACAGCTATTTCACAGGACTTGGATTCTCCAAGAGCGAGGCGGATCCGAACCTATACCAGATTGTGGTGGAGGGTAAGTTGCTTATCATTGTACTGTATGTTGATGATTTGATTCTAACGGGTGATGAGCTGTTGATACTGTCATGCAAGAAGGATCTTGCTACAGAGTTTGAGATGAAGGATTTGGGCCTCCTTCACTATTTCCTAGGATTGGAAATATGGCAGCGCAGTGGTGGACTGTTTGTTTCTCAGGGCAAGTATGCTCGGGAGATACTGGAGAAGTTCAACATGCATGGCTGCAAGCCTGTTGATACTCCTCTTCCTGGAGGTTGGAGGAAGGAGGATGCCACTTCGGGAGAAGAAGTGGATGCCACTGTTTATCGACAGTTGGTGGGGTCGCTGATGTATTTGGTCAATACACGACCTGATATATGCTATGCAGTTAACCAGCTTTCACAAGCTATGGTTAAGCCTACCAAGCTCTTCTGGAAGGAGGGCAAGCATGTATTGCGCTACTTGAGAGGCACATCGGGATATGGTTTGTGGTACAGACAGGAGGATGAGGTGAAGCTATGTGGCTTCACGGATGCAGATTGGGCAGGGAGCCCAACAGACAGAAAGAGCACATCAGGAGGGGTCTTCAGTATCGGATCGACAGCAGTTTCTTGGTACAGCAGGAAGCAGAGATCTGTGGCACTCAGTTCAGCGGAGGCCGAGTATATGGCAGCAAGTTTGGCTGCATGCGAGGCTATATGGATGAGGAAGATCCTGGTTGGTTTGTTCGGTTCTCATTTGGATCCTACTGTGATTTACTGTGATAACCAGAGTTGCATTAAACTCTCGGCTAATCCTGTATTTCATGATAGATCTAAACATATTGACATCAGGTACCATCATATCAGAGATTGTGTGCAGCGGAGGATCATGTTACTTTCGTACATTCCAACGGAGGATCAGGATGCTGATATTCTGACGAAGGCTCTCACCAGGAGCAAATTCGAGTACCACCGAGGCAGGATAGGGGTTGCTGATAATCCATATCTTGTCGAGAGGGAGTGTTGAGATTGCAACAAGATGATGGAGCTTAGTGAAAAGAGTCGCCTTCACTAAGTGGGCCCGCAGGCTATTTTTGGCGCAAGTCTATTTTTAGACATATGGATCATGTCTATGTTTATGGATGATTGATCAAGTTGGGAAAAATAGATGGACTTCTATTTTTGATGAAAGTGTGAGTGATCACAGTGTGAGTGATCAAGTCTATTTTTAGACTGGCTGTCAAAAATAGAAAAGTCAAATATTATTATCTCACAATAATATTTGGACTATAAACTTAATCTTATTCTCTTGGAGCACTTCAGTTTGAGCTACGGAAGTGGCACATGCAGCTGTCAGAAGGAAATTCGTTTTTCTTATGAGTCAGTTGAGTTGTTGCATGCATGACTTCAGTTAGAACTCAAGTGAGTTGAGTTTAGTGGACTGGAGGTACAGTTGATGGAGTTGTGTTCAGTTTAACTTAGTTAAACTGGTTGTAGTTAGTCTAACTGCAGATAGACTAATGATGAGTTGTTAAACTAATTATTAACTCATAATACAACTAAAGAATACATCAGTTAACTCAGTTGCATGTCAGTGCATGTTCAGTTCAACAGGGACAGGTGGTAGAGAATCAGATTGCTATCAGTTGTGACTATAGTTGTGCACCAGATCTTGCACAATCAAGGGATTGAGTATGCCAATGAGTTTGCTCACGTATTTGGCCCGCATTTTAGCCTTTGCTCACGTCCACAAAGAGTGAGTGACTATTTTGCAGGTGAAAATCGAGTTTGGGAAGCAATTCTCATCAGTTCTTGAGCAGGTATTGAGCAGTGGAGGCAGGCAAGCAGTGGAAGAGATTTGGAGATCAGATCTGAGCTGTATTGTGTGTAACAGAGGTGGAGATACTTGTGAGAAGTATTATGCTGTGTAATGTTACATGACTCAATCATTAATATACAGATAGTGTGGGGTTTTTAGCGAGATGCTTTCCCCGTGATACATACTGTGTTAATGTGTGAATGCTCTTGATGTTTTATTGTTATTGATGCTGCTATATTCTTGATCAACGTAGAGGAGCTTATGTATTGTGTATGTTTTCCGCATTAGTACATGATCAGGATAATCTCCATTGAATATGTGTTAAATTATTCAAAATTTCTACATAAGAAATGTGGTGAATTAGCCAATGAACAACTGGAGCGTCCTTGGATGGCTTGAGGCGAGTAGCGAGGGACCCGAAATTTTATATATGTCTAAAATTTTGGGTGTTGTTTGTAGAAGCTATAACATTTACTTAGGTTTCTTTAGCTGTGATCACCATTTAGGTTTCTTTGGCCCTGATCTTCATTTGCTTTAGTTGTAATCTATCAAGTTAGCTGTGGAATTTCACGAGAGCTACAGATTATGGACAATTCTGTAGCTTTTTGAAAAGAGGACTAAAATAAATGGGACAAGAGCAGGGAAATTAAAATAAAATCTAGGCTACCAAGAATTCTTGATTTTCAACTTAGATTTTCTGTATAAACATGCCAACAATGTTGGTTTTCATGTTTATACATTTTTTTTGTATATATATATATATGTATGTATGTATGTATGTATGTATGTATATATATATATATATATATATATATATATATATATATATATATATATATATATATATATCTTGAAAAAGAAGTAGAAGGATAATAATCTTCCTTGACCAACTCCAAATAAAGATTATGTTTCATATTTCTTACAAGCTCTTCCTTTGTTAATGGTTTATGATATATTAGTAATATATGACCATTTACAAGGAAAGTTACTTTTTCTTCATCAATGGTTTTAATTCTGACTGCTCCATTATCAAAGACAACTTCAATCTCATGAGGACCAAGACAATGAGTTTGAAATTTTCCTTGAAAATATTTAAATTTAGAATCAAAAAGCAATGCCCAATCACCCAGCTTAAACTTCCTAATTTTGATAAACTTATCATTCCATCTAGATATTTTCTATTGAACTATATTGGTTATGTGAATAACATCTTTTTGTATCTCATCAGGTTCATTCAATTTCTCTATTTTTTGTTTTTGGACTTCTCATAGATCAAGACCCAACTTGATTGTTGCTTTGAAGGTCTTTATTTGCAACTCAATAGGAAATAGGACTTTCTTCCCATAAAAAAGTTCATAAGGATTATGTCCCATTGCATTTCTCCATGTGTTATGATATGCCCATAAAGATTTTGGAATTTTTCTTCCCAATCCCTTCTATGCAAATGTATAGTCTTGGTAAGAATTGATTCAAGTACTTTATTAGTAGCTTCAACTTGTCTGTTTTCTTGTGCATGATATGGAGTGGACTTCTGGTGTTTGATCCTATATTTCTCCATTATATTTTGCACCAACTTGGATGTAAATTGAGTACCTTGATCTGTCACAATTTCCCTTGGGACACCAAAACAAGTGAAAATATCCTAAAAACGAAATGAAACTACAACATTTTCAGTAGCAAAAGGAAGTGATTTAGCTTCTACCCATTTTGCGACATAATCTATACAAACAATAATGTACCTTTTTTACCTTGATGGTGGATTGATTGGACCAAAAAAATCCTGAACCCACTTTTCAAAGGTTTCAATAAATACTTTAGGTTATAGAGACATCTCATCTGAAGGAACAAGCTTTCCCATTCTTTAGCAACTATCACATCTCTTAACATATTCCTAGGTATAATTAAAAAGAGGGTCAATAATATCCTAAGAGAAGGATTTTATAGGAGGTCCTTTCATCATCAAAGTGTCCTCCATATGGTTCATCATGACAAGCCTTTAATATTTATGGTTCTTCATCTTCTCTCACACATCATTGAATGATTAAATCATGCCCTATTTTGTACAATTATCCATTTATCCATGAATAAGATGCACTAGTTTGAATAACTTTCCTTTTCTCCTGAGGAGACAAATATGAAGGTAAATTTCCTGTGGCCAAATAATTAGCAATATTTGTAAACTAAGGAGATTTAATAGATCCTTTTCTCCTGAGGAGACAAATATGAAGGTAAATTTCCTGTGGCCAAATAATTAGCAATATTTGTAAACTAAGGAGATTTAATAGATACTGCAAAAAGATATTCATCAGGAAAATTATTTTTACGGGAACATCATTGCTATCATTTTGGATTCTAGATAGAAAATTAGCAACTATATTCTCCTTTCGAGGCCTATCCAAAACAATAATATTGAATTCTTGTAACAACAATAACCATCATGTAAATTTTCCATTAGTAATTTATGCATTCATTAAATATCTAATTGTAGAGTGATCTACATGAACAAAAGTTTCATAACCAGTGATACAATGTCAAAAATTTTTAATGACATGTATAACAACTGAAAATTCATTTTTTGTTACAGTATAATTTAACTCTGCAGGAGTCAAATTTTTTACTTGTGTAATAAATGGAATAAGGATTCAAATCTTTATGTCCCAATATAGCTCCTAAAGATGTATCTGAAGCATCGGTTGAAATATGAAAAGGAAGACTCCAATTTGGTCCTCTTAAGATAGGTGCTTCATAAATCTTTTCTTTCAATGTTTCAAAATATTTCTGACAATTAGGATTCCAAATGAATTCACAGTCTTTTGTAAGTAATTTGAAAAGTGGAGAGGCTATCTTTGTGATTTTAATTATGAATCTTTTGTAATAACCAGTAAAACCAAGAAAAATTCTAACATCTCTTAGACAAATAGGACTGATAATTTGGAAATAAATTATACTTTAGATGCATCCACCTTAAGTCCATGTTTTGAAATGTGGTGGCCTAAAACAATTCTCTCAACGAACATCATAAAAAAAAATTCATGGATTAATGAGAGATTTGTCTCTTTACATATTATGAGAACTTTTTATAAATTTTCAAGAGCTTCCTCAAAAGAATTATCATAGACAGTAAAATCATCCATGTAAAATTCCACACAATCATGAATTAGATTAGAAAAAATGCCTATAACTGCCCTTTGGAATGTTGCAGGTGCATTACATAATCCAAAAGTAAGTACCCGATAAGCATATGTTCCCCATAAAAAAGTAAACTTTTTTTGTCTTGATCTTCCACACAATCATGAATTAGATCAGAAAAAATGCCTATAACTTCCCTTTGGAATGTTGCAGGTGCATTACATAATCCAAAAGTAAGTACCCGATAAGCATAGGTTCCCCATAAAAAATTAAACATTTTTTTGTCTTGATCTTCTGAAGCTACTTGGATTTGGTTATATCCACTAAAACCATCCAAGAATGAAAAATACTTTCTCCCTGCCAATGTATCAAAGACTTGATCTATAAAGGGAAGTGGAAAATGATCTTTCAAGGTAGCTTTATTCAATTCCCTATAATCAATGCATACTCTCCATTTTCCATTTTTCTTTGGAACAATCACTAATGGCGAGACCCACTAACTATCTGTTATTGGGTAAATGAAATTTACATTCAACAGTTTTTGTAATTCCTCTTTAACAATTTGACTTAAATTTGGATTCATGCTCCTTTGGGGTTGTCGAACTGGTCTAACATTTTTTTCAATATAGATATGATGCATACAAGTGTTAAGATTAATTCCTTTCATATCAGTGTATTCCCATGCATAAGAAGAGGAATGTTCTTGTAACCTATTTATCAATTCTTTCTTTTGAGATTCTTCTAAATTATCATTAATTTTCAAACTTTTCCGTGAAAAAAATTCTATTAAAAAATTGCTAAATTTTTCCATAGAATGTAAAGCCATTTAATGTGATGATAGAGATTCAACATTGTATCGTTCTTGAAAATATTGGTCTTCATAATATGAGGAAGAATCATTAGTATTCATTAGATTTAAAAATTTGATCTTCTTCATCTATTTGCGTAGTAGCAAATATTGGTTATATATCAAAATCTTCATTATCATCATCTATCCAAACTTCACTTTCTACTTCTATTGTTGTTTGTGCAAGAGGATATAATGCGAATTTCTTAGTAGATCTTCCATCAGAGATAAACATATCACCATATATACAACTTATACAAACATCAATTGTAGCTAACCATGGTCTGCCTAGAATCAATGGATGTCCTAAATTATTCTTGGGAGTTAAAATCATAAAATCAATAGGATATTCACAAGAATCTAAGGATACTGATACATCTTCTAATACACCATCTGGTTTGATATCAAATCTATCTGCTAATTGTAGTAATGTTGGTGTGTATTGAAGATTAGAAAGTTTTATTTGATCCATACTTTGCTTACTCATGATATTGATAGCTCCTCCAAAATTGAGCAATGTGTTTGGAATATTAACACCATTAATGTGTGTTTTTACAATGGGACTACTTGGATCTAGATATTTTTGAATTGTTAGTTTTCCCATCATAATATCTGCAATTTTTCCAACTAACTAGATTTTTTTAATTTCTTTTCTTTTTCTTCCTGATTTTTTAATGCTTAACTCCTGGATTGTCTTTGAAAATATTGGTATTTCCCTTATATCTTGTAACAAACAAATTTTAATGCAAACATTCTTCAATTCATCTAATATATAATATCTAGGAAACACACTTTGTCTTTCTATTCCTTTGTCAATTTTTAGCCTTTAAAGAAAGGGTGGATTTTGAATAGAAACAGAAGGTTGTTCTACAATGGGAGTTGAGTTTATTGAGGTATCATGTATAGGCATTCTCTATTTCTGAGGAATTTCTTCATGATTAAGAGATGATTCTTTTTCAAGCAGTTCATCCTCTCTAGATTCCTAAATAACAACAGATGGTAACTTCTTTTTCAAAACTCTACTAGATCTAAGTTGAACATTTTTTATATCTAATGGAGTTATCATGCAAGCTTGGAAATTCTAACCTTATATATTGTAAACAGGTTGTGAATTTTTATTCTTCGGATTTGGAAGTGACTGTGAAGGTAGTTGATTGGTTTTTTGGGGGTATGATTCAGATGGTAATTGAAGTGGGTGATTAGAAGGATGAGTTTGATTTTGGAATTGTGGAAAAGTGTTTGATTGGGGAGGATAGTATGGAGGTTGATATCGAATAAATGGTTGTTGAAATTGATTATATTGAGGATTTCTGGGAGGATACTACCAACCTTTTGTCCATAATGGATTTTGAGGTGGCCAACTTTTCCAAGGCATTGGAGTATTCCAATTGTTTATAGGTTGTGAAAATGATTGATATTGATGATTAAGACCCTGTACCATATTTGGTTGTTGTGGTGGCCATGGTCTTTTACCAATAAAACAAAGTGGCTTAGCTTGGCTTGCTTCAACTTCATTTTTTAAGATTGCTTTAATTCTAGGAATTTAAGGGCATTCCTTTGTGATATTAATTTATTCAAAAATACACATATTTCTACACTATCAAGAGGACAGTCTCGTAGAGCATGTTTATTTTTGCATTTAGGACAAAAAATTGATAATGGAACAATTTCTGCTTTTTGCTTGTTTTGAACCTTAAGAGTATCTATTTGTTCACTAATACTCCCTAAGATATTTGTTTTGAAGTTGTTAAGAAAATTACCTATTTCTATTCTACTTACTGTCCTAGTTGCAGATTTGTTAATCCTAGACATAATAGGGTCTCTTAGATTTTTCCTAGTTCGAGCCTTTTCTCTTGAAATGTACACACACAATTCATAAATTTCTCTAAATGATAACTGAGAAACATCCCTTTTTCCCATTAAATTGAGAATATCTACCCTCTCATCTCTAATGGATTTTAGCAAAAGAGATTTCAAAGTTTCTTCATCTAGATTATGCATTTTAGCTCTTTTAACATTATAAGAAAATATTTCAACAGAATCTTCAATATTTTCATCCTCTTTTTGAATCATTTTAAAGATTTCATCTTTAAGGTTATGATGCATACAATAATATTTTTATTTGTATAAGAAAAAAAAATTAATTTCTTCCCATGTTCTTATGGTATTTGTTCCTAATCCTATAAACCATTTAAGTGCTATGTCTTTAAGAGTGGTTGGAAACAATTTGAATTTTTGAGAAGCAAGCAAGTAGTCATAAGATATACACAAGAATTTAAACTCAAAAATAAATGTTTCAAGATCCTCATGTCTTAATCCATGGAAATTATGGAGGATGGAGGGTGAGATATTCTTCATTGTAACTGTGGTATCTTCATCTAAGATGGGAAGCCCAAAAGGTTCTAGTTCTCCTCTACCACCTCTTCCTCCACCTCCTCCTCTATTTCCCCCTCTACCTCTTACACCTCCAATCCTAAATTCACCATTCACATTATGTACTTCTCCTTCCCCTGCCATTGTAGATTATTCAGAGCTAATGTAGGTTTATTCAATTGGATTTTCTACCTCCTCTTCTGATTCTTCTATCAATGGAATAAAATAAGTTTCTTCTTCTTCTTCACCTGGGACTTCAAATTCTTGTCCTAGAATTGGTTCTCAAGTTGAAGATAAAAATATTACTCCTTCTGTTGGGGATGTAGGTTCGTCTACTACAACTTTAGTAGAAGAAGTTGGTGAATATTTTGGTTAGATTTCAGATCTTTGTACCTCAGGAAGCATAAGTCTACCTTCGAATGATGGAATATGAGTTTTTGTGGATAGTGTGGCACTACAAGGTCACGGTTGGGTGAGCGGTGATGTTGGAATGGAACTCCTACCTCTACTTATAAACCCACTGCTAGAATCTATTTCTCTATGCCTAAATATGTTTTTATCATTTTTTTAATGAAAAGACTCCTAACAATAAATCCTATATACACTTCCCCAACAATGATGCCAAAATGTTTGGTAATTTAATTGAGTTTAAATTACTGCATAAATTATCGACGAGGGCTTGTAAATTGATGAATTGTATGTGCACCAATTGATTCTTTATTATGTGAGTAAATTTTCGAATTGAATTAAGATGTTTTCATGCACATGTTTTATCTAAGAAAATTGTCACTCTACAAGAAAAGAAAATATCACATTGACAGAAAAAGGTTAAATTAATGTGCAAAAATAAATAACAAAATCAAATCCAAATTCTCTTTACGCTTGCAGAATATAAAGCTAATCTAAAATTGCATAAATAAATATCACACAAGTAAATCTAGATTTACTTCTCACTCACAAAAATTAAACTAAATATTAATTACAAAATTAAAATATAACATTGGAAAATCTAAATCACACTGATAAAGCCTTGAAATAAATTATACTTCTAATTGATCAAAATTTACATATGCATAATAGATCCCTTTTGATTTATTTTCTTATCCTTCACACAATGAAATGGTTTAATCTATGAAATACATCTCAAAAAAACTCTGTTACAAACTTTGTTCTCACTATCATGAGCATTCACTAAAAATCAAAACTAAAAGATTAGTTAGGATAATCTAATGCTACAAAACATAAAATGCGAAACTGAAATATTAACTAAAAAATAAAATGAGATCTCACATCTCCTAGGGGGGCTTCCTGGGAGTTGAAGGTATGCAGCGATCAACAAAGATTAAAAATGCATCAATACATAACACGCAGAGGAATAACAATATTGCTTTAATAAATTCAAAGAGTATTTCAAGATAATAACTAATCTGTGTCATCGTCATGTCAAGAGGCAAGTTTTATAACCTCCTTCAATAAATTGTTTGGAGCTTTATAAGCCTATCCTACTCGACATAAGTTCTAAAAATAACATAAGATAATATGAAATAGAAATTCCTCATGATTTGTTATCAGAGAATCAAATCATGAGGAAAAATATCAGCTTCATCCTTATCATTGATCTTCTCGCTTGCCTGATTCATCTCTGGCTCCTTTTCTGCAGGGTTGACTTCCAAGTTGACCTTCTCATATGACATCCTTATCATCTTTCTATATCATGAAGATAGTTGGATATCATTATGCTGGTTGTCAGCTACATGTCCATACATTTCATTCTTTAGTTGGTGTTTCAGAACCTACATATTCTTCAAGTAAGTTGCAAAATTGATCATTAGTTGTAGAATTATTGCAATTAGGCAACTTATGCAAATATTAAATCAAATAATAAGGAAACAATGAAACTATGTATAAAATATGTTTAGGTACCTGATTTTTTAAATAACCTTGCAAGATGACACATTATTGAGATTATTATGGTCAAAAAGGAAGAGAATGGAGTGAATGGAGTTTAGGGAAGGTGTAAAAAAGGAACAATTTTGGTCTTCAACAATTTCCTTATGCTAAAATGAATGAAAGTGATTATGAAATTAAATTCAAACCCAAGTATCAAAAGAAGAATCAAACATGAAAGAAAAATAACTTTTACTCGAAGGAACAAAGTGACAATGAAAGTAATGCAAGCGTGATTTATTGAGAAATGAATGAAATTTTATATATTGGTCAGGTTTAAGAACCCAAAGTAGAAGTGGATCTTGAAGGAGAAATTAAAAGTTCATTAAATAAAATCAAGCTTCTCAAGAAAATGGAAAGGCAATTGATGTAGCATCTTCAAGTCAAGAGTCTAAATGAAGTCACTATTGTTTCTCTCTAAGTTGAACTAGAAGTGAAAAGGATAAAGGAATTTCTATTAGAACAACTAAATGAGAAGGAACAAATATGTGATAGACTGGAAGAGGAAGTATAGACTTAAGAGAAGAATTAGAGTATCTTAATTCAAAGTTAAACAAAAAGACAAAATCCCTAGATCATATTCTAAGCATACATAGGTATCTCCTTATCAAAAAAAATCTTAGCTATTAAGAAGAAGAGGAACCTAAAGACAATGGTTTTCCTATCTGATCAAATGGAAGTCATAAGATTGATTAGACATTTATAGCATCTAAAAGCAACTCACTTGAAGATCTAAAGAAAGAAGTACACTGGGCCAAACATGTTGAATTTAATGATAAAGAAATTATGGAAAGGAGCAGAATGAAAGAAATCAACATGAAGGAAAAGGATCCATAAGTAGGACAAACTAAGACTATGGCTCATCCTAAAGAATCTTTAAGAAACAATGAAATAGGTTTTGTAAATCAACAAATAAGTATGACTCGTGTAGGGGTTGAAAAACAAGGACACATGACTCCTCCAAGAAGTAATTTCAAAAGTCCACGATCTCCATTTATGACCAGTTATCAAAACAAGTTATTTGGATATTATTTATCATGCAAAATGTTTGGACACAAAGCGCAGGATCACTAAACGAATGATTTTTTCAGGTATGGAGGATATGATCAAGTATCAAGATGGATAAATATGGACCAAGTTAGAATAATCACTCAATCATATCCGTAAAGGAAATTAAAAACTAATAAAAACTAACATTATGAGAGATAAGAGCCATGGCAGAAAAGGCATGTAGCCTCAATGTATTATATCTCACGCACATAAAAATAATGATAATCATACAATATATAAATACATCAAGAGAATGTCTCAAAATAGTGTGTCTATCTTGGACACAATCACTTTGGTTGAGTAAATATCTCAACCACACACTAATTTAGGAGCCTATCTAGTTGGAGAGAATTTGAGCTAATCCTTAATGAAGAACCACCTGAAAAACCGCCAAATCTGAATGCTGAAAACTCCAATCTAAAGAGAGAAAACCAAGAAACATGAATCAACTGCAAGTCTGATACATCCCTAAAAGTTACTTGACAAATTTATCAAATGTCAAGCTGCAATGCAGAATGGTCCATCTTTATTTTTCTTGGTCCAATGTGTTGAAGAAAGTATAACTAGGTTCAGTATTTACAAATGTAAGTTTGATCTTTGTACTTGTCAAGAAAAAGAAATATTATTATTTTAAATTAAATGAATGAGTTTCTTGCTCATTTCATAGGTCTAGAAAAGTCAAAGAGACAAAGTCATATGTAAGGAGATCTTCTTGAGCCTTCATGTAATATATATGGTCAACCGAATGTCTAAGAACAACCCTCCAAGACCAACACAATCCTCTTGAAGAGAAGCAAGAAAAACAATGAAAAACATAGTTACGTCAACCAACAAAAATGAATTTAAAGTCATGTTGGTTCACTTGGTCATGTCGTCTTATTTATAGAGACGTGACAACTATAAATAGCCCGCTAAGGTCACCACAGAAGCTAACATTTTTCGGACAAGTCTTTGCAACTATGAATGGGTATAGGAGGTGTAGAAAGCATAGAACTTCGGATTACTCTGCAATTTTGGTTGTCATAGTAAGTACAAATCTTGGATGGCACAGTGAATCTCAGACAAGTGCAGGATTACAGGAATCTCGAACAAGTGTAGGATTGCAAGAATCTCAGAAAAGGGCACAGGCATCTCAAATAATTACAGTGGAACAGTGATATAGTCTCATTGTGGCAGATGATATCTCGTTGGAAGAAATACACAGTCATAACCCTAGTGATAAGGATGTTCTCAGGAATCCTACTATGCCACACACTGTCTCAGCATGATGGAAGGATCTCACAGTAACACACTATCTTGACATACATTAAGGTGCAATCACTATCTCGTTCTTGATGAAGATATAGTGACAAAGGCCATGATCTCAGTGAAAGAACAATCACAATGAGACTGTCATGATTTCAGTGAATATACATGTATCTATCCTATACACATTTCAGTATGAAGATATTTTTTATGAAGACCTCGGTGATGGAGCAATGGTGATGATGGTTGCAACATTAATGAATAAGAGGATTGGTGTCTTGGTCTTGGAGTAGCTTAGAAGGTCAAGGGTCATGGTCTTGGTATTCATCAATTGGAATCTCTATAAGAAAAGTTTCTGTGGGTTTTCCTCTCCAAGAGGGAGAAGTTTTCGCCCTGACAGAAATTAATCATCGTGTGTTCTTGTCTCTTTGTTTTTGGTAGCTATTTGATGAACTAAAGAAGACACACTCTAATAATAACAAGTGAATATTGAATAGAAGAATAAGTTGAAACACCTCAGAAATAGTTATCATGTAAAGACGAATCACTCTAACCCTAATTGCCCTAGATTCTTCAACAAAATGACCATCAAAGTGAACTAGATAATGTCCAAAAATGCTCTCAATCAAAATCCCAATCGCGTGCCCACTGACAAAGTTTTGATGACGTCCACTGGCATATTTTTTGAAGTTCAGATTCCCAATTGCTTGTCCACTGACAAAATTTTGATGATGCCCACTGACATATTTGTTGAATTTGAGATTCCCAATTGTTTTCCCATTGGAAAATTTGATGATGCCCACAGTTGTTGATTTGTTGATAACTTTTTCGAAACTTTTAGTCTGACAACCATCTTCAATTCCATCTTCAATTCCATTATCGTTTCCCCCCTTTGTCAGTTGAAAGGAGAGACAATCATTTGCATTTGATTTTTGAACTCCCCCCTTTAAGGTGTAGGAGAGTTTCTCTTTTTAATTCTTCAAGAAACTTTATCTTTACTTATGCCTTAAGTAAATTGTAAGACTTATACAATTTCTTCATTTCTAGATTCCATCTCCAAGGCTTTATCCAACCATAATTAAGTATCACTTTAGTCTTCTTCTACATTCGACATTTCTCTGACAGATTATTTGTCTTCCCACAATGAAGACAAGGATGGAGGTCGAAACATTTACTCTGCATATGACCATTTCTCTTACAATGGTTACGCTTAACATGATTCTAGGTATTTTCTAGAAAACCCACACTTACAAATTGAACTGGTTTTGAGAAATGTGGAACATAAAAAGTGTTTTCTTTGTTGTATACCAAGCCATGTCAATCTTTGTTTAAATTTCTTCCCAAGGTCTAATCACCTTCTTGGAAATATCATTTTCTTATTGTTCTTCACACCTGTTGTTGTTGCTGACATTCATTAAGTCATTTGTATCACACTCAGCATCAATCATCTCTATTAACAATTCATTTGTATCACATGCTGCATCAAACTTTTCAATTAGATCTTCAGTACTACTAGTTGCATCATTTAGTAGCACAACTTGCTGGATGAGATCATCTGTGTCACAACTTACATCAACCTGGTGGATTAGATCATTTGTGTCACAACTTACATCAATCTGGTGGATTAGATCATATGTTTCACAAATTACATTTGTTGTTTGGATGAGGTCTTCTATGTCACATACAGTATCTATCTTTTCTGTACATCTTGCATCAACTAGATCTTGTTTTTCACTCAATTTTATCTATAGTGCATTAATGAGTTGTTCTTTCATATCTAGCTCATTTTGAAGATATTTTGTTGCTTCTAATGTGTTGATCATCTAATTGATTATGTTTTGATTTTGTTTTAACTTCCACTCAAGTACTTCAATTTTGTTGTGCAATTCATGATTGCACTCTTGCAATCCTTTGATTTGTAGTTCAACAATTTGAAGATGATGTCCTCCTTTACCCATTTTGGTCTTTAACATGCTTGCTTGTGCTCACTCGCTTTATGCTCGCTTGATCTTAGATTTGAAATCGTTTGCTTGAATTTCGGGCTCGATTGATTTTTCTTCAATGGGATGAGGGTGTCAAATACCACGTAAATGACCCAAGAGAATTTTTACAATGATTTAATGACTTGACTTACTCACTTGAAAAATGAAAATGATTGACTCACTTGACTTAATTTTTGACCTCCAAGAAAAAAATTACTCTTAAACCCCTTATTCAATTTCAGAATGAGATCAAATAGTGATGATGATCCATCACATTCCTCATTTACAAATTTCTTTTCTATATAAAAAATATTCGATACAAAAACCTTCAAACTTCAAACCCCTTCTACACTTATCATATGTATTAACACCCACTTTTAATATATTTTCATGGCTTATTTAAAAACATACCCAAACATTCACCTATAAATCCACCCTTATACCATCCACTTGGAACACACAATTAGAATATAAAACTATACAATTTTCTTAATCACTAATGTCTCCCATAACGTGAACAGAGTTTATCATCTTCCCTTTTTTTTAATCATTCCCAAAACTCAAGTTTTTACATGAACCCATATAAAACCATGCTCTTATATACGTTTTATGTGATAAATTTAACACTCCACTCAAAATTGATTATAATAAAAATGGTTCATTATGCAAAGCACCATACTGATATGAAACACCCACCATTCGTATGAACTCCCCATGAGATTTTTGGGCACACAATCTTTTACGCACAACTTAATAAGAATGATCTCATGATTCCATGCAATTCATCTGGGCTACTATTGTTGAATAATAGCAGGTCCTTTAAAGATGGTCTTATTCAACAATCTTCCCTCGGAGCAGGTAGCTACGTGAGCCAAGTTCTGAAAGGACCTTCCATTTTTTGTTTGTTTAACACGTCCTCCAACACAAATATACGGATCTAAGCGAGGCCTCACACATAAGTAGTTTTGACTTCTAGGGCTTCATTGTTCTTGAGCTTTTTTTTTTCACTTCAATTTGTGGCTTTAACCATATATATATATATATATCACTCACTATTCATATGGTGAGGGTCTTCTCCTCTCCCTCTCCTCTCCTCTCCCTTATGGTCGAGCACCCTAAAGGATTTTAACTCTCACCCTAAAGGGTTTTAACTCTCACTCATCATATGGGTGAGGGTGCGTAAGCACACTTGACTGTCCAAGGACCCTTTAGGGGGCTCGACTGATAAGGAGAGGAGAGGGACGGAGTCACTCACTATTCATATGGTGAGGGTCCTCTCCTCTCCCTCTCCTTAACAGTCGATCATGCTTACACATCCTTATTAGTCGAGCCCCCTAAAGGGTCCTCTCCTTAACAGTCGAGCCTGCTTACGCATCCTTAACAGTCGAGCCTGCTCACGCATCCTTATCAGTCGAGCCCCCTAAAGGGACGGAGTCACTCACTATTCATATGGTGATATTCATATGGTGAGGGTCCTCTCCCTCTCCCTCTCCTTTTTGGTGAAATACAACCTTATAATGTCACCTTATAAAAAGTGAATCAAAATAAATTTTGGGCATGGAAAAGATAAAGCATACACCATACATAAAAAAATTAATCATTCTACCCGCTATTGTTCGTTTTCGTGCGGGTCTACTCTTCACTTCACTTCACTGGTTTGTTGGCTTTCCACTAGGGCAAAGTTCAAACTCCTGCACTGGTATAAACAACAATGTCTTATAGCGGGTAGAATAGCGTTTATGCATGTCTTCCTCCAGCGCAGATCCACACAGTTTTTCACGCCTCCACTATATAACAGGTTTTCCGATAGGTGTATAAGAGAAATGTTTGATGTAACCAGGATTCCAGCCAAATCAATGGCTCTCGATTAGCATACTTGAAAGAGAAAGAGACAAACTGGGGCTCTCGATTAGCAGACTTGAAAGAGAGAGAAAGAGAAAGAGACAAACTGGAAGGATTTCTACACGGAGATGAAGCCTGACGTGAAGGGGTCTGATCACAATATTTAGTCCCAACGCAGAATTACCAGTACAGATAACAATCTTCGAGATGAATTCTCGAAAAAAAGAGATTTCATATCACTGCTCCTCATGAGTTTCAATATGTAACGTGACAACAATTATAGCTATCTGGTCTGCCCAAAAATAATGCATTCCAAAAACAACAACGTTATCGTATCTATCTTCTGCGTGTTGCACTTTGATTCTAGCGTGCAAGAACCTTCCCAAAACCCATATCATTACAAACAATATTGTTGGGTGTAGATCCTCTTCAACGCTGATGTGATCCACATAGCCCTGCGCTGCATGCTCTTTGCTTAATTGTTGCATCTCATCCATGGAAAACTGCCATGGATTACGATAGATTCACTTAGTCCCTAAGAACCAAAATCGCTCTGATACTTCAATCAACAGTGGACTGCAAGCACAGATCTCTTCAACGGACACACATATATATATATATTCACTTCAAAATTTTATGGTATCTTCAGGTGCCCACGATAGCTCCATTTCTCTTAACCAACGCCTTTCTATTCAGCTACTCAATTCAATTCCATAAAAGGGTGGCTTTCCTTTGTGTCACAGCGTTTCATACTACAACGACAACTTCCTTTCGTCTGACAGTGACAGTGACTCACAATATTGCAACATACAAAGGTTTCCATGCGCCATTAGAAATCTCACTCATTGGAAAGGTCAACAACCATTGGAAATCTCACCCGTATTTGCATCCAACCATCCGCAGCATTTACAACCACATGGTTTTTGTATTCGATTGTCCCACTTCCATGCTTCAAACCTATACTCATCTGCTTAAAATACGACCTCTGTCAATTAGCTAAGGTGATATCGTTTGTTGACAGATTCATAGAACGTTTGCGCCTTCGAATTTACAAATTGGAGTGGTAGATAGATTGCATCCTTGACCTCCTGATGTGATAGATGGTATTATTTCCTTTCTAGTGAATAATGGCTCTGGTTCTTCGTTGACATTCGAACCTCCTCCGTATGCAGCATTAAGAGCTTTAACTACCTTCGCTCTCGAGACTCCAGCCTGAGCATAACAAGCTCTATGCTCAATATCTTTTGACACATAGTAACCAGGGAAACTTCTCTCAGCCTCAACTCTGATACCTCAGATCGTTAATTATCATCTATCCATCTGGACTTCTCACAAACCTGAAAGTCGCGAGATCCCGATAGGACAGTCTTGAGCTCTCACAAATTTACGCAGCCGATTTCATATACAAACGTTCACACATAGGCTATCTTTCATTCAATTTGGAGGCTCGAATACCAAATAAAGGAAATTAAAAACTAATAAAAACTGAAATTAAGACAGAAGGTATGTAGCATCAATGTATTGTATCTCACACTCATAAGAATAATGATAATCATACCATAAATACATCAAGAGAATGTCCCATAGTGTCTATGTTGGATACAATTATTTTGGTTGAGTAAATATCTCAACCACACATTAATCTAGAAGCCTAATTGGAGAGAATCTCTTAACCAACTAGACATAACAAACTCTCAAGTTTGGGGAACTGAGAATAGACAAGTAGGAATTAATCCAAGTTTTATAATTTTAATTATTTTGGACTTTTTGATTGTTTTATGTGAGAGTGAGGCTAAAAATCCGTAATTATTGAAGCCTAATATTAGTGCAACATATGCCATAATGAAGGTCACATAGCTCGATATTGCAGGCTCAACTTTAAATAGCTCAATAGAGAAATATTCCCTATTAGCATTGGAAAATGGAGAAAAGGTCAAGGAGGACCTTGATTAAGATTAATTCATTAGATCTAATCCTGTGGAGACTTCAAGATCATTACTTGTGGAGACTTCAAGATCATTACTTTGTCAAATCAAAACGTTAAGAAGCAATCATTGTATGAAGGAATTATGTGGATTATGTTTTGATGGTGATATCTCAAATGTAAAAATAATGCAGCTACCTATAGATAAATAGTGGAAGCATGGTTTTAGGAGGAGAACAAGAATAGTCAAAAGCAAGTAGCAGAAACATTGTCTTAGGGGGAGACTATATATAAAGTACCATCGTTTCAGTTAGGTCCACATGATCATCAGTAGATGGCAGCTTTCAATAGATATCTATGACCCTTTGTCATTGATTTCAAAGGGGGAGAGATTGTATACATTGATGAAAGAATTTGAATAGGGAGAGATTTCAAGCATTACACTCACACTTGAGCTCGGAGACATTGCAGACACTTCATTTGTACAAGAGGAGCTCTTGATTTGTTTTGACATCCAATGACCATAAATGTCTAGTGGTGTTTCCATCAATACCAAAAGGGGAGATTGTTGCAAATAGTGTTGTCATTGATGACAACAAGATTTTGTTGATGTCAAAGGGGGTTTATGGGATAGTAGCAATAAGACCATCCCTGATGATCAAAGAAAAAACATGACCCTTTGTGAAGCAATATGATAGTTGTACCTTACATAAGGTCTCATTACATGAAGATATGGGTGCTTGAAGTTATTCATATTTTTAATGAAGCTATGATGCTCAAAATATCTTAAGAATATAATAGTTAAGTATATATTGTCAATACCTTTCCAATAGTATATTCATATTATAAAAAATATTCGTTGGTTATAAGTTATGGCCAATTGAAAATCAACATTAGATTTAGTCAAATTGCAAAGGAAATCTATCAGGCTAAAACCAAATCATGAAAGGGTTAAGCAATGTGCAAATTTAAGGTGTTTCACCATTAAATAAGCAAATCAACGTCCATGAGTGCAAAGATTTGTACACCATTTTAGGTTGTGTTGAAGGTGCTGGACCCACCAACATTCAGGGGATCACCCCGGTATGAAGTCCCAACTAGACCTCACATTGTTTGGCGTGGGAGTCCCATCCAGTATGATGGCCTGGTTGCCATTATCTTAAGGATTTGCCTCAACTCTTGCTTGTGAGCATAGGAGAGTGGTCTGCTTTGTCTTCGAGAAGTGAGGTTCTTGTGCCTCGTGATTGCAAGCGTTACTTGTGTTAATGGTTCTTTCACTGTAGAGGGAGAGGTTGGGAGTGAGTCCCAAGTCAGTTGGGACGAAGCCCCAACTCTGCTAGGAATACACAACACAACAAGACGTGCACAACTTCTGAAGGAGCAGTCCACACGGATGCGACAATCACAACACATAAGGGAAGATAACATGTACAACACTTAGTGGATGGGCCCGCATGAGTGCAATGGTTGTTACAACAAGTTTTATGTGAAAGGTCTGTGTGATGTCTAGGGAGGTAGCCACCATGGGCAAGACATTGTTAACATCATATACAACACATTTTCATTAATAAATTATGTATTACAACAAGTGAATAAGTTCAAGTGTTAAACACAGGTTAAAGCAACATGCATTACAAGTGTTTAAGATTAGTCTTACAAAAATTACAATACATGTGTGAAAACATGTTGGCCTATTAGCAGGCTTCTGAATTAAGTGAAAGTTCCAAAACACATTCTTACACCATACATCACTAACCCTGTGGGTGGGGCGTTCGAGCCACTACTTACTCCTCAAAGAAAAGATTACAGAATATCTTGGTTGTGGGAGGAGATGAGGTGAAAAGTCCTTACATGTACAAATGAGGGGGTATTTATAGCCAAGGGTGAAACTGACCCTTGTGGCTGTTCGACTACCCTGATGATTGTTTGACTTCCATGACTCTTCAACTATACATGACTCTTTGTACAACAAGTGAGTCTCTTGGACTTCCACATTACATTACATTGATAGAAAGTATGGCCCAGAGTGGGGATGTGGATGACATGATTCATGACATGGCTCGAAATGATAGTGATGGTACATTCATGCTGCTACTGGTGTGCATGTCGAGCTTCAATGCTGCTGGGTGATGGATGTCCTCATGGTGTGTCACAGCTTTGCCTCCGCATGGAAAAGTGCGCGAAGTCTTCGATGGTCACTGGTTCGCTTGATGTTTCTTTTTCACATTGCTCCTAGCTTGTATATTGGAAGGCTCAACATGTTTGTCTATTCGCGAAAGGTGCATGTTCATCAGTTCGTCTGTTTGTGAGCACATCTTGCATGTTTTCTCATCCATCCATCCGCGAACACATCTTTGCATGCATCATTTATTCATCTGTTGGTGAACTTGTCCTTCTGCATGTGCTCCATTCATTCATTCCATTTGTCATTGTGCCATGTTTGTTTGTGTACCTATTCCTGCAGTCAGTCATGACGAGATGACATCAAATCCAAAAAACCTCCTAGTCTACCATGATACATGATCATTTCAAATGCAAGTGACTGTGAGAGGCAACAAGGTTGCAAGGCAGGATGGAGGATCTCGACATTGCTGATGAAAAATGTGCAATAGTCATTGGATGATGAAGATGGGCAATCCGGATCGACAGTGACTATCCATGAGGTCTAGCTTAGCTGGAGGACAAAATTGCACAGTTTTCGGAATGAGCGGGCAGTGGGAGCTTGGCAGCCAAAAATGCGCAATTCTTGGAGGGAACTGGTAGCTGGCTGTGAGGACATTGGTAGAAAAGCTGCACAATTTATGGAGGGAACTGGCAGTTTTCTGCTAGGTCACTGGCAGAAAAAACTACACAATTCCTGAGGGGAACTAGCAATTAGATGCTGGAGCTTGGCAGAAAAAACTACGCAATTCTTGGAGGGAATTGGCTATCTGCTGTTTGGAGCTGTTGGAGGGAAAAAATGCACTGATTCTAGGAGGATGGCCTGCTGATCACCTTTGCGCAGTTTCTGAGCTGAGCGGACTTCTTGGCAGTAGAGAGATTTCTCATGAAAACTGCACAATTTTCTGGGTGAGCAGCTGGTCGAATGTTGGGAGGCCTGGCTAGAAAAATTGCACAATTTTTTGAAGGAGACAGGGACAGGCACTAGGTGTCTGTCCGGCCTGTCTGCGCAATTTTCTCATTCAGCAAAGCGGGCAAGGTCTAGTGCCTCTGCACAAATTTTGAGGGGAGTGAGCCTCGGGGTGGCTGCTGGGTCAAGCTCTCTAGTTGACCAACATGAAGGCAAATTGATTTGCTTGTGGGTAGCGTAGCTTGAAATGACCTGCTTGGTGCTTCTGCGCTGTTCTAGGTGACAGTCGATCAAGTCGATGACGAGGTGATGGTCTGGCTGTTAGAGGGGAGTCTGATTGTCAGAACTTCAACAAAAATGACTAAGTGTGTGAACGAGTGAAAGATGCATTTGTGATCCTGCAAACACACAATTACATGACTTGACGACGAGATGACTCAAACCATCCAGACACACATGTTCAACATAACTGACCAACAGTGAATGTGGCTTCGTGTGTGAGTGCGACAAATGTTTTCGTAGCGAACATAACATGTACACACAAAGCGAAGACCTTGAGCATGATAAGAACATGGTCGCAAGAATGACTTCGACATAAACATGCAAAAGCTTTGGTTAAATGGACAAGCAAGGTGGATGTGTAGACTCACATGGGCTCATGGAGTGAACTTGAGTGTTTGTAGTCATCAAGTGAAACTCTTAAGGGAGGCTTCTAAATTGGGCATAGGCCAAAATTTTGGAGGTTGTTGTAGCCGCTACAACACTTGGTGACACAATGGTAGAACTCCAACTTCTCTGTTTTCATTGATTGGTAGCATAGGGCCTTGGTATTTCAGGGAGTATTGAATCAATGTTTGGGTTAATTTGGCTTCTCCACTTACCCCATGGACATACATGGTTCACCTTTTGCCAACTCAGTCAAACACAATCAAAAGTTCAACTTGATCACAGTGTTTCGAATTTGGGAAGGTTAGTTTAGCTCGCGAGTTGAAGATTTTCAGAGTATAAGTTTTCATCTCCAGTGTTGCTTTGCTGCCAATAGGCCTGGACAGTACCCCACTGGAACTGGTAGTCAACTACTAGAGCTTACCAACAAAAACTATGCAATTCCTTGAGGGAACTGGTTGTCTGTTGTTGGGAAAAACTATGCTGATGCTTGGAGGCTGGCCTGTTGATCACCTTTGTGTAGTTTCTGAGCTAAGAGGACTTTCGGGTAGCAGAGAGCTTTCTCATGAAAAATGTGCACTTTTTTGGGTGAGAATTCAGTCAACTATCGAGAAGCCTGGCTAGAAAAACTGTGCAATTTTCTGAGGGAGATGGGGAATGGCACTGGGTGTCTGTCAGGCATGTCTGCACAATTTTCTCAGTCAGTGGAATGGGCAGGCTCTACAACCTCTACGCGATTTTTGAGGGGAGTGAGTCCCGGGGTGGCTACCAGGTCAAACTCTCCAGTTGAAAAGCATGAAGGCAGATTGATTTTCTTGAAAGTAGTGAAGCTTCAAATGACTTTCATGGTGATGTTGTGCTGTTCTGGGTGACAGTCGATCAAGTTGATGACGGGGTGATGGTTCGGATGTCAGAGGGGATTCCGATTATCAGAAATTCAACTAAAATGACTAAGTGTGTGAATGAGTGAAAGATGCATATGGGATCCTACAAACACACACTTACATGACTCGATGACCAAACAACTCAAACCATCCAGACACACATGTTCAACATGACTGACCGACGGTGCAAGCAACAAGCACAACACTTGTGATTGATCATTGGTCGACTGTGGCGACGCTGGAATGATAGTGAATATGACTCTGTATCTGAGTGTGACAGATGTTTTCATAGCAAGCACAACATGTACACACGAAACGAAGACCTTGAGCATGACCAGAACATGGTTGCAAGCATGACTTCAACATTACCATGCAAAAACTTAGGTTAAATGGACAAGCAAGGTGGATATGAAGACTCACATGAGCTCATACAGTGAACCAGAGTGTGTGCAATCATAAAGTGAAACTATGAAGGGAGGCTCCGAAATTGGGCGTAGGCCAAAACTTTGGAGGGTGGTTGTAGCCGCTACAATAGGATGCTAAAGGGTGTGCAAGTCTCGGGTAAATGAACAATGTCATCAATAGGTCAACCATTGGATGAAAGAAATTTGCATGAACTTTAAATGTCTTTGTTGAACCAACCAAACAACAACATGTTGACAATGATGTGGTCCCTTTGTACAAGTGACATGTGGCTTCTTTTCACAACCAACAGTGATGCAATAGCTTAGATGCATGAAAGAAAACTATAGGGCGATATGCGGTAGAAAAGACACATGGAAAAATACATAAGTGTTGATGTCAACATAATTACATGGAACCACATGGGGTTTCCATGTGGTTGTGACAAATGGTTGTTTTGGATTGGTAAAAAGTGAGAAAACATGTGACATGAAACACCCATCAAAAGCCACCATGTGGAATGATGATGTCATGCTAACATAATTGTGTGGATGCCAACTTGAGTCCCATCATATGGAATGGTCACATGGTTTTGAAGTGTAGGTATTTAGGATTACATGTAAGCTTCGATCATATCACATGGTAATTTGGGTGATAGAGTTATAATAATTGGTTTTATTATCCCAACCATGGGACCTCTCGATTAGTATAAAAATGGGGGGATAGCTTTTCGTTCAAGATATAAAAGCAATTTGATTTTGCTTTGTAATTTACAAAGAGCAAGTGTTATGTTTTTGTTTCAATATTGTCATGGTATGTTTTGGTTATAATGTGATTAGCTTGAAGGTGTTATGCAATTCTTTCTAGTTGATGGTTCTAGTTTGGTTTATAGAGTTCAGATGTGAGCACTAGTTGAGTGTTTTGGTGAATGTTTATAACTCTAGTTTGACCCAATTTGTTTGTAGTAAATGTAATGGTTCGTTTTTTATTGCAATGGAGGTTCAACCATAACCTTGGTTTGGTGAATTTTTTTTTATCATTATGATTAGGTGAACAAGTTTTTGATGAGCATTGACTAGAAAAATCTAACTCTTATAACCCTCTCCAAAATTATATATATAACATGGTAGTGGTTAACATGGTTGACAACTATATTTAGCAGAGATAGACATAAATATTGATAGATATGGTGAGGCACAAATATAGGTAGAAAACCTATGGCATCACCAAATCAATGTAGGTTTGAAATTGTTAAATAATGGAGGGTCACCACATAAGCTAATACCATGTAGCCATGACATGACATAGATTCAAGCCACCATTCATATATCACATTAAAATTGATTGCAAAATCTGGTATATCAAGCAATGTTGCATATAGAAATTGGTAATGGACTGTGGACGACAAGTTGAAGTTAGTGGTTCAAGTTTCAACAGACAACATGTCAAGCTTTTTTTAGGTATAAGAAGTTTCAATGTATCACTTAATTTACACTTTCTAGTGGTCGATGGCAGAATCCAACAAGTCATTTGGAGGGCACTGGGAAAATCCCATTTTATAGAACATTTAATTTTTTATATAGTTCTATATGGTCATTATTTTATTTTTGGGAGCATTATTTGTCCAAATTGAGATGTGAAATAAGTTGGATGATCGTAGTTCAGATTTGAATGTAACTAGAGGGTTTTGATGTTGTTTTCACTCATAATTGATGGAAAATACCACTTATGTTTTTTTTGAAGATCTATGAGCATGTAGGTGTTTGGATACATTAAGTAAATAGGTTTGAGGAAGGGTTATAATGACTAGATTGAAGTTTTGGTTGAAGGAGAATATGGGCATTAGTATGACAACCATCATGAGTGATTGATATGACATTTTGGTGTAAATTTTCTAGCAGTACAATGGTTTCACATTGTATGATAGTGCAATGGTTTCAGGTTATGTGGTAGAGACAATGTATAGTGGTAGTGTTTATTGTAGTGTAAATATTTGCAAGTTGTGATTACAGTTTGTGATAGTTTCCTTGTACGAAAATTTAGTGATATATGATGATAATGGATCCATTTTGAAAACGAAATGAAATAGAGGTCCACAAGGAAGTTCAAGAAGGAGGTTGAAGCCTAGATAAAGTTGGAGCCTAATCATTCTTAGGGTTGGAGCTTAGATAAGGTTAGAGCCTCAATTAGGATGTACCCTATAATGAGAAATTGCTTGCATCTTCAAGGTTATCAGGTTGTAGCTTGCCATAAGTAAAAACTTACATAATTTGGGGGTAGTTTCCTCTTGTAGGTTGGGGCCTACAAATTGATGTAAATAATTGAAGACTGAGTAAAAAATAATAGATTGTTTTCTCCCATTTAGGTTTTTGCCTAAAACTTTGTGGCTCCTTGTGATGTGATGCTTTCTTGTGTTGTTTCTAGTTATGTTGATTATGTGATGATGAATTGTCATAAATGATGATATCATATTTATGATCACTATTAAATGAATGTATGATTAATTAATATTGAGAAATTGTAAAATTGACTTCATAGTAATTCACTCCCCCTCTCAGTGTGGCTTTTAGGCTAACATGTCAAGATCAAACAAAAGTTAAAGTCAACCTAGGATAGATAGAAGAATGATGCGAACTAGCAAAGAATGCATAAAGAGCTCCAAGTGGGAGAGCATCTCTATCTCCACATTGAAAGTGGGCTCATATGCCAATTTGGTACCCATATATTACAGATCATTTCAAATCTTGGAAAGGGTGTAGGTGTTGAGTATCTAAATCATCTCTGTGGATAGAGACGATCCCTCTAGCCCAATGAGTGGGTCTAGCAACAAACGAGACAATCTACAAGACACTTTACTATATTACAATCGAAATAAGAGAAGAGGAAGCAGACCTACCTCGCTCTGATGCTATAATGCACTCCTTTGTTGAAGATATTGATCACTTTCTCCTTAGGCTCAGTCCTTGCTTCTCATAGCATTTGAATATCCGCAAAAGAGGCCAAAGACATGACAAAGCATAAAAGTGAAACAAGCATAATCAAATGTAATCCACTTAACAGATCAAGGAGCATTAAGATAAATGAATCATTGACACAAGCATTTATGGAAAGTAAACCAATAGTTGTATATATTAATAAACAAAAGAGGAAGCATACAACCCAAGCCTTGTTGTTAGTAGCAGCCCTTGAGTGAATGTCCAAGTCCAAGCTCAAGCTTTCCAAGCACTCCTTCTCCAAGCCAAAGTGAATAGAATGTAGGAGCTATCTTAGCATAAGGGTGAAAATAATCAGAGACCAACCCTTTGGGAATAGAATGGGATGAATTTATAGGCAGGGAGAAGGAGTTAGGATCTCACCAAAGGTAGGGGAATGTCCTCATTTCATGAAATAAGATCATATGGATAAGATCAAAGGGTAATATTAGGAGAATTCGACTGCATCCACAACGAACATCATCCAACTCGCCATTCTAGAAGCCTCTAGATCACGAATCTTCTCCTCCACTTTGGGAAAACTTTCCTTTTGGGGTTCAATGTGAGTATCTAGGTAAAAGCTGCCCTGGCAGCACGCGGCTCATATAGTGCAACCTACCATAAAAACAAGAGGGAAGTGTGACAGTTGCGTTGACCTAGAAATTTGGGTTTTGAGCTCATTTTTCTCGGTTAAGGCTCAAGGAAACTTTTCATTAGTTCTTGAGGGAGGATCCTAACTGCATATCAGGATGGGTACACTGCATAGTTTTCAAAGTTTTGGAACTTCGGGGTATGAAACACAGAAGTGCAGGAGGTGTGACAAAATATTTTGTAACAAATGCCCCATAAATCATAAAGGTAGAACAGGGAGTGCTGGATGAGATGCTTTATGAGCTAGTGCAAGGACTAGAACAAACACCGTCAGGAGACCTGCAAATTGAGGATGCATATTCATATACATATACGATACCTCTTTCATATCTATCAAAACATGAATCCACAATATGGATGAAGCCATCTGGATAGAAAGTACCATGTGAAAAGATCCATTGTATGGGTGCAACCATCCGAATGAAAAGGATCATCTGGAAGTCTAAGATCCATGGTAGGGACTCAACCACCCGATATAGAAGGACCATCATCATCATAGATATAAGGTCTCACGGTATGGTCACAACCATACGTATAGAGGAAACATGTATACAATCAGGAATAATACATAACTCCATGCAGACTGAGTTATATCAGACAAAACTCAGGGTCTTGCACTCCATCCCAACCCGATCAAAGTACAAATTCTAAGATGCGAATGAATGTGTCGAAGCCAAACATGCTAGAAAACCACTTGATTACCAGCCAATGATGTGAACCATTAATAGGAATGAGAGAAACCATTAATAATGAAAATGGATCTCAAGGTACGATAGTACAATCCGTGAATGTGAAAATGAAGCTGAAGTCAAACACTCATGGAATCATCTGGTCGAAGGCCAATGATGAAAACCTATCATTGAATGTAAAGAGCTTGCCATTAAGGTATGCAAGCTCTAAGGTACTGAAAGGGAGTTTCTAAGTCATATTCTTGGATAATGAGTTGAAGTTGATAGGAAATGATCCATCGAAGGAGGGCCATAATGATTCCCTTATCATCGAAATGAAACAAGGAATAAAATGGAATAAATGAGTATGATCGAGGACTATGGGAAAAGGTCAGACAATGTATAGGTAGTAAACTGTAGATATGGTTTCTCTTGAACATATCGACGATACGAATCTAGAGTGTGGCAACATTTAACTCAACATAATACTAAGGATCATGAAGACGAAGTGGAATAGTCAGATGAGAGGAAAAATGGATCACCCAAACCTGGAAGTACAAGTGATTGGGTGAGGATATCCCAAACCCGACTAAGAAACATATGAGTGTCATGTTCAAGAGCGACATGCTATCTATACATGAGATGTTTCACTTTCACTTTTTCCCCACTATTTATATTGAGTACCCCAATTATTTTTAATCACAAGCTTGAAGGGGATAACATATGCTCGTCGTATAGGTTCATTCTTCAAATGAATCCATACTAGTAAGTTTTACGAGTCTTAGGAAGGAGAAACTTGGTCTTGTCATAGTGACAAGTCTTCCATTATTTAATTTTTACGAGTCTGACGGAAGAGTAACTTGGTGTATTTTTCATATTTAGAGAGTTTGAAAAAGAGATGAAAAACAAAACTCCATCGGGTCCCATTTCGTAATTTGTCTGTCAAACCCAAAAAGGTAGAAAACAATATTCGAGAGAACCTCTTGACCATATTGACCAAGGCGTTCATTTTTCGTAAATAGTCAATCCCAGCCTAAAAAGGGGTAAATGTATACTGAGACGACATTAATTCATTTATTTTAACAAGTTCTAAAAGTCAAGTACTCGACGATCTTTTCATCTTTCGAGAGTCAGAAAAGATCTTAAAGATGACTTTGGGGGGTTCTTTTTCCATTTATTAATAACGAGTCCGAAAAAGAGATAAAACAAAACTTGTTGAATTGGTCAAGAATGATCATTGTTACCACCAAAAGATCCTGTAATTGCACAAAGATAACCACACATCATTGATATTGAGAAAAATAATAAAATATTGGTAAAAATGTATTTTAAAACTTATAAATAGAAAAGTAAAAACATTTTACCATTTCACTTTGGGTAATTTGTGTTAGCACTTGAATTTGGCCTCAGGCTGAAAAGACAAAATCCAAGGCAACATCAAACCACTTAGCCTCGTAGCTAGCCCTACGGGGCAGGAGAGGGCTCTCTTCGGGTCTATCTCGGCAAAAGGTTTTCAAAGGGCAGAGATGACCAATAAAGAACACTGATTTTAGGCTAGTAAACTGATTGAGAAAGTTTGATTTCAGATTTTTAGGGTTTTGGTGGAAAACAGGGGGAGAGCAATTTTGGGTGCGGGGATGGGACACAACTTTTGCAGAGGTCTTTTTGGGGCAAGGTAGGAGATTGTCTTGATGCCTTTGATTTAAGTGAATGGATAGGAATGACCAGTGAGGAGCTAAAGAGAGCAAGAAACTTTCGAGAGTTCTCTTTAGACAGAGGAAAACATAGATATTAAGCAAACTTAAAGGCAGAGCATATAAATTATGAATTCTACCTTAACACTTCATTTACTTAATGTGCAGAAAAGAAAAGTGGGAAAATGATACACATAACACACTTAAAAGTACATGAGAGAAGCACACAATCAACACAAATAACCAGAGGAATCCCAAATAGTGTTGCAAAACCCTGGTCTTTCCTTTGCCAAAATTGCAGAGATACAAAGTGTAATACAATATAAGCTTATCCCTCAAGAGTCCAACCATGAAAATGACTAAGAAAATACATAATATAGGCAAGCTAACAAATTTCCTTGCCTCTAGGGGTCGAGCTCATCATCTTAGGAGTTGTTTCAACCAATTCTAAACTGAGCACTACAATCTAGGCAATCAAAACAACTTGCCTCTATAATCTAGGAAACCAATTCATTCATTAAATTTTTGACTTTTTATGAATGAATCTTCTAGAAGAGATAAATAAGTGCCATGACATCATAAAATTACATCAATTACATCAAGGAGGATGAAAAATCACTCCAAAAAGTCAAAACTAGTCAAATCTGTGTTTTGCTGAGCTGTAGGTGAAAATCTGGCAAATTTCCCTGATGCGTAGCACCCCAATTCTCAACGCGTAGCGCGCCTTTGAGCCCACTTTTGAGGCACTTCCCGGCATCCAAATGAGGAAAAAGTAGGCTTGTTGGAAAGGTCTGGATGTCTACTTTTCAACCCAAGTGGAATTTCTCAATTTGGTGTCCATTTGCCCCTCCAAAATTGCAATCTCCCAAGACTGCTTCCTGTGTGTCCAAAAAGTGGCAGAAAGTCATTTTTTGCATGTTTTTTGACCTTCTGAGGGCTCAAAACCTGATGAAATGTCTTGGAAATTGCTGAGAAAGTGTAATTTGTCATGAAAAATCCAAAAATGCTGAGTTTTTGAGAAATGGACTTGCCCATCTTCAGGGTAGCGCGCAGCGCGCTACGCGTTGAGGGCAAAAACCTGTTTTTTGACCAAAAAATTCAAAAATGACCAAAATTGCTCCAAATTCTCTGAAATTTGAGCTGAAGGTGTGTCATTTAGTACCATGCTCCTCCAAGGAAGCCTCAGCCAAAATATGAAGGGGATCGGGCCTTTTCCTCCATTTTAGTGCCTTGGCCAACCGTCCTTTGAGCACCTTCATTCTTGCTTTACACACATGCATTCGAGCCCAATAGTGATTCTTCATGTGTCGGAGCATGTCTTTTTCCATGTTTTCCTTGGCTAGAAACTTTTCCAAATGAGTATTGACCCAGATGAGCATAGCCTCTCGCTCAATGGGTGTCAAATCACCGGGTCTCTTGCGAGCCAAGTTGCGGTCTTCATGGATCCTCGGCAACTCATCAAGAGAGTGTTCATCCTCTAATTGCTTGTTGCGCTACTCTAAATAAGTAATTGTCCAATTTGCCATCTCCAATTTTTGCTGCAACAAGTCATTTTCAGCCCTTAGTTGCTGGATGATCTCCTTTGACTCCAGGCTAGGAGAAATGATATCAAGGTCAACAACATCTATGCCTGGAACACCTGATGGCCCCTCATCAATCTTGGGCTGCTTGCCTCTCTCTGGTACCTGTGCTGCTGTCAAAAGCGAGGCCCCTTCCACCTGATGTGGAGATAACACTCGCTGTGCTGATGAAGAAGGCGAGACCCCTTCCACCTGATGTGGAGATAATACTTGCCGTGCAGATGCAAATAAGACCCTATGGCCTCTCTGATATGTAACATAAGGAGGAGTGCTGACATGCTCAAGCTCTGGAATATCAAACTGATGTGAAGGCCCTCCCTCATCACGAACAACCTCAGGAGGTGGCTGTGGCACTGTGAACAAGTCACGAGAAATGAAATCCTCCCATGGAATACCCTGTTGTGCCAACTGATGCATGACCACCATCTTGATCAGTGCATAATGATAGATGCTCTTGTGTTGCTGTGCTGGGCTCTTCTTTGCACCAAGGGCACCATCCTCTCTATATTTCGGCACATGAAGAATGGAATGTTCATCATTCGTACCTGTGTGAAATGCATCAACAAATGGATATGGTACGAATATAAACGTGAAAATCTGCCCTCGCAAGTGAAATAGCGAATGATGATCCTCATCAAAGGTGCATACTCGTCTCTTAAGAATTTGAAGGGAAAAACACCAGTTAGGTGCCTCATATATACAGGTTTGATATATGGCTCATAATGAAATCTGTCCAACTGCCTGCGCTTGTTCCACTCTTCTCCAATATTGGGTATCCCTGTTGCTTGAGCAACAATCTCGGGTGACAATGTGAAGTCCACTCCTGCAAGATTCACATGCCCATTGTGCAAATGTAGGACAAACAAGCGGGCCAATTCCTTGTGGTGTTGAATTTGGGAGATTCTCTCACAATATTCATAGCATGATTGATATCAGAAACATGACACTGCAAGTGGACAAGCTTGTAGATAAGCCAAAGAGGTGGGCTCCTCCCTGACATGCTGACCACCTTTACCACCCCTGTGATGCCTCCTTGGCACCTCTACCTCTGGTGTTGTTTCACGGTCAGCACTTTGCTCATAATCTGTTTTGGTTTTTGACATGGTTTTGGAGGCAAATGACTGAAAAATAATGCTGACTGTGCACCCAATGAACTGTTGTTTTGACTTGTTTAAATGCTGTTACCAAAGGGAAAAACACACATGGGAAATGTTAGGGAAAAGGGAACATTGAGGGGATTAGGGAAAACAAATGTGAAAGGAAATTTTAGGAAAGGAACATGGAACATATATAATCATAATTTGTGGGATTTTAATGGGAAGTAGGGTTTAGAAAATTTACATAGGGTTTTAGGAATTAGTAGGGTTTAGGGATTTTAATGATTTTTAATAGGGAAATGATATGATTTGCATGGAAAAATTTCAAGGAAAATGGTGAGGAAAATATGGGGAAAGAGGAATGGAAAATGGGTAACCTTGGGCAGCGAATTTCAATGAAACCCTAGCACATTTGCATTTTTAAAATTTGATACAGCAAGGTAGGGTTTTTACTTCATATTAGCATGGCATTTTTTGCATGTTCATTGCTCATTCATCTTAGCCAAACCAAAATCACCATGGATTAGAGGCCTACCTGAAAAGATTTTGAGAGAGTAGTTTTGGTGGCTTGCTGGCGATTTCTTGAGCAAGAAACCCAACGCGTAGCGCGCCCAGCCTGATGCGTAGTGCGCCTCCAATGCGTAGCGCCTGAGTTATTTAGCACTGGAAAATGCGCACTGATGCGTAGCACGCCCCCAACGTGTCGCGCCTCCTCTGATGCGTAGCGCGCCACTGTAATTGCCCAATTCGCCCAATGAACTTTGAAATCGACTTGACAAGTATTCTCTTGAAGTGTTGAGAGGCAAATGAGTTACCAATGAGGAGGGAGGGGCTTTTATAGGCTCACTTTTGAATTTAATTTTCCCAAAACCCACTTTATAATGTTTTTGAAATGACACTTTTTGAATTAATTGCTGCTGACTTCTAGTTTCCTTTTTCAAAATAGATTGGTTGAAATGATGATTTCTCTTGAAAATTTTTGCAGGGATAGCTTCGGAGATGTCTTGGCAAAGGAGACCAAGGCTACATGCCAACTTTCGGAGAATTTGAACTTTTTACAAATTTTTACAAAAATGAGATAATGACCTTTGTCTTCAAAAACATGGTTTTTGAAAACAAGGTAAAAATTAGCTATACAATGATAAGAGCTATAAAAATGATGCTTTATGACGGACATCCCTCTGTCCTGCTGGTCCTTTATGATATCTCAAGACAAAGCTTGACTCAACCCTAGACCTAAGACCTTGACATTGAAAACAGGGAAATGACCTTGTGAAGATTTTATTTACTGAGGAAAACATGATCCAGCAGTGCATGATCCAGCAGTGCCAAACAAGAGGGGAATAAAAGACATAAGCTTCTCCACCAGGGTTATGGCATGCCTAACGGGATGCAACATGACCACACTGATGAGACACCTAATTATGAAATGCAAAGAGTTTTGATCTCTGGTGGAGGGCTACTAGACCGACTCTAACATTGGCTCCAATGGGGATGGTAGCTCCTTGGAGATGCCAAGAACCTTTGACCTCTGGGAGAGCAGACCAGTGTTTTCCAACCATTGGGCAATGGAGTCATTATTTACATATTTGACCTAAGCTTGGACAACTTTATTGACTGGACATCTGACTACAAATTGGACACAACTTTGACCCAAACTAACTCAACTTTAGACAGAAAATGGACTGATAAAAACAACATGACAAACCTCACACCAACTAATCTTCATCTTCAGAATTATAGCCTTCACCACGGGCCCCAGACTGAGGATGAAAGATCAGCACACACATGCGATAAAACAGAAGTAAAACGGTATATACAATGATGGTGAGAAGAACAAAAAAGCTCATACATGGTACCTCTTCAGCAGTCGACCATTGATCGACCCTCCGAGATAATCATCTCCGTTCATTTCCTTGAGAAGAAAATCATTTTGACCACGATATGCTGCGATCTTATAGGGACCCTTCCATAAATTATCAAATTTGTCGTGCTTCCCTTTGTCTTCATTCCGCGCATCCCACTTCAAAACCACATCATCTATTTGAAAATCATATGATTTTGCTTTCCTGTCATAAATCTTCTTTAAGCGCTCTTGCAACTTGAGAGTATTGTGAAGAACCTCCTCCCGTGTCTGCTGTAAATGAATCATTTGATTAATCCGCCTCTACATGGGATCTTCCTCACTATCAATTTCTTGAAGCAATTTGACCATCAGAATAGCAAGCGACGTAGGAAACACTGCATCTGCCCCGTACACCAGCTCAAAAGGAGACATGCCAATTGACTTTTTATGACTTACACTATCAGCCCACAGTGAATTCACTAACTTTTTATGCCAGCTCTTCTTATCGATTTCCATCAATTTTTTAATAATATTTACTAAGGACTTATTTGAGGATTCTCCCAACCCATTTCCTTGCAGATGGTAGGCGATAGAATGCCCCAAGCTGATGTTGTATTTATAGCAAAAATCAACCATTCTCTTTGATTTAAATTCTACTGCATTATCTGTAATTAACTTACTTGGACAACCAAAACGTGATAGTATATTACTTTCAAGGAAATAAATAATTACCGCATATGTAGCCTGCCGGGTGGGAATGGCTTCAATCCATTTTGTGAAGTAATCTGTGGTTGTAAATATCCATCTATGTTGTCCTGACGATGCCGGATGAATCTCACCGATAAAATCCAAGCCCCACTGCTGAAATGGTGCGCTGACTTCAATTGGTTTGAGAGGCAATGGCTGCAATTTCTGTTTTCCTTGAAATATTTGGCACTCATGACAACTCTTAACAGCTTTATATACATCTGAAAACAATGAAGGCCAATAAAAACCTGCTCTTAGGATCTTATTTGCTGTAGTCTTCCAAAACAAATGACCCCCACAGTCACCTTTATGAAAATCTTCCACCACTGTTTTGGCTTCCTCCTCAACCAAACAATTCAACAATATTCCACCGGGGTCTTTCCAATATAGTGCAAAATTAAGGATGCAAAACTTGGCTGCTTTCAACTTCAATGTCCTACATTTATTTCGAGGCATCCCAGGAGGTGAAGACAAATTTTGAAGTACATATACAATATCAACATACCAAGGAGAATAAATAAAGATGTCAGATACCTGTTGTGCTGAATTCTCCTCATCTTCATCGGACATGGCAGCTATCAAATTGATGTCTAGGACATGTAGATTTGTTTCAGCCATCAACTTGGCAAGACCTCGCCCTTTGATCAACTTAGTGGGTTTAATCTCCAGATCATACTCTAATAATGCAGCAATCCATTTCCCCCGCCTTCCTTCCGGTTCTGTATGTACCAACACATCCTTTATTGCCGCGTTAGGAACATAAGCTATAATGTGGGAATGTAGTACATACATATGGAAATCCTTCAGAGCCTTCACAAGTGCAAGTGCTTGTTTTTCAATGATGTTATACTTTAATGCTCCATCTCTGATAATACGGCTGAAAAAAGCAATAGGCTTCTCAACTCCATCTCTATTTTGCATTAGTACAGCTGCCAATGTTTGCTCAGAAGCAAATGAAAACAAAATAAAATCTTGTGTGTAATCTGAACTGATTAGAGTAGGGGCTGAAGATAAAACCAACTTTACCAAATTGAAAGATTTTATCGCCTCTTCGGTCCACTTGAGCTGGCTGTCCTTTTTCAGCATGTTTGTGATTTCTCTAAGGTGCTCGGCAAGATTCGGAATGAAGCGACGCAGAAAATTCAGCTTACTATTAAAGGATTGTATTTCTTTTTTGTTTCGGGGCTGCTCAAGTTGCTGAATAGCTTCAACACGTGCGGGATCTATACGGATACCATCTTTGGAAATAATGTGACCCAAAAGCTTGCCTTCACTCATGCCGAAAAGACTCTTCTTTGGATTCAGCGAAATACCATATTTTCTGCACTTTTGAAAAACAATTTGCAAGTGATATAAATGGTCTTCATCAGATTTTGAAAATACAGTCAAATCATCAAGGTAAACAACTAAAAAGACATCTTTCTCATTGGCAAAAGCCATGTCCATCGCACGCTGAAAAGTGGCACCTGCATTTTTCAAGCCAAATGGCATTTTTGCATAATGAAATGTACCCCATGGAGTAGTGAATGCGGTTTTATCACGATCATCTTCATGCACCAAAATCTGATTGTACCCGGAATAGCCATCGAGTAGTGACATCCTTGATGCTCCAACTACTCACTGCAATATATGATCCATTTTGGGTAGCGGATAATTGTCCTTTAAAGATACCTTATTCAAATTTCTGAAGTCAATGCATAAACGGATCTCACCGGTCTTCTTTCTTACGGGCACCAAATTTGATATCCAATCGGAAAATATGATAGGTACTATGATTCCAGACTTGTACAACCTATTCACTTCTTTTTCTATCAATGACAGCAATTTAGGATTGATCCTTCTCAACTTTTGGCGGAAAGGCTTTTGATTTGGCTTTATAGGAATAGTATGCTGAATGATATTAGTATCATATGTTTTCAGATCTGAATAATCCCATGCAAAGACATTAGAAAACGAAGACAACAATCACACATATTGTTTCTTTACCTTTGGTGACAATGACTTAGATAATTTTACCATCTTAGGATTCTCAGCTGCTCCAATATTTACCTCCTCAACACCTTCTTCGGTTGGTCTCAATGTCGGCTTGCGGGCCACATCATCTTGATCAAACATCTCTTCCAAAGGAATCAATCCTTTAGGAATAAAATTATCCTTAAGTTGCAGCACATCCATTTGATTTACCTCATCTGGTTCTGTATCTATGGAGATGTCCTTAAACTCACCTTCAATCTGCAGAAAATCTTTGATTTCTTCATCATCCTGGAAGACTTGCCAACATCTTTGATTGTCCGGAACTGTAGGACGGTGCTTCGCATAAATCTCAAATTTGTTGCTGGAATTCATTGGAATTTTTAGGTTACTTGCTGCTTTGGCCAATGCATCAGCAACACCATTTTGTATGCGGGGCACACACGTCAAAGTATGCTCAGAAAATAGTTTCAAAATATCTAGGACAGCATTTCAATATTCTCTCATGCGAGGATGCTTGGCCTGGAACTCACCTTTCACTTGATTTATTACCAACTCGGAGTCGCCATAGACTGCAATCTTCTTTGCTTTCAGCTTTCAAAGAATTTTAAGGCCAGCAATGAGAGCCTCATATTCCGCCTCATTATTTGAACAATCAAATGCTAGTTTATAAAAGCACACTCTCACCTTGCTTGGGACTTTGTCTTGGGCAGAAAAGGGGCTTCGAATCCACACACCAATACCAGCACCATCGCTGCCCACAGCGCCATTGAAATCCATGGTCCAAAGACCATCTTCATCTTCCTCCAAGTGCTGAAAATGTGTTGCCTCTGCTTTTTCTGCTTGCTGCCCATTAGCTTCAGTTGTTTGCTCCATGGCAGCTGACTTTTCTTCTCTTTCCTTTTGCAAAACTTCTCGAAAATTTTCGGTAATCTCTGATATATCTTCTGCTTGAACTAACTGACTATCTACCTCATTAAAATTATCAGCAAACAAAACAAACGACTCCAAATCTGTATGTACATAATTTACAAGATGATTTACTGGCTTTTCTTTACTAGTTATCATGTATTTCATCTTTTGCTCACAATATAACTTTCTCATCTGACCGAAGACTGGAATTGTAGCATAAGAAAAGTCTAGCTGAAGTGTACCTTTCAACTTAGCTCCCCAAGATCTCGAAAGCAACATACCAAATCGTGGAGGAATATCTGCCACAACCACATCCATCAAGACATTCTTAGCTGAAATTTGATCTAGGCTTACCACCGAGTCCTTGATCAATCTGATACACTTTACTCGACTGGAATCAAATGAATACAAATCATGATATTTTCTTGTGATGTCCAATCCCAGCCTTTCCATGATTGCTTTCGGCATCAAATTATGCGAAGCACCCGAGTCAAACATAGCATTATGTAAAATATACTCGTGCAACCTCAAACTGATATAGAAGGGAGGAACATCATTTTTAGGAGACTCACCATTCAAAGCAGGCCCAAAAATTAATTCCGGCTGATCATATTCTACATTTACCGTGTCAAGCAATGGATCAATATTCAGAATTTTGGAAATTTGACCTCGGTAGGTAGTGTTTTTCATGATTTCAGTCAATGGAATAGACACTTTCAGCTTTGAAATTTCATTCTCCAAACTAAATGCTGAAAATTTTTCACCTTCTTTGGTCGGAACTTCTCTTCTTTCGACTTTATCCTTCATTATGCTTGGTGGCTGATTTACCTTATCCGCTGAAGATGATTGACTTGCTGGGGGATCAATTATATATTTTCCTTTTGTGTGTGGGGAATCATTTTTTGCTGAAGTATCTTTCTTTTTCTGAATGGGATTTATAGGAACAGCTCGGTTTCTTAATTGTCTCTGTTGAGCAGACAAAGCATTGAGATATCCTATTTGGTACTCCTCCGATTCTTCCTCAAGTGCTGCCTCATTCGATAGGATATAATTCTCATCTTGATGTATGATGGAATTTCGCACAAATTCTTATTCTTCTGTAATATAGGTAGGCAGATCATCAGGAGTAAAAAAGTGATTTTCCTCTCCTATAGTATCACCTTCATCCTCAGATTCTTGGCTAACAAAATTCTGCTGAGACGGAGGTTTTAATTGTTGTTGAACTGCTGTTTCTTGTGTCCTAGTTTCACACTGCTTGATTCTGTATTGTGGTTGTTGTGGACCTCGGAAATTAGGATTACGGATCTGCGGTTCCGGCTTGCTGAGATGAGTATTTTCAAGCAACGTAGCTACCTTGCGAAGGAGCTGATCTGATGTAGAAGCTTCTTCTTTGATTGTCACTCGCTTTTCGGCTTTCATCCTTGCTCTCTTATCATTCAAATTCGCTTCAACACTAACAACGATTTTCTGCATATCCTCCAAGGTAGGCAGATCTCTATCTCGCAATGAATAAGCCATCTCCAGATCAAAGCCATCCAGGAATTTAAGAAGTGCTGACTTCTAGATGGCCTTAAATCATCTGGAATAGCATTATAAATTGTGTTAAATCTGATAATGTAATCTTGGACTGACTCACCATGATTACGTTTGAGATTGTTGTACTCAGCATTGATCTGAAGTGGATCCTTTCTGATTTCCCATCGATCTAGAAACTACTTCTGAAGTTCTTCCAATGTGGGTATACTTCTAGCTGTCAAACCTCTGAACCATTTTCTTACTTCTCCATCGAATGTTTGTACAAACAAACACACAGTTACATCCTCTTCATCTATCTCATATAGATCAAAGAAAGTTGTCATCTTGTCTATATGCTGCTGAGCGGAAACACCCTGAGGAGTGCCATCAAACATGGAAATTTTACTCTGATAATCAGCTGGCATATCATGCAGATTTTGAGGAAGAGCGAGTGGAGCAAACCGGGCAGCCATTGCTTTAGGTAGATTGGGTCTAGGAGTAGCAGGTGGAGTAGGTGTAGCTGTAGTATGAGGGGTATAGGGAGGTGTAGGTAGAGGAGAAGCGGTATGTGACGAGGAAGGAGAATTAACTGTTGATTCAGGATGTGTGACTATAGGGGATATAGAAATAAAAGGAGGATTGGTCTGTTCGTGCGGAACTGAAGCCGTGATAGTAGATCCAATATTGCTAGATATAGTTTCTAGGAAATCAACAAGATTAGTGACTTGGATATCTGTCTGAAGGTGTCTTAGGATGAAATTTTCAACCAATTTATTATGTCTCTCGATTTCAAGAGCAGCAGCAAAATCAGGGTTGGGAACTAGAGAACCAAGTGCACTTTCAGATTTGGTTTTGAACAAGGACAACTCAAAACTCTCGTCAAAATCAATGTCTTCAAGATACTCAAAAACAACTGGACATGAATGAGATTTAAATATATGTTTAGAATCTGAAGCCAGTTTGGATATCGAGGAACAAATAACCGATCAGCCTGTGAAAACTCTCAACTACTCATCCAAAAGTTCAGAGTTTACAAATGAACTGGGGTAAAATGCAATCGAAGTGGCTGTATTCACAAGCTCACGGAGATTGACTGAAGCAACGTTTATCTACTTCCGCTTATGCAAAGAAAAAGCGTTTCGAAGGCTACCTGGCATAACTTCAGGCTCCGTCTAAGACTTATGAAACAAACACATCAATCCACAAACAAGTTGTTCTCCCCAGTATGGTCGCCAATATGTTAGCGCTTGAATTTGGCCTCAGGCTGAAAAGACAAAATCCAAGGCAACATCAAACCACTTAGCCTCGTAGCTAGCCCTACGGGGCAAGAGAGGGCTCTCTCCGGGTCTGTCTCGGCAAAAGGTTTTCAAAGGGCGGAGATGACCAATAAAGAACACTGATTTTAGGCTAGTAAACTGATTGAGAAGGTTTGATTTCAGATTTTTAGGGTTTTGGTGGAAAACAGGGGGAGAGCAATTTTGGGTGCAGGGATGGGACACAGCTTTTGCAGAGGTCTTTTTGGGGCAAGGTAGGAGATTGTCTTGATGCCTTTGATTTAAGTGAATGGATAGGAATGATCGGTGAGGAGCTAAAGATAGCAAGAAACTTTCGAGAGTTCTATTTAGACAGAGGAAAACATAGATATTAAGCAAACTTAAAAGCAGAGCATATAAATTATGAATTCTACCTTAACACTTCATTTACTTAATGTGCAGAAAAGAAAAGTGGGAAAATGATACACATAACACACTTACAAGTACATGAGAGAAGCACACCATAAACACAAATAACCACAGGAATCCCAAATAGTGCTGCAAAACCCTGGTCTTTCCTTTGCCAAAATTGCAGAGATACAAAGTGTAATACAATAGAAGCTTATCCCTCAAGAGTCCAACCACGAAAATGACTAAGAAAATACATAATATAGGCAAGCTAACACATTTCCTTGCCTCTAGGGGTCGAGATCATTATCCTAGGAGCTATTTCAACCAATTCTAAACTGAGCACTACAATCTAGACAATCAAAACAACTTGCCTCTACAAGCTAGGAAACCAATTCATTCATTAAATTTTTGACTTTTTATGAATGAATCTTCTAGAAGAGATAAATAAGTGCCATTACATCATAAAATTACATCAATTACATCAAGGAGGATGAAAAATCACTCCAAAAAGTCAAAACTAGTCAAATCTGCGTTTTGCTGAGCTGTAGGTGAAAATCTGGCAAATTTCCATGATGCGTAGTGCCCCAATTCTCAACGCGTTGCGCGCCTTTGAGACAACTTTTGAAGCACTTCCCGGCATCCAAATGAGGCAAAAGTAGGCTTGTTGGAAATTTCTGGATGTCTAATTTCCAACCCAAGTGGAATTTCTCAATTTGGTGTCCATTTGCCCCTCCAAAATTGCAATCTCCCAATACTGCTTCCTGTGTGTCCAAAAAGTGGCAGAAAGTCATTTTTTGCATGTTTTTTGACCTTCTGAGGGCTCAAAACATGATGAAATGTCTTGGAAATTGCTGAGCAAGTGTAATTTGTCATGAAAAATCAAAAAATGTTGAGTTTTTGAGAAATGGACTTGCCCATCTTCAGGGTAGCGCGCAGCGCGCTACGCGTTGAGGGCAAAAACCTGTTTTTTTACCAAAAAATTCAAAAATGACCAAAATTGCTCCAAATTCTCTGAAATTTGAGCTGAAGGTGTGTCACTTAGTACCATGCTCCTCCAAGGAAGCCTCAGCCAAAATATGAAGGGGATCGGGCCTTTTCCTCCGTTTTAGTGCCTTGGCCAACCATCCTTTGAGCACCTTCATTCTTGCTTTACACACATGCATTCGAACCCAATAGTGATTCTTCATGTGTCGGAGCATGTCTTTTTCCGTGTTTGCCTTGGCCAACAACTTTTCCAAATGACTATTGACCCGGATGAGCATAGCCTCTCGCTCAATGGGTGTCAAATCACCGGGTCTCTTGCGAGCCAAGTTGCGGTCTTCATGGATCCTCCGCAACTCATCAAGAGAGTGTACATCCTCTAATTGCTTGTTGCGCTGCTCTAAATAAGTAATTGTCCAATTTTCCATCTCCAATTTTTGCTGCAACAAGTCATTTTCAGCCCTTAGTTGCTGGATGATCTCCTTTGACTCCAGGCTAGGAGAAATGATATCAAGGTCAACAACATCTATGCCTGGAACACCTGATGGCCCCTCATCAATCTTGGGTTGCTTGCCTCTCTCTGGTACCTGTGCTGCTGTCGAAAGCGAGGTCCCTTCCACCTGATGTGGAGATAACACTCGCTGTGCTGATGAAGAAGGCGAGACCCCTTCCACCTGATGTGGAGATAATACTCACCGTGTAGATGCAAATAAGACCCTGTGGCCTCTCTGATATGTAACATAAGGAGGAGTGCTGACATGCTCGGGCTCTGGAATATCAAACTGATGTGAAGGCCCTCCCTCATCACGAAAAACCTCAGGAGGTGGTTGTGGCACTGTGAACAAGTCACGAGAAATGAAATCCTCCCATGGAATACCCTGTTGTGCCAACTGATGCATGACCACCATCTTGATCAGTGCATAATGATAGATGCTCTTGTGTTGCTATGCTGGGCTCTTTCTTTGCACCAAGGGCACCATCCTCTCTATATTTCGGCACATGAAGAATGGAATGTTCATCATTCGTACCCATGTGAAATGCATCAATAAACGGATATGGTATGAACATAAACGTGAAAATCTTCCCTCGCCAGTGAAATAGTGAATGATGATCCTCATCAATGGTGCATACTCGTCTCTTAAGAATCTGAAGGGAAAAACACCAGTTAGGTGCCTCATATATACAGGTTTGATATATGGCTCATAATGAAATCTGTCCAACTACCTTCGCTTGTTCCACTCTTCTCCAATATTGGGTATCCCTGTTGCTTGAGCAACAATCTCGGGTGACAATGAGAAGTCCACTCCTGCAAGATTCATATGCCCATTGTGCAAATGTAGGACAAACAAGCGGGCCAATTCCTTGTGGTGTTGAATTTGGGAGATTCTCTCACAATATTCATAGCATGATTGATATCGGAAACATGACACTGCAAGTGGACAAGCTTGTAGATAAGCCAAAGAGGTGGGCTCCTCCCTGACATGCTGACCACCTTTACCACCCCTGTGATGCCTCCTTGGCACCTCTACCTCTAGTGTTGTTTCACGGTCATCACTTTGCTCATAATTTGTTTCGGTTTCTGACATGGTTTTGGAGGCAAATGACTGAAACATAATGCTGACTGTGCACCCAATGAACTGTTGTTTTGACTTGTTTAAATGTTGTTATCAAGGGGACAAACACACATGGGAAATGTTAGGGAAAAGGGAACATTGAGGGGATTAGGGAAAACAAATGTGAAAGGAAATTTTAGGAAAGGAACATGGAACATATATAATCATAATTTGTGGGATTTTAATGGGAAGTAGGGTTTAGAAAATTTACATAGGGTTTTAGGAATTAGTAGGGTTTAGGGATTTTAATGATTTTTAATAGGGAAATTATATGATTTGCATGGAAAAATGTCAAGGAAAATGGTGAGGAAAATATGGGGAAAGAGGAATGGAAAATGGGTAACCTTGGGCAGCAAATTTCAATGAAACCCTAGCACATTGCATTTTTAAAATTTGATACATTAAGGTAGGGTTTTTACTTCATATTAGCATGGCATTTTTTGCATGTTCATTGCTCATTCATCTTAGCCAAACCAAAATCACCATGGATTAGAGGCCTACCTGAAAAGATTTTGAGAGAGAATTAGTTTTGGTGGCTTGCTGGCGATTTCCTGAGCAAGAAACCCAATGCGTAGCGCGCCTCCAACGCGTAGCGCCTGAGTTATTTAGCACTGGAAAATGCGCACTGATGCGTAGCGCGCCCCCAACGCGTAGCGCGCCTCCTCTGATGCGTAGCACGCCACTGTAATTGCCCAATTCGCCCAATGAACTTTGAAATCGACTTGACAAGTATTCTCTTGAAGTGTTGAGAGGCAAATGAGTTACCAATGAGGAGGGAGGGGCTTTTATAGGCTCACTTTTGAATTTAATTTTCCCAAAACCCACTTTATAATGTTTTTGAAATGACACTTTTTGAATTAATTGCTGCTGACTTCTAGTTTCCTTTTTCAAAATAGATTGGTTGAAATGATGATTTCTCTTGAAAATTTTTGCAGGGATAGCTTCGAAGATGTCTTGGCAAAGGAGACCAAGGCTGCATGCAAACTTTCGGAGAATTTGAACTTTTTACAAATTTTTACAAAAATGAGATAATGACCTTTGTCTTCAAAAACAGGGTTTTTGAAAACAAGGTAAAAATTAGCTGTACAATGATAAGAGTTATAAAAATGATGCTTTATGACGGACATCCCTCTGGCCTGATGGTCCTTTATGACATCTTAAGACAAAGATTGACTCAACCCTAGACCTAAGACCTTGACATTGAAAATAGGGAAATGACCTTGTGAAGATTTTATTTACTGAGGAAAACATGATCCAGCAGTGCCAAACAAGAGGGGAATAAAAGACATAAGCTTCTCCACCAGGGTTATGGCATGCCTAATGGGATGCAACATGACCACACTGATGAGACACCTAATTATGAAATGCAAAGAGTTTTGATCTCTAGTGGAGGGCTACTAGACCGACTCTAACAATTTGGAGAGTGCATTTTACCCTATTTTCTCTTATTCTTAAGGTAAGTGGTGTGGTAGATCTGGGACATCATTTCATGAATTGTTAGTTGGAGGTAAGAGATCTTCCCTTTCTCTTGTTTTTCATACCTTTTTTATGCCATTCCATAGAAGTTTTGACTATTTAAGAGGAGGTTTTTAATTTTCATTATGGGGGGTGATCAATGCAAGTCTGATCATCGGATCCGTGCTGATCACCCGATAGCCCAAAATACCATCACGCTGCCAACACGAAAAAAATTCGAATAGTCGCGCTGGACGCAGAGCAAAAAATAAAACGAGAAATAATTTACATTAATCATTTTTTTTCAAAATTTTAATCCATTGAAAGACTTCTAAATATTATTTATGGATTATTTGTAGGATATTTCAACGAATATGACCATTGAATGGAAAGAGAGAGGCCACAAGGTGGAATACCACCAAGTTGCTCAAAGTGTAGCATGTATTAACGCTTTAAGGGACTGTGGATTGCTGAAGTTCTTTCAAACCCTGGGAATCAGAGGTCAGAATGAGTTGCTAGAGTATCTCATAGGATTATGGGATGCCAGTTGCAAGATATTCATTATTGGAGATCAAGAATTTGAAATAGAGGTATCTGACATCTATTTCATCATTGGACTATCCAGGAGAGGAGAGAGGATCCAACTCTCTAGAGCTCATACTAGAGGAGAGAGAACTAGCACACTAATGAGAAGGAATTTCCTGGATGCAGAAACAACCATGAGTGGAAAGGTTGAGATAAAAACCATCAACAACCTACCCTTGAGGACTATTCTACATACCATGGCTTGTGTAGTTGGGGCTCAAGTGTTGCATGAGGCAACAAAATCTCAGTTCCAATACACAGTGGACTGTCTCACTCCAACTGTATTTAATTGGTGTGAAGGATTGTTGGTTAACATGAAAAGACAGTTGACCAAGTGAAAAACAGGTCATTTGAAGTATTTTGGGTATGGATCAATCTTAGTCACATTCTTCTTGGAGTGTGTGCCTCTGTTTCATTACTAGTGGATAGAGGTGGATGATCCAGCTTCGAGAGATCCAAGGTTACTCATATGGGGCGAGATTATGCCTTGCGATGGAGGATGTTAACTAATGCATTTCAATCCAATGTTCTTTGGTTGGTTAGGCCAAAAAATGATCGTGGTAAATGACTATGCCTATGCGGGCACAAACTTCAGAGGAGACCCATATCTTCCTCTACCACTTGGTGCACAATGGACCGATGAAGGTAAACTTGTTTTTTTTTTAAATTTTCAATTTTTATGATTTTTTTAAGCATATTTGAGAGTTTACTTATGATAATTTTGAAGATGTGGGACCAGAAAGACCTCCCAAAATTTCCCTGATAGCTCGGCGAGTAGCATGAAAAGTAGATTAAGAAGTTCCGTATGAGGAAGGAGAAGATCCTGTAGTGGAGATGGAGCAAAATCTGGAAGCCCTTTTTCAGGGTATTCCAAAGTACGCTACTACAGATGACGTGCCACTACGGTATCGGAGGCACACAATGGGAGTATCCACGAGACTTCCTCAGTTGATAGGACGAGTGATTAGAGTTGTCTCATGCTATTATGAGCATCATCTGGGAAGATAGCCTACTCCTAGTCAAATTATCTGCATTGTTGTAGACTTTTAAAGTCATGTGCCTTAGAACACTATTTTTTGAGATTTTGACATAAAAAAATTTCACAGACTCGATACACACACACACACACACACACAGATATATACATATATATATATATATATATATATATATATATATATATATATATATATATATATATATATATATATATATGTTTTCCATTGTTTACTTATGTGTTCATATATCATGATGATCTGTTCAGTTTTTTATAAGTAACACAAATGTTTATCTAAAATATAATTTGCCAATGCATCTATTAACGTATTCAAATTTCGTGGAATGTGTTGATATGTAATGTAATCAAATATTCTTTCTAGTAATCGAACACGTAGATACATGCACAAAATTTGTGGATTTCTTATTGAATAATGATAATTTAATTGTAGCACAACAAGTTGTGAATCTAACTTAACGACCAAATTTCTGCTTCCGAGAGCAAATATTGTTGGTAACAGTTTGATAAATGCATTGTACTCAGCAATATTATTAGTTGTTCGTCTGAGGAAAATACCTTGTAAATTGATCAACTCGCTATTAGGGGCGAAGAGTGCCCAAGTTACGGAAGATAAATTCTTTGTGATATGAAAAGCACCATTAGACAAACCAACATAATGGTTTGAAAACATCTACAAACTGAGTGGAACACAAGGGAAATAGAGGAAACATGTCTGCAAATAAAATAATCACACCAAAAAGTCAAAATGCACACTAATGAATTCACACACTAATGTACAAAATTAATTATACAGAAATCACGCATAATAATTTTTCAGATCAAGTCCATTGTGGGGTTATGCTAACACATTACTTTGTAGTCAACCAACTCATAGGCACCTTTTTGTAAAACACGTTTAACAATGTATGGCCCATGCCACATAGGTTCGAACTTCTTAACTCCCAACTTATCATTAGCTTGGTCATACAACAAGACCAAGTCACCTTCAACGAAAAATCATGGAGAAACATTTTGATCATAATGATATTTAACTCATTTTTTTTGTGCTTCAATAACCATCATAGAAATACGATGGGTTTCATCAAGCCTCTTGAGATAAAGTAAACATTCCTCTTCAGGTGAGGTATCGGGGAGTAATTCGATAGCTAGTTTTAACGAAGGAATCTCACACTCGATAGGGAGTGTCGCCTCTAAACACTATACCAACTAGAATGGAGTGAAACCGATGGTTTTCTTAGCCGAGGTTGGGTGAGCCCAAAGAGAAAAAAACAACATGAGATGCCAGTCTTTTTTATCTTTCCAATGGCATGTTGAAGCATAGTAGCTAAGGCTTTATTAACCATTTCAACGTGGCCATTAGCTTGTGGGTAATAAGGAGTTGAGTTAACGTGACATATACCCAATTGAACAGTAAGTTATGCCATCGCATAATGACGAATATGGGATCCGTGATCAGTGACAATGGCTTGAGAGACACCAAAACATGATATGACATGGTTAAAGAGGAACTGAGTAGTAGTTGTGCTATTAGCAATATATGTGGGCATCGCCTCATCCCATTTAGTAAAATGGTCGATGACAACGATGATATAGCCATGCCCCCTGGCCGAGTGAGGGTTACAGGTCATGAAATCAATTCCCCAGTTAGTGAATGGGCCTATGGTAAAAACTGGGTGCAAGGTTGCTGGTGGGTTGCGCTATTTATGATTATATATCTGATATTCATGGCACTTATGAACTGCGAAAATGCAATTTTTGGAAATAGAAAGCCAAAAATAACTGGTGCGAAGGATTTTTTGAGCAGTGGCATAGCTTGACATATGACCACCACATGCCCCAAAGAGGCAGTGATTTAGGACTCGTTCAACCTCTTTAAGTGTTAAACATCTACGAAGAACAAAATCAACATCGACTCGGTAAAATGTATGACCAATAATCTAATAAGGTTGAGACTGATGCTGGATGTGGCGATGGTTAGATCAAGACAACTCAGATCTAAAAGTATAGGTGTGAATATAAACAATAATACCTTTGTACCATGGGTCAAGAGTACTGAGGAGAAAAATGGTTTCATCAAGAATCTTGTTAGTAAAATCAGTGGAGGTGTTTGCAGAAGGAAGGGCACAGATCAATTTAGAAAAAACTAGCGATTTCTTTGATTTGGCAGTAGTAAAATCCAAATCAAACTCTTGTGGGATACCGATCCATTTATATCATTTTCCCCCAAGAAACTGACGGGCCATAATATAAGTCATCGGGTTATAGTAAAAAATCACTATGGTCTTTCGTAGAAGAATATAATGGAGAAATCGTTGGACAACATGGGCTGCTGCCAAGGCAAGCTTCTTGACATAAGCATAATGAGTTTCTCTGTCAATAATATTTCGATGCAAATAATAAACCATGTGTTCATTTCCATTGTCATCATCTTGGACTTGTAGCATGGAAATGGTATTGTCAGCCTCGACCAAGTACAAGAAATAATCACGGTGGTAATCAGGGGGATGCAATAAAGGAGCACTAGTGAGTGTTTTATTTAGAGCATTGAAATATTGTTGAGCAATTTCATCCCAAACAAATGGGATCCCCTTCTTAAGTAAGCAAGTAAATCCCTTGGCAAGCTCAGCATAATTAGGGACAAAATGATGAAGAAAATTGGCCTTCCCTTGCAAACTCTGCAATTGGTGCAGGGATGAAGGAGGGGGTAGATTTACAATAGCCTCTACTTTTAGAGGATCTATTTAGATGCCTTCTTTAGACACAACAAAACCCAAGAGATGACCATATTCGATGTAGAAGACACATTTATGCGGATTGAGACGAATATTATAATGTCAACAACATAGAAATATTGCTCGAAGGTGGTCTGGATGGTCACGACGCTTAGCAGAATGAGCTGGTAAGTCATCCAAATAAGGTTGAATGATGTGTTTAATATCATGAAAGCTATATGCCATTTCTCTCTGGAAGGTAGCACTTTTATTTTTGAGACCGAAAGGGAGCTTTTTATAAGCAAAAGTTCCCCATGGACAGATGAAAGCAGTTTTGTGTTGATCAGTGGGAAATATCTTAATCTGGTTATAACAAGAAAAACCATCCATAAAAGAAAATATCTCACTCCCAACTCACTAATCAATGATATGTTCAATAAAGGGGTTGGGATAATTTTCTTTAGGGCATGCACGATTGGTATCACGGTAATCAACACAAACTCAAAATTTTCTTTGCTTTTTAGTGACGGGTACGCTGTTGGAAACCAAACTTATAAATGGGATGGGGTAAATAAAACCAGCCTTTAGAAGTTTTTCAACCTCTCCCTTAATAGCAACGACCTTTCTAGGATGCATCGGATCGAGCCATTGACGAATGGGCTTCACATTAGGATAAGTGGGTATTTCATGCACCACTATAGCTGGATCGACGCTGTTAGTGTCAGTCTTTTCAGCCTTCCTCCAGTGATCAAATTTTCTCTTACAAAGTGATTTTGAAGTGTCAAGGTCAAATTTTGTCATTTCAAAGAGTTTTCAAGCAAAATTTGGTCACTAGGCATTAGGTTTAGGGTTTGCTTTCATTCTTTTCAAAATTGCCCAAATGCCAATCTATTTCACTATTCATCTGAGTCTATCATCATTCATAGGGTTGTCATTATCATGTCAAAGTATAATGAGTCATTTTACATCTTGTTCATGCTTCAGTTGCACCTAGGCAAGGTCATTTCCCTCTCCTGGGGTTTTGAAAGCTAATTTCTCTTGAATGGTCAAATCATTAGCAAAACTTGTATCCAGATGTTCATACACCTTCCCCTATCCTTCATGTACCTTATTAAACACTTTCCATCACTGAGATTCCCCAAATTCCTCATTTTTGCACAAACCCTAGTTTCTAGCTACAACCTGGCAATTTTCTAGGTTTGGCCTGTGTTTTTCCCTTTTGGACCCCTTCCCCTCACTCAATCTCTGAGATTCCACTTTCCCCTGCTTCCTAACATCCCTCCCCACTCCCAAAAATTTCCCCAAGAATTTAGAAGCCCCCTATCCCCTTCATTTCACTCCATTTCGACAAAATTCCTTGTTTCACACATCGGGACAAGTTGCACTCAAATGATGTTCCAGAGCAATAAAATATTAATTTTGGAAAACTGAGAGAGGTTTTTGTCCATAACATGCCAAATAAGAAAAACCTCCTTCACTTTTTTCACAGGTGTCATGGTTTTAGAGAAATGTCAAAATTGCAATCGCTAGATCCAAGGAGGTTGGCCAAGGCACTAAAATGACGGAAAAGGCCTGATCCACTCCAAATTTTAGCCAAAGCCTCTTTGAATGAGCATGGCACTAAATAGCTCAGCCCCAGCACAAATTCCAAGAAATTTTGAGCATTTTGGGTGATTTTTGGTTTTTAAGGCAAAAAACAGGTTTTTCCGCTTGACGGGTCTCACCCCCCGCGCGACCCTTTCACTTGGCAACTCTATTTTCAAAAAACTCAGCATTTATGGATTTGGCATGAAAAGTTACACATGCTCACCCATTTACAAGAGATTTATGAAGTTTTGGGCCTCCTGAAAGTCAAAAAACAAGCAAAAAATGACTTTCTGCCACATTTTTGATACACAGAAAGCAGTCTTGGGAGATTGCAATTTTGGAGGGGCAAATGACAACCAAATTCAGAAATTCCAGTTGGGTTGGAAATTAGACTCACAGAGCTTTCCAAAAATCCTACTCTTGCCTCATTTGGACACCTTAAAGTGCCCCAAAAGTGCTCTCAAAGGCGCATGACCCGTCAGGATTTGGCGTGCGACCCGTCAGGCAAATTGCTCAGGATTTCAGCCTACAGCTCAGCAAAACGCAGTTTTGACTGTGTTTGACTTTTTGGAGTTGATTTTTATCCTTCTTGTTGTAAATGATGTAAATTTATGACACTTTTACACTTATGTATCTCTTCTGGAAGATTCATTCATGAGATAGGTGAAAATTAAATGAATGAATTGGTTTCCTAGTTTATAGAGGCAAGTTGTTTTGACTGCCTAGTTTTCAGTGCTTAGTTTAGAATTGGTTGAAACAGCTCCTAGGATAGTGAGCTCGACCCCTAGAGGCAAGGGAAGATGTTAGATGATCTATATTATGTACTCTCTTGCTCATTTTTCAGGGTTGGACTCTTGAGGGAGAAGCTATCATTGTATTATTCATTGTATCTCTGCAATTTTTGGCTAAGGAAGACTAGGGTTTTGCAGTCCTTTTTGGGATTCTTGTGGTTACACGTATTGATGGTGTGTTTCTATATGTACTTGTAAGTGTGTTATGTGAATCATTTCCTTTCTTTTCCTTCTACACATTAAGCAAATGAAGTGTTGAAGTAGAACTCATGACTGTCATGCTCTGCTTTTAAGTTTGTTTAATTTCAATGTTTTCTACTATTTAAGGAGAATTCAAAGTTATTGTTTGCTCTCCTTAACTCCTCATCTGTCATTCTTAATCATCCACCTCAATCAAAGGCATCAATATTGTCTCCTACCTCGCCCCAAAGAACCCCCTGCAGAAACTATGTCCAATCCCCGTACCCAAAATTGCCATTTCCCCAATTTTCCACCAAAAACCCTAAAAACCCCAAATCAACCCTTTTGATCAGTTTACTAGCCTAAAATCAGTGTTACCCTATTGGTCATCTCACCAATTGAATATCTTTACCGAGATAGACCGGAGAGAGCCCTCTCCTGCCCCGTAGGGCTAGCTACGAGGCTAAGTGGTTTGATGTTGCCTTGAGGTTTACCTTTCTCAGCCTGAGGTGAAATTTCAAGCGCTAATAGACACCAAGCATTTCCTCATACGACCAAGCAAAGACATCGCGTAACTCTTTAAAAAGGTCAGTGTAAACCTTGATCTCTTCCGAAGAATAAGAAACCTTGATTTTGATTTTCTCGACAAACCCAAGTTTAATGGAATTGTCAATTGGCATCGTAGCAATAATATTTCCCATATTACCTTTGGATAGAACTTCGTGCACCAAAACAAGTGTTTGAATTGGATGTGTTAGATTATGAGAAACAAAAATATCAAGACACGAAGAAATCTCACTAAGACTTGGAAGAAATGAGGAACGATGATCATCATCATTCCAGGGAGTTTCTTCAAGAGACATAACCTCAAAAATACTTTTATCAGTGGGAAATATCTCGTTCAAGGGATCCAGAGAATCCCTAGAACACAATAAGGAGATTGTGAATACACGTCTAGGTGCATACTAAGAGTAGTATGACTTTCAGAAGTAGCCGCTGAAGCCAAAATAACTTCTTGATAAGCTTGTTCTAAAGGACTTAGCGGCATAGCATCACTAAAAGAATCAACCTGATCTGGAGTAGGGATGATCCATGGATCACTTGAGGTTGAGATCATGTTGACCGAGGTGACATGTGGAGGTGGGAGAGAAAAAGTTCCCATTAAAGAAGAATCTTTGAAAAGACCTTCCCCCACACTCTCATAGGGAATATCGATATTTCCCACATATGGGACATTTCCATTTGAAGAACCGGAAGAGAAAAATGCCAATTGATCAACAATGACTATTTTACCTTCATGGGGAAAATAGAGCATGCAAAACAAAGAGGAAACCACACAAAACATGGCATGAGTCCAACTTCGTCCAAGTAGAAGGTTGTAATTTAGATTTGCATCTATGACTTCTACTTCTAATTTGACAATTTTCCCTTCCAAGGTGATGGGAAAACTTGTGAGAAAAGCATAAGGATGGGATTCTCTGCCATCAAAGGCTTCTAAGGTGTTCAGACACTGATTGAGAGGTGGAGAGATGATGGATTTCCAACATGAAATAGACATGATGTAGGTGTAAGCACCCTCATCAATGACAGTCCGAGGAATCGCCTTCCCTTTTAAAATGACTTGGATTAAAAACGCAATTTGATGGGGAAGATGATGAACATGGTTTTCTAGATCATAAGTTATCAAATTTGAATTGGTATGATCAATTCCTCCTATAGCAAATCATAATGATTTTCGTTGCTTTGGACAAGTTTGAAGAAATTCCAAGGCAGACATCATCGAAAATACATGAGCCATATCTTTGACAATACTATAATGTTGAGTAGCTCTAGCATTCAAATTATAAGATGACTTATGAAACACACCTTTAGGAGGCGTTCAGATGACAGATTCATTATTAGGTATCTTGATATGAAGAGGACTGAAATTTGGTGGAGCAGAAGTTGAAGGTGTATCAGTGGCTTCCTTTTCCATTATCTGCATTTTAGGAGTTTGTAAGATTTTGACCAAGTGGCAACAGAAATAGGGATTGTTCCAGTCATGTAAAACAGGGAACCTAAAGAGGTAGAGGATTATGGTTGTTCTACAAATTGGGTCTGCTGTGATGGAAAAGGCTCTTTCAGTACAACTGGGATCCCTTGAGTTCCTTTTAACAATCGAATAACGTCCGCACGACAGGGAAAATCCTTGGTATAGTGATCTTCCTCACAAATGAGGCAAGGATACTTAGGCTTACATTTGGATACATCATTAGTGGATGACTTATGATGATCCTTTTTTGGGGTATCAAATTTTTCTTTTCCTTTACCCTTATTTTTACATTTTCAGACTTTGTTTGCCACGGTAGAATGAATGACATTAACCTTAGAGGTTTTACTAGGATTCAAAGAGGATTTCAAAGGAGGATTGGATGCAGTATTCGAAACCAATTTTTTCTTCGAGGAAGCTTTATTGGAAGTTTTAGATATTGATCCAATAATACCATCGATAGGTGGTATGTCTAGAGATTTAGAAGATGCTAGATCCATAGATGGCCTCAGAGTATCAGGCAAGAGATCATATAACGTGCTAGATTGGGAATATACCAAATCTAATTATTGGACATGAGCAATGGATTGATCTTCAGTAACACAACCTCCCATTGCTATGTATGCAACAATTTTATTAATGAATTATTTGGTAAACCATTTAGTTAACAACTCATTAGGTATTTCAAGCTTGATGAGGTGACGTCGATGTCTCCATTCATGGATGTGATCGGAGATGTGGGTAGTAGTATCTTGTTTCAGAGATGTAAGTGAATGGGTACCAGTTTCATAATGAAGTGGTAATTGGAAGTGAGTGATGAAGGTCGTGGCCAAAGAATTGAAGTCTGAATAGGCACCTCAAGGTAACTCGATGTACCATTTTGTGGTGGCACCTGTCAAGATTCGCTGAAAGAGACATAGATGAATAGAGTTGTCAACCCAGGAATTAGATGAACACCATAAGTGGTAAGTCATAACATGGGCCTAGGGGTCTTCTTTATCTTTTCCTTCAAGTTTTGGGAAATTTCTAGGAATCATAGTGGGAATCAAAGGCCAATAAGGCAAATGAAGTATTGGATCATTAATGAGCCTTAGCACATCCGACAGTTCCAACGTGGCTAGAAATGGCAATTATGGGTTGAAAGGCATGGAAGGCCTTTGATAAGGCCCAGTTTGTAGATTCCATCCTTGTTGGTATGGGTTTCCCCCCAAAGTGGTAGATTTTGACCATAAGGAGCTTGATATTTCCCCCACTGAGGGGTACCCTGACCATAAGGTGGATTTTGCCCCACAAAGGTGGGTTTTGACCAGGGTAAGGTTGATACTGACCTGCCATAGGCCGTTGAGAACCATAAGGTGGATAAAAATTTTGCGCAACATATGGATTATAAGGTTGTTGTTGCAACTATTGGCCTTGGTAATAAAACTATTGGCTCTTCTACTGCAGGGGTTGACCTTGTGGCTGCAAGGGTTGACCTTGTTGATATAAAGGTTGATTTTGTTTTTGCAAGGGTGGACCTTGTTGCTGCAATGGTTTTTAGTAAGGCCCTTGCTGGTGCAAAGGTTTTTGATACTATTGCAAAGGTTTCCCCTACTATTACGAAGGTTTCCCCTACTGCTAGAAAGGTTGTCGTTGAATATTTCCTTGAGGAATTCCTTTCTGGTACTGATAAGTTCCAGTTGGGAACTGACCATATGCACCAGAAATAAGATTTTGACCAGGTTGCATATGGGGACCTACTTGTGGAATATAAGGTTGATTTTGAAGCGCTTGTGAACCTTATGTAACATAAGAATGTTGGTGGGGTATCTGGGCCGAATAAGGTTGTTGATAAAAATTAAGTGCTCTAGCTGGAATAGATGATCCAGCGGGATTAGGAATACCACTAACAGGTTGAGTCACTCCAACCATGTGAGGTTGTGATCTACTCACATGTGTTCCAATTGAGACAAGAGGGATATTTGGAAATTTCCCCCCATGTTGCGAATGAGGTGGTGGCACATTTTGTCCACTTGATGGAGGAATTAAGGAACTTATAAATGTATTAATCGAAACTGTCGGTTGCACCGAGATTGTAGGTTGGAACGAAAGTAACGGTTGTGTCAGAATAGTCGGTTGAATCAGAACTAAAGTAACGACAGTTTTCATAGGGATATGAGAGGTCACTTTAGGAATAAATAGACCAGAAGTAGGCATAGCATTCGATGACCAAATTAGATTTTGGTATAACGAAGAAGAACTAGGAGTTCTTGAAACTAGTTGAGCCAAGATCATATAACCAAGTGGAATAATAGGCCCACTATTTTTAGGAGGTGGTTGAGATGGAACACTTCCTACATAAGGAAAAAATTCCAGTGGAAAGTCGTATTCAAAATCATTATCAACACTAGAAGTGTGAGTATATGAGACTTGTATAGGACCTTAAGGAGAGGTTGGAAACTCACCTTCTGATGCCATAGGTGGAAACAATTGATGAGGGGGAATTCAAGATGATCGATATAACTCCAAAGGTACACCAGGGGTATCTTATGGAATATACAGCTGTTGAGGAGATATCACCACTGGATCAAAAAGTAGATTGGAGAAAATAAAACAAACCCCTATGGACTCCTGAGATGACGATGGGTCTCGAGGTGGGGGGCAAGAAGAAAGGGGTTGGATACTTGGGACAATTCCAAGTTCAAGACCTTGAGCTTCAAGTGACTGTGAAGGTTCAGGATGAATTCCTTGTGATGACAGTGAGGAGCACATAGCGGTCCAACCACAATGAATTTCTCTCAAAAGAAAAAGGAGAAGATATGATTTCGTTGAGGGATTTAAAATTAAAATTTACAAGGAATTACTCAATATGAGGTCAAGAAGCAACTACATGGGTTCGACATATTATTGTTGGCAGTTAATTTTATAACTAAAAAAATAAATAAATAAAAAAGGGTTTATACCAGGTGAGAAGGTTTACCAAGTATCTGTGAACCATTATATACACCATAGCCGAAATCAAGAACTTGACATATGACGACCAATCTCCCTGAATGTTGTGTTCGGTGTATCACATTTACAAGGTTGAAAACTCAGTTACCTATGGCTAAACGATAACAACCCAGTGGGGTCTCACAATATATACTTGATGGTATGGGGACCACAAGTCTGTGTTAGCGTTGTCTAATGCAAACCGTTTGGTGAGAGCGTTATGATATACTTTCCATACTGAAGTTCCTCCGATATACCCGAAATTATTGGAGAACCTTTGATATTCTTCTATACTAGAAGGAGATTTCACTCCTGGGATATAATGCATGTAGTTGACGACAACTGTTATGTTTACATACGGTTAAACACGTATCTATCCTAGACCTATAGATATTTACGTTAGGTTACAAATGCTCCTTAGGTTAATTGAGGTAAATTTTAAGTTTATCTTGAATTAGGTTTCAATTTTATGGCTCAATGATGTCACCTGAATTCCTATGATGCAACTAAATGAGAAAAATGAAAGCTTTTCATTCGATGAAAGCTAAACTAATGAGGGAAGAGAGACAACCAAACAATGCATCAATCAAGCAAAATGCATCAAAACATATCTCCCTAACTTTTCGAATGCAAGATGTAAAAAATGAAAACTACTCTTTCACTTTCACTAATGAATGCAATGCCAAAATGCAATCTTATGAGAAACAAAATCACTTTCTTTCACTAAGATGCACTAATATTTTTGTTCTTTTTCTTTCACTTTGATTCAAAATGAAAACTAATGCATAAGAAAAGGAAAAATGGATTTCAAAACAACTAAAATGAAGATTTCATTCACTTTGGTTTCAAATAAAACAAAAATCGTTTCAAAAATACTTTAATGAAGAGATCCTTTCACTTTTATTTTTGAAACAAAAAATCAAAACAAGCATATACTTTCAATTTCACCAAAGCAAACAATTGTAATCTACGTTTGACAATGGAGAGAAAGTAATTTCAAAGTAAAAAATATGATCCAATACTAATGAAAATAACTTCGCAAATATGAACTGAAAGAAACTTGAAAATGGTGTCATGGTCGTAGTAACACTCCTAAATTAAGATAATCGATCTCAAAAGGACAAGCCAAGTGATGAGTGAAGGGTAACCTAGACCTAGAGATCCTAGAAGATAATCTAACTTCAATCACACACCAACAAAAGAAAAGAGACAATTTCAACCATTAAAGGACAACAATTAGGGCAAACACAATAAAATCATACTAGAAAAACACTCACAAAGGTTGAGACGCACTGAAAATGAGAAGAAACCCTAATTTTTTCTATCCTCTGGGATCAACGCGCATGTGGAAGGCAAAGTAGTGCTAAGAGGAAAATAAGCACAACTGTTAATCCAAAATCAGCACTGGGAGCAATTCTGTAAAACCAGAAAACACATTGGACAAGGAAAAGAAGGAAAAAACAAAAAGTTCAAAAATCAGACTAGAATCAACACTCTCAAGCAAAAAAATTACCTATATAAGCCTACATTGATGCACACAAGCCGATAAATCGATTGTTGGTCAAACTAATCAGAGGATCAGATTGAAGGAATGGATTGAAAGGGTATAGTGTCCCCAGTGGATTCACCATTTTGTTGAGTAGGTAAATCCTCTCTGCGGATAGAGACGATCCCTCTAGCCCAATGAGTGGGTCTAGCAACAAACGAGATAATCTACAAGAAACTTTCCTAGATTACAATAGAAATAAGAGAAGAGGAAGGAGACCTACCTCGCTCTAATGCTATAATGCACTCCTTTGTTGAAGATCTTGATCATTTTCTCCTCAGGCTCAGTCCTTACTGCTCATAGCATTTGAATACCCGCACAAGAGGCCAAAGACATGACAAAGCATAAAAGTGAAACAAGCATAATCGGATGTAATACACTTAACAGATCAAGGAGCATTAAGATAAATAAAGCACTAACACAAGAATTTATGAAAAGTGAACCAACAGTTGTATATATTAATAAAAAAAAGAGGAATCATACAACCCAAGCCTTGATGTTAGTAGCCCTCCTTGAGTGAATGTCCAAGTCCAAGCTCAAGTTCTCCAAGCAGTCCTTCTCCAAGCTAAAGTGAATAGAATGTAGGCACTATCTCAACATAAGGGTGTAAATAATGAGAGACCAAACCTTTGGGAATGGAGGGGGATGAATTTATAGGTAGGGAGAAGGAGTTAGGATCTCACAAAGATAGGGGAAGGTCCTCATCTCAAGGAAGAAGCTCATATCGATAAGATAAAAGGGTAATGTTTGGATAATTTGACCACATCCACAATGAACATCATCCATCTCATCGTTCTGGAAGCCTCTAGATCACAAAGCTTCTCCTCCACTTCGAGAAAACTTGTCATCTAGGGTTCAACGTGAGTATCCAGGAAAAATTCATGCTCGCAGTGCAAGGCTCATATGGTGCAACCTGCCATCAACATGAGAGGCCTGTGTCACAGCCACGTTGACCTAGAAATCAGGGTTTTGAGCTCATTTTTCTTAGGAAAGGCTCAAGGAAGCTTTTCATTAGTTATTAAGAGAGGATTTGAACTGTATCTTAGGATGGGTACACTGCATAGTTTTCAAGGTTTTGGTACCCCGAGGTATGACACAGGGAAGTGTAGGAGGTGTGACAAAATACTATGTAATAATAGGTTTTAACCCTCTATAAAATTTACGTACAAATAGATTCTTAAAACAGAAAAAATATACAATGGAAAGAACATAAAATATACAAAAATATTTTCTCTTAGAACCCAAATCGAGAAAACCATGTTGATTTTCATTATACTCCTTTCAATGTTACAATACAATATATACATGCCAAAGGATTCATAAACCCTAATCCATTACCCCTGTATTAGAATATAAAAATAGTTCCCTTGAACATGTCTACGCAGGTTCTCTCAACCTTACCTGCGGGGACGCACCCAAGGTTCACAAAAGCTGCGTCTTTGGACGCTCTGTATGTAAAGGTGCAGGTGCGTCCCCCTGAAAAGGTTAAAATGCGCAAGTTTCATCTTTAAAAAGTCACTTGTGGTTATTTCTAGAGCATTCTAGAAGGTTGTTCGACGTGTATTGAGCGCCTCCAGATGGTTCATGCACTCCTACCAAAGAGGAACTTATCCCATCAATAGGGGAGCTATCCCATCCAAAGAGGGGACTATCCCATTGATGGTGGACCTGATTAACTTCCTCTTGAGCACTATAAGTACAGGCATTGGGCCAGAAGGAGAGAGGTTGAAAGCTATACATTTCTAAGGGTAAATGTTGCAGGAATTAGGACTCCCATTTAGAAGCTTGTGAGGAGAGATTGCCATCTTTACTTGTTCTATTTGGAAGTGGGTGAGCTTTGTCAAAGTAGAGGAAGACTCTTGTGGACCCTGGAAGGAGCTTGCATAACACCAAGGCTCAGGTTGTAATGGTTCCTTTCGATTACCTTTAATGCAAATTGGTCCATTCTTCTCAATAACTTGTTGTTTATGGGTTATTTCATGTACTCCTTGGTCTATATGTTGAATATGCTTTGTTTTATGTTATAATCAGGTGCTATTTAATTGTTTGACTGTTGGTGATTGCAGGTTTTGGAGAAAAGGAGGAGCTCATCCAGATCAACAAAGCTTGGACTTCTACAACAGCGTTTGGACAAAGGTAAGAACGAAACACTTGATTTCTCATATCATAATGCATGTTTAGAGAATGATAACTCCAGTTTGTTTTGTTTGTCATTAGAATGTCTTCGACTTCTAGGAAGGTCGGTTGTGTCCGCTGATCCAGGTGGATGTTGGTGGCCACCCACCAACCCATTTGGACCCCCACAACTGTCTCTTTCAGTCTTTTCAGTTTCCTTAATTGTAGCACAACTTACTATTTTTAGCAGTTTTTCGGGTCCTGAACTTCCGGAGCCGTTTTGAGGCCCTAAACGACGTTTTTTGGGAATCTGGGGGCAACATGGGTCTATAGACCGATGTTGCCCTTCCCAAAGTGGTAGTGCTCGGATAGATCTTTCTAACGAGCTATTGTACGCGTCAAACGGAGATCGTATGCCAAAGTTACGACCCCGGGAAATTGATGTACCAATTTACCCAAACGGGGCCCACAATTTGGCGTTTCATCTTCTAGGGTTAGGTTTCGGGATGTGAAGGGTTTTCCATTGTTTCTCAACAATAAATAGGCCTTCGAGCCTCATTGTAATAGAGTTCGGAACAGTTCAGAGGCATGTAGCCGCACATCTCTTCTCAGAGATAGCTACCATCGCCCTAGCTGGTTTATTTCCATTTCTGGTTGTATTCAGTATTTTCCATTAATGAAATGAATCATTATTTCCACTGCATCTATGTGTTTATGGTTATTGCATCTCTGTATTTATGGTTATCTCTGTAATCTATTGCGTTCCCATTTAAATCCGGATCAGTGGTATCAGAGCGGTTTGCTTTTTCTCTGTTTTTCTTTGCATGTCCCCAACGAGGTCGGGATATAAGGAGTTAGGGCTTGAACTGGTTGAACCTTTGCAAGACCAGCCTCGCAAATCCCGACGGCCTCCCATGGCGGATGAGAAGAAAGACGAGGGGGCAGGAGATCCTATCAAAATCTTGCTCGAAGAAGCGCTCGAGCGGCAAAGGAACGCGATGATGGATAGCTTTGCGCAGATCCTTCAGCGGCTACCTAGAGGCGACGCATCGACTTCCAACAGCGACTCTGGAAACGCCACACCATTTAAGGTACAAGTTAATTTTGAAATCCCCATCTTTGAGGGTAAAATAGACGCAGATGCCGTAGATAAATGGTTAAATCTACTAGATGGGTATTTTTCTATTCATGAATTTTCAAGTCGGGAAAAGATTGTTTTCGCTCTTCTCAAAGCAGCCCCCCACGTCAAGGACTGGTGGGAAACCTACTGCGAGCAGAAGGATGAAAGTACAGGCTCACTATTTTCAGCCGCACCCACTTGGAATGACTTTCGGGATGCCATCAAGGAGCAGTACTACCCTGTCGGAAGCTATGAGGACAAATACATTAAATGGACCACACTGCGGCAGGGACGAGACCAAGATGTGCCAGAGTTCACAAACATTTTTCATACCCTTCGCACACAGTTGGGTATCAAAGATTCTGAGCTGCATCTGGTACTCAAATACGGTGGCTGCCTACACAAATACATCCAGGAAGAGATGGTGTTCTTGAACATCTCCTCACTCGGCACAGCATACCGATACGCTGTCAAAATCGAGCAAAAGTTCAAACAGAAGAAGCGAGACTTTGGATCTGCAAATCCGAAGCCCAAAGGACAAAGCCAAGGCGGGGCAGCCCAAGACAACCCGCCGAAGTTGCAAGAAAAGAACAACACCACGAAGTCGAAGAAGGACACAGGAAAGTGGTGTGAGTTCCACAAGAGTCCCACTCATAACACAAGTGAGTGTCGGACCAAGCAGTCGTTGGTGGCCGAGTTGAAGGCTTCCGAATCAGATGCATGTTCCGACCCTGAGCCAGAACCCGACAAGGGGAATGGCAAAGGGAAGCAGATCATTGATGCGGATCCCAGCGCCACTGTTGCCACCGCCAAGATCCAGAAAGATGAGCCCGAAAATCCAGAGGAAGGGGAGCGTCTTTTCCACTCACAGATGTGGGTGAAGGGTTCGCCGCTGCAATTCATTGTCGACAGTGGCAGCCAAAAGAACCTTGTTTCAGCTGAGGTCGTGAAGCGGTTGGGCCTACCGACTACACCACACCCACAGCCGTACAGTATCGGGTGGCTTCATGAAGGACGAGATCTGAAAGTTCGCCAGCAGTGCCGCCTTCCATACAGCATCAAGCCCTTCACAGACGAGGTATTGTGTGATGTTACACCTCTGGATGTTTGTGATGTACTATTAGGCCAGCCATACTTGTGGAGGCGACATGCTGTGTATGAGTCCAGGCCTCGTGCTGTCATTATTTCTTTGAATAATTCATTATACAGGATACCAGAGGTAGCCCCACCTACTGCCACATCCTTGATCACTACCAAGAAAGGCAGCAAGCTCATATCACAGACCAGGAAATTCATCTGTCTGGTTCACTCTCAAAATAAGGGGAAGATCGTTGCTACATCCATGACCCCTGCAAAGGGTTCCTACACGCAGCAGCAGCAACAAAGGGATACAGTCATGACAGAACACAGGAACAAATTCTCCTCACCCACAGGGGTACCACATAAGTTTCAGGTGGGCAACAAAGTTTGGTTACATCTGCAGAAAGAACGCCTTACAAGAGCCCATCAGAAGCTCCGACCACTCCGACATGGTCCTCACAGCAGTACCAAGGCTATGGGAAACAATGCTTTGAAGCACAGCATTCCTCCATTCCTTCGTTTGCACCGAGTGTTCAATGTGGATCATCGTCGACCATGCTTCCCACCATCACTGGACACATCAGAGATTGCAGGACAAGTTCAGCAGATGGAGGAACTCAACGCAATGGGGACCATTGCTTCCTAAGGGGGGAGGAATGATCCAGGTGGATGTTGGTGGCCACCCACCAACCCATTTGGACCCCCACAACTGTCTCTTTCAGTCTTTTCAGTTTCCTTAATTGTAGCACAACTTACTATTTTTAGCAGTTTTTCGGGTCCTGAACTTCCGGAGCCGTTTTGAGGCCCTAAACGACGTTTTTTGGGAATCTGGGGGCAACATGGGTCTATAGACCGATGTTGCCCTTCCCAAAGTGGTAGTGCTCGGATAGATCTTTCTAACGAGCTATTGTACGCGTCAAACGGAGATCGTATGCCAAAGTTACGACCCCGGGAAATTGATGTACCAATTTACCCAAACGGGGCCCACAATTTGGCGTTTCATCTTCTAGGGTTAGGTTTCGGGATGTGAAGGGTTTTCCATTGTTTCTCAACAATAAATAGGCCTTCGAGCCTCATTGTAATAGAGTTCGGAACAGTTCAGAGGCATGTAGCCGCACATCTCTTCTCAGAGATAGCTACCATCGCCCTAGCTGGTTTATTTCCATTTCTGGTTGTATTCAGTATTTTCCATTAATGAAATGAATCATTATTTCCACTGCATCTATGTGTTTATGGTTATTGCATCTCTGTATTTATGGTTATCTCTGTAATCTATTGCGTTCCCATTTAAATCCGGATCATCCGCACTCTTGACTGATTCCGTGTGACAGGGAAGAAAGGGTTACTGAATAGGGCAATCAAGAAGAAGAAATAACACATCCAGGGGGTAGCCCGTCGCAGGACCCTGTAGGTGAAGAGTAATTGGCAGTAGTTCTGGCCAATATGGGGGAATATGGCCAGCCCTCCAGCACAGCAGGTGTCCCTGACAATCCCGCAGAGGAAGAACTACCCGAGGAAGTACATGCAGAAAAGGCGGGAGAATAAAACCTGCCTGGTTATGATGATGAAATTGAAGACAACAATCAGGGACAGTCTGTCCCCAGGATGTCGGAAGATATCCCAGATGAAGAAGGAGCGGGTTTAAGGACCAAACCCTCTGCCGAGGCAAAGGAAATTAAGAAGTTAAGAAAGAAACAGCAGAGGTTGTTGGGCACTATAGCCAGGCTCCGGCAGCGAATTCGAATCTTGAAAGCCGATTTGAGAATACAAAGGACCTCGAGGAAAAGGAGGAGGGCCACTACAACAAAAACCCCGAGGACAAGAACCCGTTTTGTTGGTCGAAACCCCATCAGGAGACCCACTACCGAGGAACAATCTGCTGTTCCAAATGTTAATGAGGAGCAGGGTGCTATTCCAAATAACATAGAGGAACAGACTGTTGTTCCATCTGACGCTGGAGAACAAGCTGACATTCCAATTAAGGGAGAAGAGCAGCAAGATGTTCCAATGGCAGGGGGACCTCAGCAGCCTTTCATTCGTGTCAAGAAGGAGAAAGAGAATAAAGAGATCCAAACAGAGGCACCACCCTCAGGGGTTATTCGGGTTTTGAACTCTAAACAGCGCAACAAAAAGTTTCAGGCAAAATTCCCGGCCTCTCCCGCTCAATGGAAAAAGGATCCAAAAACGAGAAACTTGCACAGGATGATGAAGCAAGCCCAACAAGAAGTTGAACAACTAAGAGAGCAAGCAATCCCTCGGGAGAAATACGAAGAATTACAACAGCAACTTCGGAGTATGAGTCAATCCGAGAGCCAAGCCTTTGAGGGGTGGCAGAAGGAACAAGAAAAGGTTGCTAAGGTAACTCATCGATTAGATAGTGTTGTTAAGCAGATGGACACTGTGTGTTCCTTATATAATGATGTTTTGACTTGTAGGGCCCCTGCTAAAAATTATGCTTTATTTTTGCTTGAAAGATATTTGAGATTGAAAATAAAAGCCGTTAGGGCAGGAGCACCTATCCACATCAACACTGTTAATGGTTTTATAGACTGTTGTAAGCACTATGGGGTTAAGGTTCAAATGTTATTGTGCGAGTTTTACTTGCACAACCTTGTGCTAGACCAGGAAACTGATTTAAATCCTGGCCCTTTTGTTGGCGATATACAATTTCAAGCCTTCATCTCATTTGGGGTTAATCAGCTGAAAGGGGTCAGAGCTTATAACACCTTTCAGAGACAAGAAAATAGCCTAGACTTGTGGATTCGAGCTGAACCTAGAAACCCAGTGGTGCTATGGAGAGAGCATAGGAGTCTTATGAGGATCCCAGGTGTCAGTGAGATGTTAGGACCCATGCACGAAGACTTGATCCGAAATGGTCTGGAATACTTCCTGACTATTAAAGATCCTGCCATCGATGCTGCAAAATTTCGATATCGGACCTCTAGTCCAAGCATCCAGCTCAGGGAACCATTCAAATATGAGAATTTTGAGCTGGCTGCAAGCCGGTTGAGCCTTTATGGGGAACGGATTCTGCAAGCAGGGCCATCCTGGTTGGGGTATCGATTTCGCAGTCCAATTATTTGGCACCCTGCACCTGGATATCAGGCCTTGTATGAGATGCCTGCAGATCAAATAGATCAATTCTTTGATAATCTAGTTGCTCATCACGGTTGTCGGCCTCCTCACGAGATCCCTTCTCCAGCCTATTCTCTCACCGCCTTGCATGTCAACTACAATTTTTTCATGAGGGCATGAAACAGGGTAAGCAGGGGGGTGTGTGGAGCACCTGGAAGGTATGCTTTTAACAAGAAATCTAGTGGTTTTTCAATAATAATTGTAACCTTTTCTGCATTAGGAATTCAAAGAAGATAAAGGATTTTGATAAAATGTGCAAAAATAGACAAAGGAAGCTCAAGTGCTAATAATTGATGTTTTCTATGCAGGAAGACGTGCAAGCAAGGAGTTCCCGCCCAAAAGCGAAAAGCAGAAGAAAAATAATTGTTGTTCCTCCAGCAGGGAACTGGATGCGGACACGATCAAGCAAAATCGGAATCGAGTAGCCAGGAAAAGAATGCGAAGTACCGGCTCGGCGAACGCAAGAAGAATTGAACTGTTAGCGAATCCCTCAGGATCTTCGATCCTGAGGGATCGCTACTTTACTTATCTTTGATTACCTAGATATCTCCGTCATTTCTTTTATATAATGGCGTAGCATCATTAAGCGAAGGGGATCGTTTTTGTAATTTTATAGTTCTAGAACAAACTTTAATCATTGAGTCTCACTGAGACCTGATTTTGTTATACTTTTGTGAATGCGATTAATATAAAAGACTTGGTGTTTATTCCGTCTCTGCGTCTAGAGTAATCTAAGGCAGTGTACCATTGGCAGCTAAGGGCCCGGCTCCGAAGGACACTTGCTTTTGTATCATTATACAGTGATTTGCGTGTGGTTTGTTTATCTTTAGTACTTTGCAATTTGATACATTCTTTATATGATACGCTATGCTCTGTTATGTCTAACGAATGAACGATTTCTCGATGTAAAAACTCTGCACTGTATAATTGGATTCACACGACGTCGGATTGTATCTTTATTCAGCCATTTCTGTAACAAAGTACTGGTATGAATGTTACTGTCATTGGATTTATGTTAAACAATATTCGTGGGATTTGAGAGTAGCGTCATTCTGTTTAGAGACGTAGTTGTATCATTCAATACTCTCATATTGCTATAGAACATGTACATACAGGTGATGGTTGTTGTTTCGTAAATCATTAAGGGTTGCTGTTTCATATTGCTGTTCCATTTAATTACTTCTGTTCCATTTGATTACTGCTGTTCCATTTGATTATTGCTATTCCATTTCCGTTTTACCGTTCCATTTTACTTTCCGTTGATTTATTTACCTGCCTTTGTTGCTTTGGTGAGAGAGAAGGCCTAAGGCTGTAGTGAGCCTCAGCAAGATGCTGCTTAGCTCCGAGACCTATAAGTCCATGCTCTAATTTCCCTTCTTTAATCAGTTTCTAAAGGGATGGGATATTGCTTCCGTACCCTTGACTGATTAACTGCTTTGTGTGATTCGTTTAGTTACAGCTTAGCATCTGTTTTCCTTTGATCTTCTCAACCCTGTACTACTAAGCATTACTCGGACAAATAGCCTCGGATTGAGCTACTTCTTGCAATAACAAAACGTTCCCAGATTGACTTATTAATGTGGAATAATTAGTGGTGTGAGAGACCCTAGTTACAGCTCTACAAGCACCATCAGCAAAACCAATGTATGTTTGGAGAGGCATCGACATCTGCAATATCAAGAGTAAAACCAAGATAAGAAGGAATAATGACGAAAAACCCTCTCTAATCTAAGCACACTTTTTAAAACTAAAACACACCATCTAGAAAGAAAACTAACCTAACTAAAAATCTCCACACCCATTTTTAAGCATAATACCTCTTCAGGTAAAGACCATTTCTAGGTTTACCTAAAGAGTCCCCGTCAAAGTCTACCAATTCATAGGTCCCTCTTGCTAGCTTTCACTTGACAACATAGGGACCATGCCACATAGGAACGAATTTTCCAGTGCCTAATTTATCATTAGCTTGATCTTACAATAAGACTAGGTCTCCTTCCGAAAAATTTTGAGGGGTCACATTTCGATCATACTGAGCTTTAATATGTTTTGCATGAGTTTCGATTGCCAATGCAGCATCACGTCGATTCTCATCTAGTTGAGCCAAGTATAACAAACTTTTTTCCTCTTAGAAGAGGCTAGAAGTAACTCAATGGCCATTTGTAATGACGGGATTTCACATTCAATGGGTAACACAGCTTCCAGGCTTTCAGTGAACCCTGTTGACGTTTTTTTGAGGTTCGATACGCCCAAAGCGTTGAAAATAGCATGTTATGCCAATTCGACCGATGAATCCCAATGATTCGTTAGGTCATGATGACTAAAACTTTGTTGATGGATTCAACCAGACCATTAGCTTGTGGATAATAAGGAGTTGAACTATAGTGACGCAAGCCAAGTTGGCCTGTAAGTTCAATCATCATAACTTTTCGAAAATGATGCCCATGATCAGTGATAATCGCTTGTGGAACACCAAACCTAGCAATTATATGATTGAACATGAAAATCACAGCTATTTTGCCATCTGCCTCAAATGTAGGCATCGCCTTGGCCCACTTGGTAAAATAATCTACCGCAAGGATGATATACGCATGCCCCCCAGCCGAGTGAGGGTTACATGTAATAAAATCGATACCCCATTTTGCAAACGGACCGACGACAATTATAGGGTGGAGAGGAGTAGGTGGAGCGTGCATCTTTCAATCAAAAATTTGGCAGTTGTGGCATTTTCGGACCGCGTTAAGACAATCTTTAAACAAGGACGGCCAGAAGCAGCCAGTGCGGCAATATCTTTTGGGCTATGGCATACCCAGACGTATGACCGCCACACACTCCAGAATGACAGTCATTTAGAATCCTTTCAGCTTCCTCATGAGTTAAACAACGTCAAAAAATAGAGTCTGCCCCATGGCGATAAAGAGTATCTCCAATAATTCTAATTGTTGGGACTGAAATCATATTTTTCGACATTCTGACCTTGAAATTTCTGGCTGAAAGGATTGGGTCTGGAGATAAATGATGATATCCGCATACCATGGATCTAAAGTGCCGATTAGAAACAAGGATTCTTCCGCAATGGGCTCGTTCACCACAGTTTCTGTGTCAGCACGCGGGAAGTCACACATTAACTCTGCTAAAACTAAAGATTTCTTCGACTTGGACTTTTCAAATTCCAAGTCGAACTCCTGTAGGATGACAATCCATTTGGAGTACTTGCCCCCTAGCAATTTCTTGGTCAAAATATAGATCATAGGGTTGCAATCAGAAATTACTGTAGTTTTACGTAGTAAAATGTAATGATGAAAACGTTGGACATCTTGTACAGCTGCCAATGCTAATTTCTCCACATGTGAGTATTTTAGTTCAGTTGGATTTAAAGTTCGAGTAAGTTAATATATCACATGTTCAGTTCCGAATTCATCTTCCTGAACTAACACCATTCCAATGGTGGAATGGGAAGCAGCGAGATACAAGAAGTAGTCCTAGTTGTAGTTGGGAGGATGCAATAACAGTGCATGGGTCAACGCATGTTTTAGTGCATCAAAAGATTTCTGAGCTATCTCATCCCAATAGAATGGAGTATTCTGTTTCAACAACCAGGTAAAACCCTTTGTAACCTCGACGTAGTTAGGAATGAATAGTCGTAAAAAGTTTTCTTTCCCTTGCAAACTTTGGAGTTGGTGAAGACTCGAAGGAGGAGGCAATTTGACAATAGCTTCAACCTTCGAGGGATCGACACGAATGCCAGCTTTCGAGACAACAAACCCCAGCAACTGACCTGTTTCTATACAGAAAACACACTTGCATGGATTCAACCTAATCCGATAATACCTACACCTCATAAATATTGCTCGTAAATGGATGAGATGATTAGCTCGATGTAATGAATGAGTAGGCAAATCATTGAGATAAGGTTACACAATGTGCTTAATGTCATGAAACGCATAAGACATGGCCCTTTGAAAAGTTGGCCCGACTTTCTTAAGCCCAAAAGGTAATTTTCTCTAAGCAAATATCCCCCATGGACAAATGAAAGTCGTTTTTGGTTGATCGACAGGTAGAATATTGATTTGATTGTATCCGGAAAAACCATCCATGAAGGAGAATATTTTGCTGCCGGCATAATCATCAATGATTTGATCGATATAGGGAGTTGGGTAATTGTCCTTTGGACAGGCTCGATTAATGTCCCTATAACCGATACATATTCTTATTGTCCCTTGCTTTTTGTTAACTGAAACAATATTCGATACCTAATCCGTTAACATAATTGGATAAATGAAACCTGCTTTGAGTAATTTTTCAACTTCTGCTTCCATAGCAGCAACTTTTCTTGGGTGAATCTGACGCAAACATTGTCGGACGAGTTTAGCGTCCAGGTAAGTTTTGATTTCATGGACAACAATTGCGGGGTCAATTCCTAGCATTTACTCATATGACTAGGCAAATACGTTGCCGAATTCTTGAAATAGGGCCTTATATATTTGAATTTCATCTTCTGTACACGAGGAACCTATATTAATGTTTTCAACAATTCCAGGCTTAACCGAAATGTCAATAGGAATAGTTCGAGAAATGTTTCCCATATTTAACTCTGAATCAGGATTTTTCATTGGATTCTGAGGTTCCTTGACATATTCAGTCGTAAATATTGATGAAAAATCATTTTCAAAACGATCACTCTCGGGTAAAAACGAAGATCTATGATGAAGATCTTCCCATGGTAAATCATCGACACATAGGATTTCACGAATTTTCTCATCAGTGTGAACAAGTTCAAAAAACGTTGTTGAATCCGAGTTTGATGTGAAAAGTGATTCCTCATGGACCACATTCATTAAGTCAATTTTGGTTGAAGATGGGTCGGAAAATGACTGCAAGGCCTGATACGCAATTTCATATGGACTCAAAGGCACAACATCACCAAATGAGTCTATCTCAGATTCAAAAGGTACGATCCAAGGATCATCATAAACAATGGTCTCTGACAAAATCATATGAATGGCTGCAGTAGAAGACGATGCGTTGATAGGAGGAAAAGGAAAAGTTCCCAGTAAACCGACATCTTTAACTAGTCCTACTCCAACATCCTTATACAGGATATTCGTTTTGCCGACATGCTGAATACTTTCAGAAGAGGCTGGGTCGGATGAAAAGTAAGTCAGCTGGTCTATAGTTATGATATTTCCATTATGAGGGAACTTTATAAGCTGAAAGACCGATGAAACGACAGTTGTCATAGCATAAGACCAACTACGACCCAAGAGAAGGTTGTAATCTAGAGGGGAATCAACCACCTCCACATCTATATTAATAGTTTTGCCTTCAACCCCTATAGGTAGATCCTATAGAATGCCAAAAGGATGAAACCCATGGCCATCAAAGGCCTTTAGAATCATCAGAGATTGATTTAGCGAAGGAGAACCAAGCGATCTCCAACACTGTATCGACATAATACACGTTGAGGCTCCCTCATCAATCACAATCCTGTAAATAGGTCTGTTTTTTACTAACACTGGGATCTGGAAAGCCATTTGATGAGGTAAGCGTGGTGTACTATTTTCTAGATCGAAAATTATAAGGTTCGAGTCTTGAACGTCAATAGCTCCTATAGCTGAAAATAGTAATTTACGTTGTGCTGGACATGATTGCAGCACTTCCAAAGCCGACATCGCTGAAGGTGAAATAGCTAAATCTTCAACAATGTTATAGTTCTGAGCCACTCTCGCATGTGGATTGAAAGCTGACTTTCGAAGTATACCCTTGGCGGGCAGTTTGATTACTAAGTCTGGGTTAGGTTTCTCGATCTGTAGTGGATTGGAACCGGGAGCTGAGGTTGATGGGTTAGAATGAGAAGATTCTACTTCTTTATCATCAACAGGACTTTTACTACCATAATCATGCGATTGAGTCGCAATCCTAACATGGGACATCATCAGTATGGGTTCTTCATTGGCATTTGAGGAAGAACCTATCATCTTACTGTCTTGAATTGGAAAAGGATCCTTCAAAACAGCAGGCGTTTGGGAACCTTTGACAATTTTCGCAACCTCTGCACGATGAGGGCAGTCTCTTGTAAAATGCTCTTCATCACAAATGAGACAAGGATAACGAGGTTTGTGTTTCTCATCGTTTGATTCCGCTTTTTCTGGTTTCTCTTTCGAATTTTTATCTGTTTTATTTTTCTTCTTCCCTTTCTTCTTACCACCGGATTTTGATTTAGCTGTAGATGACTCTACAACATGAATATCCGCGTAAATTTCTACGGAAGAATCTCCTGTAGGGGAATCTAGCAGGGTTATAATAGGAGAAGAATTCTTGGTAGACTTCTTCTTACTTTTGGTATTAACCGTACCAATCATACCATCAGCGGCATGAGATCCTGAAGGAGCTGCAGCGATTTGATTTTGCTTAGGAAGATCGGGGATTTTCTCATGTAACGTACCTGACTGAGTATAAACTAAGTCAAGGCATTGTGCTTGAGCAATTACTTGCTCTTCAGTAACGACTCCGGCCTTAGCTACATCCTCAGTGATCTTTGGTAATAAAGATTTTACAAACCATTCAGCTAAGATCTGATCCGGAATAAAAACCTTCACTAAATGCCGTCGACGTCTCCATTCATGAATTTGATCTGAAATGTAAGTGGACGTTGACTGCTTTAATGAAGTTATTAATTCCGTGCCATTGTCATATCTGACAAGCAACTTAAAATGAGTTAAAAACAAGGTAGCTAGCTGACTAAAGTTATAAAAAGTGGCTCACGGTAACTCAATGTACCACTTGGCCGCAAGACCAATTAGAGTGCACTAGAAAAGCCTTAAACGGATTGAATCATCTGAAATGGAGTTAGATGCACACCAGAGGTGATAAGTCATCACACGGTTCGACGGGTCCTCTCTTGATTTGCCTTCAAACTTAGGAATATCACTAGGCAACTTATTCGGCATTGGTGGCCAAAACATAAGATAATTAATGGGATTGTTCATTAGGCGCGACAAGTCAGGCAAGTCCAAAGTTACAATAAACGGTAACTGACGATTAGGGTCCCTAAAACTCTAGGTCATGAGACCAGCCCTAGGAGGAGGATATCTAGGATAACTAGGAATTGGGATTGCATTTGGGATATTCTATCCTCCTGGAAAACTAGGATTAACCGGACCATACTGGGGTTGTTGAGGTTGTTGATATGTATACCTAGGGTATGGTTGATACTGATAGACTGGCTGCTGCACAGCAGGACCAAATTGGTACTGTCCCTGGTATGGTGGATAAGTAAATTGAGGTTGACTTGTGACAACCGTACTTGAACCAGGTTGTCCTATAGGCATATGAACCGAAGTTTGAATTGTGGATCCAGACTGAGGTAAAGATGTTTGAGGAGTTGATACAGGAACAGTAGAAACCGAAGCTGTTGATACTCCAGAGGTAGGTGGGGTATATTGAACAGATGTTGCAGCAATTGCAGTAGCCGTTTGAGGCAGAGTACGAGGTGTACTAGGCCCAGGCTGAGAAAATACTGAAGGTACAAAAGTTTGAATAGTAGACTGGACAGGTTGCTGGGGTGAACTAGAAACTAAGGGTTGTCCAGTTTGAGATGACAACTGTACATTCGGTTGCAAGACCTGTTGAGTCTGCAATGGATCCCACACTAAATTCATTCTGGGGTACGGACCCATAATAGGTTGAGAATATTGAGGACCATAACCAAGTTGAGGGTAGGGTTGATAATTTAGAGGTACATTTCCAGTTCCTTGAACATACGATTGACCGGAAGGTGGTTGGAAACCTTGGTTCGAGTACAGACCTTGGGGCACGTACTGATACTGGGGTTGACCTTGAGGTACATATTGATACCGGGGTTGACCTTGAGTTACATATTGAGTCTGGGGTTGACCCTGAGGAACGTACTGTCCCGTAGGTATGTACTGTCCTTGAGGTTGTCCCTCAGGCGCAAATTGGGTACCTTGAGGTTGCCCCCCAGGCGATAATTGAGGATTTTGAGGCTGCCCCCAAGGCGGTAGCTGGCCACCTTGAGGTTGAGGATTAGGAATAGTACCTGACATCATGAGAATATCTTCTACACTCAACGGCTTAGTACCATTATTTCCAGTTAATAACCCTTGTTCAATGGGTTGAGGAGATGCTCCCGAAAAAGTACCAGTAAGTGACTGATACCCAGAGGGAACAGAAGGACCGTCGTACAAAAAGGATTCTAGAGATTGAGAAAACATGGATGACTGTCTTGACATATTTAACAGAGGATAGTAACCTATAGGTGTTGGGTGATAAGGAATACGAGGTGGTGAAAAACTTAGTCCCGGGTTTTCCAAAAAGTTAGTTAATGAAAGATACCAAGCACTGCTCCTAGGTGGACTGTAAAATATTGATTCACGCTCCCTAAGTTCTATAACAGGTTGATTTCCAGGGATAGAGATGCCTACTTCTTCTTCTGGAGTAGCAAGTTCTTCAATAGCTATAAGTCCAGAAGGAAGACTTTGGGTAATTATCCTTTCTACCCTGGGTGAACCAGGACCACTAAAGTTGGAGAGGTAAATCCCGATGTCAGAGTAGCATCAAATTAACTTTCAGGTTCAGATATTTTAGGTTCCTCACCTATATCACTAGTAGATGAAAAGCTACCAATAATTTCGGAAACAAACACAGATTGTGGATTATAATCCGCTACTAAAGCTTGAAAATCAGGATGTACCACTAAAGAAGACTCTCCTTCTTCAGGTGACCCAACTCTACTGTCTCTAGGAGTTACGAGGGCTCTTAACCCTTCAGGCTGGCTCAGTGAAAACTCAGGAGGTTGGCCCCGAAGTCTACGGGACTTCCTCGGTAATTCAGCCAAGATTAAAAAATTTTAACTACTTCACATGCAAACAAAGTAAAATCTCAATGAAAACCACCTAAAGCCTCTAAAGAACCAAACAAATTTGAATCACACGCCTAAAGAATCTAGGAGATCAAACCACACACAAACAGTAACTTTCCGTACTGAAAACACTAATTGGTGATGAAGTCCAACGTTGCAAAGTTCAATATAGAAATGGCAGTTGGAACAGTTACCCCGACAACCTGCTTAATGAATAAACTAGCACAAGTTCCTCCACTAAACCGTCTCGAGTGAAGAGAACCCCCCAGAAAATCCAAGTGAGTCTAGCCGACGTCTGCTCTAGGTACAATGGAATCTTCCCACCACTGTCACCTTAGGAAGAATCCTATAGAATATGGTCACTATGGTTACCAACGGAAACAAATATACCTGGGGGAACAGTCTACGATCCGATATGCACACAAGGGCAGAGTAACAAGCTCAATCACCTTGAAGGCTCCTTGACATAATCCAAGGTTTACCAACAAGTGACCCTAGGCTCCTTGACAATGGTTAATCTGAGATTTACCGTTTTAAATATGTGAATATCTGGCATCGTTCCCAATGAGGAAGGATTGATTCCCACACTGGTTCGGACATGATCTCGTGCTTCTCCTTTAAGAGGAGCTTTCCCATAGCATAGATGCAACAATTGGATTTTTCTCCTACCACAAGGTACAACTACTTGTTTGTTTTACTGTCTTGGAGAGTTAATTACTCCCTACTCCAAGACACTAGCCTAAGCTATGTTGGTGTATTAAAGCCCTAGAAATAAAAAGATTACTAGATAGATTTTACTTTAAGCGTTTATTTTTATTGGTTTTTGTTTAAGTCAAGAGGTGCGGAGATGAAACTCGTGGTGTGAAGACTCGACTCGAAATCACTAAAAAAAAATGCACTTAAGATGATTAAGCAATCTTTTCCCTTCAATGAACTTCTAGCTAGGAAAGAGTTTGAGAATGCAAATGCTTGTAAACACAAATCTTTCTTAACCAACAAATTAAAAGAAGAGCTTTTTGTCTTTTCCAATGCACTCAAAACGAGACAACTAATTATTTTCACAAAAATTTCCCTTTTCTTTCAAACACTCAAATACTACAAAAACAAACTTTTTCCAAAAGAGATTTTTTTATTTTTTATAAAACACTCAAAACTATGGAAATAACTAATCTTGAGATCTATAAACTATAAAAAACTATTTGAAGTCAAAGCTTACAAGATGTCTTTTTCAAGGATGTTTTACTTAGCTATAAAAAAACTAAGGACTAATTTGTCCAGAATCACAAATCAGTCAGAAAACAACCAATTTTTGTTTTCTTTTCTAAAAATGAAATCCAAACTTTTAACACAAGCCTTTTCGAAGTTTCACAAAGAGAAAACACAAGGTGGGTTCCACAACAAAGGTAGATTTTGCAAATGGTCAGACTCATAAGAAGGCTAGTAAAAACCAAGGTGATCTGAGGCTTCTACAGCTTCTAAGCTCAGAGCTACTACAAGACCGAAATGAAAACCAAGCCCGGCAACTAAAACTTCTAGGAATTTCACCTAAAACCCTAACACCAATGGAATTAACCTAAGAAAAGCTTCTGACAAGTTACATGTAGGTCCGGGCAGGGGATAATAACATCTAAACAAAAACTAAACTGACTGAAAGAGAAAATCTTAAGTTTTTCAAAATTTTAGCAGGGTCCGCAGGCCCACCGTTCACATAGGTGTGGTACCGCTCTATGCTAAAAGCAAAAGTGCAGATAGGTCCGCACTGTGTCCCAAGCCGAGGGTGCGGTCCTCTCCCAAAGTTATGAAAAACAAAAAATAATCCTAGATCTACTAAATCTACCCAATTCCACACACAACAAGCCAAAAACAGAAACAAAAACACAGTTTCTCAGGTCAAAGTAAAAACAAGGAAAAAATCAAGTCCCCAGTATGGTCACCATTTTGTCACACGGAATGAGTCGATCTTGTGGACAGGATAGACCTTCCTAGAATCTAACGATATCTAGTGACAAGCAAGCCAATCAAAAACTATCTTTCTCTAAATATGCAATTATAAACAAAGGCAAACAAGTGGTTTAGGCCTACCTTGGGTCCAATGAAAGTTCATGGAAACCTCGCTCCTTTGATCCAAATGATCTCCCTTATAGCGAATCTGCAAACACAAACAAGCAAACAAATTAAATAGCTCCTGAAAAGCCAATATTGTAAAGCATACTTATCATGATGATCAAGGAATTCATGAAACAAATGACATAAGAAAATTTGTTGAGAAAAACGAATTTGATTGTATTAATTCAAATCAAAGAATACTTTACAACCTGTGCCTTGATGTTGTACAAGCTCCTCCCAGGGTCCAACAAGAAGTCTCCTCTACTTTGACAAGTTTCACTCTCTTCCCAATGAAGCCAAAAAGGTATGTGATCTCTCCTCTCAAGCTTAACTAGGAAGTCTCAATTCCACCAACATTTACCCTCAAAAATGTTCAGCTTCTAACCTCCCTAGCAACCAGCCCAATGCCTTAATTTATAGTGCAATGGAGGGAAGTTATTAGGTCCTCCTTCAAAGGGATAAAGCCCTCCTTCAAAGGGATAGCTCCTCTCATCAAGGGATTATCTCCTTCTCTTTTGGGATGCATGAACCACCTAAGAGCGAACAATCCACGTCAAAATTCCTTCTAGAAACATCTAGAATTAACCCAAAGTGAGTTATTTAGAAATAACTTGCACCTTTTTGACTTTCACAGGGGTCCACATCCACTCCTTTAGGGACAGAGCGGGCAGGTCCACAGGTATTGTGAATAGGGGGTGTGGGACCGCAGGCAACAATGAGAGAAAGTGCGGAACTAGAGCTTTCTTGATTTTCAATGTCTTTCTCTCATTTTCAAAGCTTGACTTGAAGAGCTGAGGTCTGAGATTTGCTTAGGAGGATAGTACAAGTGATGATAGACCCATACTGACTGCAAATAGTCATGGTGATGACATTTTTGTGTAACAGGGCCTGTTGGGTATCAGATCCCCCTACAAAATGTTTTGGGGCTCAAAGCCTAGGTTTTAGTCAAATGTATTGTAAGAGTCTGCGAATTGCGGGTGCGGAGCGTGAAGTATAGGTTGAGTCATAAGGTTGTCCGCCCTAAGTGTTGTAATGTAATGTAATGTCATTTCAGCCTACCCATGGTTCGTGAACCATGGGATTGTATAAATAGAGTGAGGATATAAGTTGTAAAGATAGCTAGGAATGAGCAAATTAGAGATAGAGGAATACGAATGGTTGGAGCATAGAGTAAGAGTCTAAGTGTATTGGGTCATAGTAATAGGAAGAGGCTCTACGGCTAAGTGCAAAGAGGCCTAGTAGAGTCTGCAGCTGAGTGTGCGGACCCCTGCAACTGAGTGCATAGGGTGGTGTCGAGACTGTAACCTTGAACAAAGAATAATAAAGAGAAGTTGATTCCAATTTCTGTACATCTGCTTGTCTATTGCATTCTATACATTTGTACCATTTTGTTTATCACATGTGTTAGCGTTTGAAATTTCACCTCAGGCTGAGAAGGCAAATCTCAAAGCTACATCAAACCATTTCACCTCGTAGCTAGCCCTACGGGGTATGAGAAGGCTCTCTCCGGTCTATCTCGGCAAATTTTCAATGAGATGAGATGACCAATCAAAGGTAACACTGATATTAGGCTAGTAAACTGATTTGAAGGTTGATTTGGGGTTTTTGGGTTTTTTTGGTGGCAAATTGAGGAGCTGCAATTTAGGGTGCGGGGATTTGACACAGTTTCTGCAGGGGGGTATTTGGGGCAAGGTAGGAGCTTGTGTAGATGTCTTTAGCTGAAATGGATGATCAGGAAGAGAGATAAGAAGGCTAAAGAGAGCAAACAATGGATTTGAATTCTCTTTAAAAAGGAAATGAATCACATAACAAAGCTTACAGTAACATGAAGAGACACACCATCAACACAATGAGTCCACAAGAATCCCAAAGATGACTGCAAAACCCTGGTCTTCCTTAGCCAAAATTGCAGAGATACAAGTGAATAATACAGTGATAACTTCTCCCTCAAGAGTCCAAACATGAAAATGAGCATGAAAGTACATAATATAGATGATCTAACCTCTTCCCCCACCTCTAGGGGTCAAGCTCATCCTTCTAGGAGCTGTTTGAACAAATCCTAAACTAAGCACTACAAAATAGGCAGTCAAAACAACTTGCCTCTAAAAACTTGGAAACCAGTTCATACAGTCAAATTTACTCTTTTACATGAGAGAACTTCTAGAAGAGTAAAACAAGAGTAAAAGTACCCAAAAAGTGCCACAAGTACAGTCAAAAGGATCATCATCGACCTCAGCAAGTCAAACTGGTGTTAATCTGCAAGTTTTGGGCTGAACTGGTCAAATCTGGCCAAATCTGCTCAACGGGTCGCGCACATGCTTCTCAACGGGCTGCGCAATTTGGAGGCCTGTTTGGAGGCCTTCCCGGTATTAGAATCAGGTGCAGGATAGCTCGTTGGAAAGGTCTCTGAGTCTACTTTCCAACCCAGCCATAATTTTTGGATTTGGAGGTCATTTTCCTAGTCAAAAGTCAATTCTTCCAAGACTACTTCTGCAGCTCAAAAAAGGGGCAGAAAGTCAAAATTTGACTGTATTTTGACCTTTTGGAGGCCCAAAACTCCATGAAAACTCTAGGTAATGGATGGGCATATGTAACCTTGCATGAAAAATCCACCAATGCTGAGTTTCTGCAAAACGGAGCTACGATGACAAAGGGTCTCACCGGGGGTGAGACCCGTTGAGAAGCCAAAACCTGTAAATTGCCCAAAAATGCCAAAAATGAGCCAAAACTTCCAAAATTTTTTGTGCTTGGTGCTGTGGAGAGGCTAGTGAGTGTCATGATGAGTGAGAGAAGCCTCGGCCAAGATGCGGAGTGGGTTGGCCTTCTTCTTCCTCTTGAGAGCCTCGGTCAACCTTCTTTGGAACATTTTCATCTTTGCTTTACAAACATGCATCCTAGCCCAATAATGGTTTTTCATGTTCCTTAGCAGCCTTTTGTCTTGGTTGGCCTTCGCCAACAGCTTCTCCAAGTGTGCATTCACCCGGATGAACATTGACTCTCTCTCCTTAGGCAATAGGTCACCGGGCCTCCTACGGTTTATGACTCGGTCGCTGCGTATCCTCCATAGCTCATCAAGTTCCTTTTCCTCCTCTAATTGCTTGTTGCGCTGCTCAAGATAGTTGATAGTCCATTGAGCCATGTCAAGCTTCTGCTGTAACAAGCGGTTCTCCACCTCTCTCTGCCTGATAATCTCATGAAGATCTGAATGTATATATGCAGGGATATGGGAAATAAGGGAAATACATGTGTGGACAAAGGGAAAATCATGGGGATTGTTTTGGGAAGTTTGTCCACAATGTCCTTTGCAATTTCATCAAATTTTCTTGTTTACAATATGCTTATAATGAGGCCAGCTAGGGTTTACAGTTTTGTTGTTTTAGGAGGGGGTAGGGTTTTTGATTTTTTGGTGACTAGGGACAAGGGATGGCCTGCACTTTTATTTTCAACATGGCATGGGAAAATAGGGGCAAATGAACATGTGAGTGATAAGGGAAGGGAAAAACAATGTGCAAAGGGAAATATCTTGAAACCACATAAAACCCTAGCAAATTTCAAACATCAACAAGCAGCCACTGAATGATTTTTTCACTTGCATCTTTGGAGGCTTTAAAACAAGTATGGAGGTCAATCATTCATCATCAACCAACAAAACAATTTGTAGAGAGCCTACCTCAACCCAATTTGCAAATTTGAAGAATATTTGAGTGAGTTTGAAGTGAATTTGTAGCTTACAGCTCAACGGGTTGCGCCAGTTCAAAATTTGAACTGCAGAAGGGTTCTCAACGGGTCGCGTACCTCTCAACGGGTCGCGCTTTTGCAGGAGGCGTTTGGAGGCCTTTCCGGTGTCGGAATTGGGCGCAGGATGGCTCGTTGGAAAGGTATTTGAGTCTACTTTCCAACCCAAGTATAATTTTTCAATTTGGAGTTGATTTGACCTGTCAAAAATCAAATCTCCCAAGAATGATAAAAAAGTGCCAAATGAGGCTGCCTGAAAGAAGAGTACTGTTGCAGTCAACTTTTGAATGCCTTCCTCAACCCCAAATTGAGCTCATGATAGCTCATGGGAAATATCTTTGTGTCTAGTTATCATTTTACCCATCAAGCAAATCATTTGGCCAACCAAGCTAGGAGAAAACTTGATTTTCCGAAGGTCACTTCAGAGGTGTCTTTGATTCTCCTGAGGCAACGATATTCTTGACATTTCTCTCAAACCATGACACCTGTGTAAAAAGTGAAGGAGGTTTTTCTTCCCTGGCATGTTGTGAGAAAAAAATCTCTCAGTTTTTCAAAATTTATCTCTGATTGCTCTGAAACATTGTTTGAGTGAAACTTATCCAGATGTGTGGAACAAGGAATTTTGTCGAAATGGAGCGAAATGAAGGGGATAGGGGGCTTCTAAATTCTTGGGGAAATTTTGGGGAGTAGGGAGGGATGTTAGGAAGTAGGGGAAAGTGGAATCTCAGAGATTGAGTGAGGGGAAGGGGTCCAAAAGGGAAAAACACAGGCCCAACCTAGAAAATTGCCAGGTTGTAGCTAGAAACTAGGGTTTGTGGAAAAATGAGGAATTTGGCGGATCTAAGGGATGGGAAGTGTTTTATAAGGTACTTTAAGGATAGGGGAAGGTGTATGAACATCACGATATGAGTTTTGCTGATTATTTAGCCGCCCAAGAGAAATTGCCTTCAAAACCCTAGGAGAGGGAAATGACCTTGCCAAAGCACAACTGAAGCATGAACAAGATGTAAAATGACTTATTAGACACTGACATGATAATGAAAACCCTCTGAATGATGATAGGCCTAGATGAATGATGACATGGACTGACATTTGGGCAAAGCCTAGACCTAGTGCCTAGTGACCAAATTTTGCTTGAAGACTCACTGAAATGACAAAATTTGACCTTGACACTCTGAGACCACTTTGTAAGAGCATATTTGATCACTGTAGGAAGGCTGGAAAGACTGACACTAACAACATGCACTTATATGAATGTTGGATATACTTTTAATTATCACTAGAATTACACATATAAGTTAAGTAATCAGATAATAACAGGTTAATAGTGAGGAACTTGGGTAATAATATGGATTACGCCCCAAGTAGGGCTACGTGAAGGCAACATCACAAGTTGCGAGGGACTAATAGGTGCACGTAGTGACGTGCACACGAGTTCAAACTACGGACTGCCAGAAGCTCATCAGACATCCCCAGGGTGCGAAAAATTGGTTCTAGCACCCTCCCATACTATTTCGGGTGAGACCTCAGTCTGCACTCCACAAACTTTTGCTGAAAGGGCCAGTAGTACTGGGATTTGTTTGGCTAAATCACCTCTGAACCTGGGTCAAGCCCATACAAGCCAAGAGTCCTTTTCCTACTTTCAGAAATATTGGTGCTCCTTATATGGCTACATTGTCCCTTCTGGGACTTACCATTGGCTTGCCAGTATGGTTGTTTTCAACCTCCTTGGTTCAAAATGTCATGATTTCTCTGCAATCGAGTACACCTCCAACTAGAAAAAATCAACCTCCAGTTGATCCTTAATTTGACCCTTTGCCTTCTTCCTCAGTTGTTTCTTCCTCCCCTTCTTCCTCTTCACCTGGTGAAATTATTGGTACTATTAACTAGGTGGCTAAGAAGAAGAAGCAAATTCAGTAGAGGGGAAACCAAGAAACCATTGCTTTAAATGCAACATCTGATGAGAAACCATCCATCAAGCCTCACAAAGTTTGATATCCATGCAAACTTTGTACGGGAGACCATCTTCTTAAAAATTGTCCTGGTATTCCTCAAGTCTTATAAGAATGGTCTTCTCGTTCACATCATCCTATGTCATCAACTTCTGGAGATCATGCTGGTGACATACCATCAACTAGTGGTAGTAAAGTTCCCTGGAAGAAGGGTAAATTTAAGTTTCCCTGTAGTTTATGTGAATGGAATCACCCCATTCACCTTTGTCCTTATCTGGATGAAGCGAAAAAAGTGTTGTATAACCATCTTGCTCCTCTGCAGTGACTTCCATCTGGTTACAGGAGATTCTCCCTTAATCCTTCACTAGTTGATGAATTGACTGACCAAAATCAACCGTTGGTCAAACCCACTCTCTCTAAAAGTGAATCCTATGAGTCTATACTAGGGAAAATTTTAAGAACCCCCCCTAAATTTATAAATATAATAAATGGGCGAATCTCCATGGTATATAGGAAAAATGGAAGGCCATTTTATCAATAATATAATATGTATATATAATTTTTTGGCAAATCTCTCACCAAGCATGGTGAATATTTTACTCAATTATAAAATCTTGTAAGATCTTGGCGAGTCTTTCACTAAATAATAAAACTTTGTAAAGTCCTAGTGAATCTTAGCATAGGCTACTTGCTGGTTTAATTCCCCCATTTAAATAGGCTACATTCCAGGTGAATACCATGTGCCATTTTTATTTTTATTAATTTTAATATTAGGGTTAATAATGGTTTTTTGCATGGTATTAATAACAATCTAGTGCATGGTATTTGTCCCATAGTATTTTGGCCATAGGTTTCACCTAAATATAACCCATTTTTTGAGTGTTCGTAAATATAACGTGACTTATGGAGTAAATATAAAAAATGTTTTATTTGTTTACCATACCTCTCGTTTATTTATATTTTTATTAATTTACCATACCTCTTTTACAAATATGGTATTTGGCCCATAGGATTCACTTAAATAAAACCTCTTTCTTGAGCCTTCATAAATAGAATGAGGGTTATGGACTAAATATAAAAAGAGGTTTTATTTATTTACGATACGTCTAGTTTATTTATATTTTTATTTATTTACCATACCTTTTGAGTAAGTATAAAAATACGTTTTATTTATTTACCATACCTCCACTTTACTTATATTTTTATTTGTTTACACCCTTACATGTATATAAGGTGACTTATGGAGTAAATATAAAAAATGTTTTATTTATTTACCATACCTCTCATTTATTTATATTTTTATTAATTTACCATACCTCTTTTATAAATATGGTATTTGGCCCATAGGATTCACTTAAATAAAACTTATTCTTGAAAATGGGTGAATGGATTCACTTAAATAAAACCTATTCTTGAAAATGGGCGAATGGAAGGTTGTAAGTCCTAATTTCAAGGGCTAAATTTACCTTTTTTACCCTCTCCCTTAAAATAAGGTGGGCTATTTGAGGTGATTTGTAAAAATGTACTATGATACAAAATATTGGCCCACTAAAAATTTAAAACCCCTTAATTTCACCAAAGGGCGAACATTCACCCCTAAAATTATCCTTGGTCTATACTTGACCTAAATCAATAGGTCAAGGAAACATTTGACCTGATTTCACCTTCAGTTATCATACCTTCTCCGTAGAGAGTGAGTATGATACCACTTAGTTTCTTTTTGTTTCTTTAGATTCCAATGAGCTTGGAAGAAACCCTCCTCTTCCATCACGACAGGAGGAAAATCCTCCCATTCTCGTAACTCAAGTGGATAATTCTCTTGTTCTTACGGTACCCCCTCCAAGTAGTCTGGTCACTTCCTTTGATTGGAATCGACTGGAAGGATTTCATCTTCCTTCTTATGTGCCTTTCCATATCATAGTATAGGTTTGTAATATTATTGTATCTTACACTATTATAGATGAAGGTGCATCTATGAGTATCCTTTCCTCCACTGCTTGGAAAGTGCTCGGTTCGTAGCTGCTTGTGCCTATTACCTAGATTCTGTTGACTTTCATTAGAGGAACTAGTCAACCATTAGGGATCCTTCCTCAATTGCCTATTACTTTGGGAGGAAAAATTGTTTATCTCAATGTGATGGTAGTCCCAGGCCCTTTATATTACAATTTACTTCTTGGTGTGACTATGTTTATGACATGGGAGCTATTGTTTCAACACTCTTTCGAGTGATTTGTTTCCAGCATGAAGGCAGATTTTCACCGTTGACCAGCTTTCATTTGGAAATATGGCTTCCAGTCAGCCATCTTCCCTAAATGGAAATTTTGTACCAATGGTATAATCCCTGACACGGGCTAATTATGTGACAACCTGTTCCATGCCTACATCAACTGACGATCAATTCAGTGATGTTGTACATTATGTACTGGGGGCATTGGAACTAGATCTCTCTAATGGATTCCTTGCTATGGATCCCTTCCAGAGCATTGTTCTCCCATCTGATGAGAACCTCTTGGAAGTCATGACCTCTTATGAGTCATGATTGAGGAAAATGAGGATAGTTATTTTATTGTGTCAACCTCATTAAAAAATGAAACAACTCCAATAGCATAGTTCCTTGTCTTGTGTCAATCTCATTAAAAAATGAAACAAGGAATACGAGGATAATTCCTTGTTTTGTGTTAAGCTCGTTGAGAAAAGAAACGAGGAGTATGAGCATAATTCCTTGTCTTGTGTCAAGCTCGTTAAAAAATAAAGCAAGGAATACCAGGATAGTTCCTTGTCTTGTGTCAAGCTCGTTAAAAAATGAAACAAGGAGTACGAGCATAGTTCCTTGTCATGTGTCAAGCTCGTTAAAAAATGAAACAAGGAATCTAAGCAGAGTTCCTTTTCTTGTGTCAAGCTCATTAAAAATGAAACAAGGTCCCCTGGAGTAAAGTTCCAAGTCGAGTCTTTGAGTAGATCTCATAAAATACCAGTCGAGTCTTTCAATTGATCTCGTAAATGAACCTTCATTCCATCCACCTGATAGCCACGAGTAGTCTAATTAGGTGAATGTAATGAAGCTTGGGGGGCATGCACCTAGAATCGAGTCATCATGCGGGGGGCATGTAAACCAATCTGAGGCATAGTTTTTGTTTCAATATTGTGTAAAAATGAAACTGAATCCAAGCATAGTTTTTCGTTTCAAGCTTGTGTAAACATGAAACGAAATCCAAGCATAGTTTTTGGTTTCAAGCTTATGTAAACATGAAACTGAATCCAAGCATAATTCCCCATGGTTAAAGCTTGTGTAAAAGTGAACCCATATCCATTTTAACCCTCGTGATTGCCATTCTATCAATCTCTTCTATCAGATGAGCCTTGGTTTTTTTCCTTCCATTATCACTATCTTCTTGGCCGATCATACGTTTTCACTTGGTTGTTTAACCCTTTTTGAGGAACAATTGTAATGAGTGGTCTTATTAGCCAACCTCTTCACATAAATCAACATGTTTTAAGAAGTTCCAACATCACTAGAACCAGTTGCTATCCTAGACATCACTCATTCCTCAAATTTGGAGTCCTCTTTAAGCTTATTAGGCGTGGGATCCCCCAAGGGTAGTTTTGGGGCTTAGAGCCCATATTTTGGTCCAATTTTGTAATTCCAATGTAAAGCCTCCGCATTTTGTGGGTGCAGAGCGTGTAGTTGTTAAAGAGTCATAGGGTTGTACACCCTTATTTTGATAATGTAATGTCGGTTTTAAAAGATCTACCCATGGTCTGTGGACCATGGAATTGTATAGATAGAGTGAAGCTCTAAGTAGTCAAAGGCATCTAATATCTAAGAAATAATCAATGACGAATATGTAAGAGAGATAGCTATGAAGTGTAAGTCTAAGTTTTCTCTCGTAGCGTAGGTAGAGGCTCTGCAGCTGAGTGCGTAGAGGCTTAGTAGTTTGCAACTGAGTGCACAGACCCCTACACCTAAGTGCGCATTGTGAGTCGAGACTGTAATCATATGGAAGTATTAATAAAGAGAACTTTCCTATAAATTCTGTGTCTTATTTCATGTTTATGCGTTTGTTATATTGGGTATGAATTTCACTTCTAATGCTTATATGATGCGCAAATGTGTATAATTGTATTGGTTAAGTGAACGCAAGTAATAACATTTTTTTACATGAAGCTAACTAAGATTTGGTAATAAGATAAGTAAGATACCTAGCCTAGCTTGGGAAATATCACAGTTCATTGCCCTAGTAGCGCGAAAGGACTTCAGCGCCTAGTTAGGGCTGTGTGAAAGCTGAGTGTAACACTTCGCAAAGGTACTGGAGGGTAGAATAGAGTGAAAAGTAACCTGCACAAAGCCATGAATATTTGGAAATAACCGACATCATACCATCTCAAGGGTGCAGAAACTTGGTTCCAACATCCCCCCATACTGATTCGAGTGAGACTTCAGTCCGCGCTCCATGGGATGATGCCGAAAGGGCCAGTAGTGTAGGGATTTATTTGGATAACTAACGCTAAACATGGTTCGGGACCCCTTAATACAACAAATGGCTCTGTTGTTGGGACCAGAATCTGCATAAGAGATATGTGATGTCATATCATTAGAATCCAACTAAGAAAGAAATCGAAGGTTGGTTGGACAGAAGAATTCATGAACTCACGACGCACGAAAACAAAAACCCGTGACTATAAAAAGAACAGTGGTTGGATAGCTACCTATATAGGGAGATCCATGAAATCATTTTTGTGTTCTTCCCTATTGAGCTATATGAGTGGATCAAGAAGCTAGCAGATAACAAGGAAGGTGGAAACTTGATGGTCCTATTGTGTGGACCCCAGAGCTAGTGCGAAGGTTGGAAGCATCTAAGGACAAGATTGCATGCACCATCGATCATTGGCTCGATTGCATTATAGGAGGATTTGTTACTGAGCTCACGGTCGACACCTCAGTCAGCTAAAGCAAGGCAGAGTGACGTTTTCTCAATGGACCATGAGGTAAGTATGCAAAGTCTTTGAATACTTGGATTAAAATGTTGTTGTGCGAAAAGCAGGTTATGCAGTTACCTTAATGTTCAGGGCTATGTGAAGCGGAATGGTTTACAAGAATGAAGGAAATAACGATCCATAAAATAGCCCCTTGATTTCACCTCAGTGAGGGGATGAGGAAGAGCTCGCGAAGGTCTCTCTGTGAAGTTATATTCATCTGATAAGACAAAGAATTCCATGAATCCCACCTCCCCCCACACCACCATCGGCTTCACCTCCATCACCTCGATATTCACCCGTACCACCTCCACCACCACCGCGATTCAGTATGGCAAGCACAATGAAGTTGGCTTTGTTCAAAGGCTTGGGAATTGAGGATCCAAACCAATTATGGTTCATAGTGAAGGCTGTATGGGAAGCTAAAGGTGTTACAAATGACCATATAAAGAAAGCAACATTGGTTAGCACCCTATAGGATTGCGCATTGACCTGGTATATTAAGTACTCCAATGATAACCCTTATGTGAGAGTAGCAGACATCGAAGCAGCACTCAATATGGAATTTAGCAGGCCTAAATCTGAAGTGCAGTCAACTATTGGATTCAAGGAAATCATGACGCTACTAGGCGAGACGCCTTTGGAACTAGATTAGAGCCTGAAATGTACAATTCACAAAGCCAATATGAATCTGACAGATGGACAACATCGCGAGTGGTTTGTAGCTTCACTACTACCACACCTAAGGAGTGCGTTGTCGCAGCAGAAGATAACAACTCAGGCAGAGGACTTGGATATTTCTATGAGACTACACGAGACCTTGATGAAAGATACTAATTTGGGAGTCTAACAGATCCATGCACAGCTAAAGAATCTGTGCCTTGAGATGCAAAGCTTGAAGCAGGACAAGACAGTTCGACCAAAAGTACGTGAAGAATTGGGGTGCATGAAATGCAAGAGTCAGGTTCATGACAAAGACCACTACTTGGTATTTACAAATTACCTTGTAGGAGGAGGACTGATCTGTCTAAGACCAGAAAATCAATCAGTACATAGCGTGGCACCTGCTTTGTGGTGTGCTATCTGTCAAGTAGCCGGAAAGCATGCCATGGATAACTGCCACTTGTTACATAAGTATACGCAAGCTCCACAACAATTGTTCTGTAACTTTTGTAGGTCAGTGGGACATGACGAGCGTAATTGTAGGAGCTACGAATTGATGATGGATATAACTCCCACCTACAAGGTTCAGGCCGAAACGCGGCCCCTTGACCAGAATGCAGGGATGGCACAGACAGGATTGCAAGGGAGCGGAAGAAGCTGAGGGGGAGGAGGACCTAGTAGAGGTCACAAATAGTTGATTTGCTACAATTACGGAGGGTCAGGACACTATGCCCGCGATTGCACTAATCCAATGTGCTCATCATGCATGTATTGCACACTATTTGATCATGAGACAAAAGATTATCTGATGCTGATAGCTAGGATCCATGACAAAGGAGTGCTACCACCTCCCTCAACTCAGAACTTGCAGATGATGAGGTCTGAGCTGTGCGAGGAACATCCGAACATAAATATTGTGTTCCAAAGTGGAATCACGATGGGAGATGACAAAGGGAAAAAATCGAAAGACAGTACTTGGGTTCAAAAATCCCCAGTGAAAGAAGTTGAGTTTTATTTGGAGTGCACTCAGAAAACCTTCATGGAAGCTAAGAAGAGCTTTATTGAGGCCTCCACATTAGGAAGCAATGATAAGCTTGGGCCGGAGATAGACCCCTCTATGCTCATTACTTTCCTCGAAACTTGTATCAAGTTACTGCATGACAGTAAGGTTGTGAAAGGGTTATAGGAACTTATCAACAGATGTGTTGGGAAGGCACCAGGTGAATCGACTGTAGTCTAAAAGATTGAAAAACATAAAACAAGGACAGGGCGTGAAATGAGACTGACCGCTCATATTGGAGAATACAAGATGGATCAAGTCATTCTGGATTTGGGATCAGATGCGAACATAAAAACAAAACAGACATGGGAGTGAATGGGAAGACTTGCACTGCAATGGTCTCTGATTCAGCTGAGAATGGAGAACCAACAGAAAATCATACCCATGGGGTGATTGTAGGGAATAACTGTGGATATTGAGGGAGCGAGCGCACTGGAAAATTTTGAAGTAATAGAGATTGTTGATGACAAAAATCCCTACCCCGCGCTCTTGGGAATTGACTGGGCCATTGATATGAACAGGGTAATCAATCTAAAGAAGTGGAAGATGATCTTTGAGAAGAATTCATTGCGTGTAATAGTACCCATGGATCTTGCAAAAGGATCGCGCTATACAGAACCAGTTCGTGACTATGAGAGTGATGATGATCTGGACTACATCTACAAGATAATAGTGCGAGACCAAGACTAGGTGAATCCCACCATGGATGGGCGACTTACATGGGAGCGCGAGAGTTCTTGTACTTCGGATTTCAACGAAGAAGTAGAACGATGGAAGAATCAGTTACACGAGGTAACTATGCTGAATTGCAACATGATGACCCGGTTGCTGCACTGCATGTCATCAGAAGAAAATAGTCTACCTACTTATGATGGTCTAAATGAGTTAGATACCTTCTTGGATGCATTTAAAAGGGAGGCATGGGAAAAGCAACTCTTTTAGGCCTTACACTGGGTACTACATGCTGCACCCACAAGATGGTGGGGTACACACAAAGGAAGCTTTGATGATTGGCACGAATGTAGGAGAATGATGCGAACACGTTTTGGGAAGCCTAAGATGCAACTAACAAACAAGTATGATGGGCTGAATGATCCATGAACATGGATGCAGGTCTATGAAGAAAAGCCCCAACCTAAGTAGGTGCACCTGTACTCCACGCTAAAGTACCTGGTCAATAACCCTGTGTTGGGGGGGCGAATTTGTAGATGGATTTTTTGTTCCAAGAATACGATTTTGAAGTTGTGGTGAAGCCTGGATGATTGAATGCGGGACCAGATCACCTATCGTTCATAGACACAGGTTCCTCCTAGTTTGAAGGAATGATTACCTGATGTGTAGCTCTTTGCTATGCGCATAGCAGATGGACATTTCAAACATATAATACAGTTTCTAATAACTGGAGCTGCGCTGAAAGGATACTCTGTCCAGTAGAAGAAGGCTTTAGCGGTACGCGCGATAGAATTTTCTGTTATTACTGGGCATCTATACAGGATGGGGAAGGTATGTACCTAAGTTTGAACGAAGAAACATCCTTGTGGATGCTCATGGGGGCGATGTGGGAGGACATTATGCAGGAAGAGCAACTGTGCAGAAGATTCTATGTGTCGGGTTTTGGTGGCCAACCCTTCATTAGGATTCAAAAGAATATTTCAAGGCATGTGATGTATGTCAAAGAATAGGCAGGCCATCGTGGAGGGATGAAATGACTTTGAATCCACAAATGGTGTTGCAACCTTTCGAAAAATGGGCAATAGATTTTGTAGAACCCATTAAACCTCAAGGAAAGATAGATGTAAGGTATATTATCACTGCGACGAAGTATCTGACTCGTTGGGTAGAAGCGCAGCCAGTGAAGGATTACATGGGGATGACTGCTGCGAAGTTTCTATTTGAGCATGTATTGACGCGATTTGGATGTTCGAAGATCTTGATGAGCAATCACGGTACAACTTCCTGAACGAGATGATCAACGCGCTAACAAAGGAATTTCAGGTGTATCACTAGAAGAGCACACCTTATCACCCACAGGTAGATGGGACAGTGGAGGAGTTCAACAAAGTGCTTAAAAACGTGGTGACCAAGGTATTCAATGTGCAGTGAAGTGATTGGGACCTACACATACTTGCAGTGTTATGGGCTTATCGAATGACATGCAAGAAATTGACAGGACAAACACCTTTAAGGCTTGTCTATGGAGTGGAAGGCATAATGCCTATGGAATACATCGTGACTAGTCTGTGCATAGCAACACTCACAAGTATGATAGATCATGGATCCCTGGAGGATAGGATTGTGCAACTGGATGAGCTCGAAGAAGAATGATTTTTGGCTGGATTTCACCAGCAGGTCCAAAAATAATCTGAAAAGGCATGGCACGACCGACACATCAAGCTGCGCACATTCAAGGTAAATGATCTGGTGTTGTTATATGATAGTAAGTTTGATAAATTCCCATGGAATTTTTGGATGCACTAGTTAGGGTCGTATATTATTAAGGATATTACCAACAAAGGCATGGTACAACTCGTCAAGTTAAATGGAGAACCCTTCTTAGGAAAGGTGAATGGCAGTCTCTTGAAGCCATACGCCAGTGATCCAACAATGTGACTATATGAAAGTGGCATCGTCTTAGCGCTCTAGGCATATGAAAGGAGGCGCGGACCTATAAACTACTCTATTCGGGAAATGCGCGATTACAGGATTGCGCATAGTATTGAAGTGTCACAGGGTCTGCGATAGTGCGAAGATAGCCGCGTTGGCACGCAAGTCTCCTAGAAAATGACTGTTAAAGTCATTATTCACGATTTTATGCTTGGTTTGACGCCAAATGGAGCGGGCGGAAGGCATTTAAGGCAAACTTTATGGGCTAGATTCTTGAAAATCTGCCACCAATCTAGCATTAATGGACTGAATGTGGGGGGGACAGTCAAATTCAAATTCAAAAGGTGCTATAAATTACAATTGGCTTTCGAGCAAACAACACTTGGAAATTTGAGAACTGAGTTGTTGCATGCTCGAGTATTCATGAACCGAGACTTATTCGAGATTCTAAAAGTGAATTCGTTGTTTGAGAAACTACCCAAGACACTAAAGGAGCTATGGAATAACACTATGTCAGCACCCGAAGAAGCCATGGAAACAGGAGTAGTGATAACCGAGGAAGCCACACAAGAAATTGTGGAAGTGGAAGCCCTAAAGAGTGCCAGAATAATCATTGAGGTCCATAAATCATTGCGAACACCGAGACCTAAGAAATATAAGCAGGTCATTATGTCGGTGCATGTCTCTGTAAGAAATCCATAGAGGACCAAGCTCACCTTGCAAGAAAAGGGGAAGGTTATTAATCTAGAGGCCAACGAAGAGGAGTCTGAAGAAATCATGGTGGATGAGGAGGGTGAGGGTGTAGGGATGGAAGTTGAAACCCAGGGTGCGGACCCTATTACCCAGTTACCTGAATATCTTCCTCCGCACAAGGGTAATGCCAAGGTGCCAAAGGATATAGATGAGAGTAAGATCTCTTTGCAAACTCCGCTACTCCCATACGATATTATTTTTTAGGGAGCGCACTTGGGATGGGTTCTCGTGTTGAAATTTGAAGATTGGGACCTCGCACACCACAAGAAGTTCCCGCATTTAGTGACTGTGAAGCTAATGTGCTAGAATATGGACATGACAGCTAGAATGATTGAATTGGAGTTGCACAAATCGCTCAAATGTGTTGAGAAAGAAGGGTTGCTAAACCTGCTCTGGGTGTTGCATTACCACCACGCCCCAGTGACCATTTTCATCATCAGGTAGCTGCTCTTCTTGGTGCATGATGGGTGCTTGTGGCTGGAGGAGCCCATCCCCATCACAGACCATCTGATTCACTGAATCACATGACTACCTCGCTCCGGGGAGGATCCAACAAAAATTTTAGAGGGAAAAGGTGGTGAGTTGGCCCTCACGGAGGCAATGAAAAATAATTTTGAGTTGGAGAAGAAGAAGCAAGGGTATGCCATCTCTAGAATTAACAACCTTGCAGTCAAGGTTGCGACACAAATATTGGCAAGGAAGGTGATGCGGAAGTGTTGTACGGATGAGGTTCCCACACCAGTGGTTGAACTAGCGGCGCAATGCGTAGAAGGATTCCAGTTCAACTGGGTGAATGACCTATGCAGCGAGTTCCTTGCGAATTGTTGTGAGGCACAGGAGCAGGGAAAAAAATTTCATTACATATGGCTCTTGTTATCGATCATACTGGTGGAATCCGAGGTGCCCGAAGATAGCCAATTCCCTTCGGTCGCACTAGACCTTCCAGAGGCAACGAAGGATGCTTCGCTGTGGGCGATTACGGACGCATAGAGGATAAAGGAGAGAAAGGTATTTTGGATACTAATGGAGATGAATATCCAGATGGGGATCAATCGCAAGCCACGGTTATTACCCCTAGTCTACATAAGTCTACAGAGCTTTGCAAAGTTCAAAGTAGATTTCCACCATGTCTTCATCAGGGCGTGGAAGGACCCTATGAAGACGTGGCATGATTTACCGTATTTGGTGACTGACGATGTGATATTTGCAGTCCTTGAGTCTTGGTCACCAGAGTGGCATGCTCCAGCTGGCTCTGCGGTGGAAACAGAGAAGTTCACAACGTAGCACAAGAAGTAAGAGACAAAGCTTCGGATGGTGCAGCTGGCAGAAAAGAGCAGGAAAGAAGAAGCAGCGACTAAGGCTCAGGCAACGTGCGACACTTTGAAGTTGGCGGAACAACAGTAGGAAACAGGACAAGAAGAGCGCGAAGGACATAATTCACCTTCGCCTGAACCAGAGACAGACAAAAAACAAGATGGCGCGGACGTGCAGACGATGTCAACTCAGCTCAAGCGTCCGCAACCAAGCAAGAAGATAGTTCCAAGAAAGAAGATGAAGGATCTAAAACATTGTTCGACCTAATCACCCTCACTGAGGGGGATTTGCATGATATTGGTGAAATGGTGAGGGATGTCACCACGGAGGCCCTCCAACAGTTTGAGGAACAACAACAGTTGGTATTGGGGGCTCTCTGGATAGAAATACAGGAGTTGCAGGTGCACACTCCATAGGCTGGCACAGTGTCCACTAGCCTCATAGTCAACACTTCAGTTGCCAAGGAAATGTCGTGCACAAGGGTTACCAATATGATCGTGCGACCAGATGGGGACCTTACTATAGAGAAGGAGGCCTACATGGCCATGGTTAGTAGTTTGAAAGGGGTCGGTTTAAATATGGCTACACTCCCTCGTGAGACACTCTATCTCTTGTAGGATGGATTCATCACGGAACTTCAAACTAGGGAGAGCCATGCACTGCAGGTGATGAGCGAGAAGCACATCAACATTGAATAGTTGGGCCTGCAGCGCAATGAGATAGTCGAGAAGAATCAATAGATTATGCAGGTGATAGAGGAAGCCTGCTGAATGGTCCCAAAGTTGGACATTCAGGTAGAAAACCGATGGAGGCACACATCCACAAATTGGCCATAGGGGTGTGCGATGCTAGAGAAGAGATGGCCAGGGTTCAACTAGAGCTGAACCTATAGATCATAGAACTATAGCTGAAGGCTTAGTCTTCAACTCCACCGGAAATTAGGGAACAATAAACCACTGCTGTTACAGTAGCAACAACAACAGTTGACATCGCAGTGGTAGACTACATGCAGCTGTTTGAGCAGTCATTCGAGGTCCTAACTATCCTGCAGGAGGACCCAAATGTAGAGTGCCTAGAGACAGAGGCGCACAAGCTACAACAAAATTATGACGAAGTAAAATGGACCACGCAGAAAGTTGCACTTACACAGAGGCTTGCAAGGATGCAGTAGGGAAAGGCGCTCAAGGAACAGTTGGATGTCACTCGGCATAAGGAAGTAGTCTTAAATGCACAACTATAGCCATGGATCGATGAGGCGTATACAATTATAGCCTCCATTGAAGCAAAGCTCACACAACTGCAAGAAATTCAACAGAGGATTCATGGCAGCTGTTTAGCAGTAGTGATCACAGAACAACGTGTGGAGGAAGTCCACAAGGTAGTTGCTCAGTGCGCTATTGAAGTTGCAACGATCCAAATAGAGTTGGGAGGTCTTCACACTAAGATCTACGCACCTACAAACTGACTTGAGGGTGAGTCACGATTTTTGTGTTGGGGTCTTGTTGGGTGCAAGATCCCCCAAGGGTAGTTTTGGGGCTTAGAGCCCAGATTTTGGTCTAATTTTGTAATTCCAATGTAAAGACTCTGCATTTTGTGGGTGCGGAGCGTGTAGTTATTAAAGAGTCATAGGGTTGTTTGCCCTTATTTTGATAATGTAATGTCGGTTGTAAAAGATCTACCCATGGTCTACGAACCATGCTATTGTATAAATAAAGCGAAGCTCTAAGTAGTCAAAGGCATCTAATATCTAAGAAATAATCAATGACGAAGATGTAAGAGAGATAGCTCTGAAGTGTAAGTCTAAGTTTTGGGTCGTAGCATAGGTAGAGTAGTCTACAGCTGAGTGCGTGGACCCTTGCAGCTGAGTGCGCAGGGTGAGCCAAGTTTGTAATCATATGGAAGTATTAATAAAGAGAAGATTCTTATAAATTCTGTGTCTTATTTCCTGTTTATGCATCTGTTATATTGGGTATGAATTTAACTTCTAATGCTTATATGATGAACAAATGTGTATAATTGTATTGGTTAAGTGAATGCAAGTAACAACATTTGTTTACACGAAGCTAACTAAGATATGGTAATATGATAAGTAAGATACTTAGCCTAGTTTGGGAAATATCACAGTTCGTTATCCTAGTAGCGTGAAAGGACTTCAGCCCCTAGTTAGGGTTGCACGAGAGCTGAGTGTAACACTTTGTGAAGGTAATGGAGGGTAGAACAAAGAGTGAAGTAACCTACACGAAGGCACGAATAGTTGGAAATAACCAACATCATATCATCTCAAGGGTGTGGAAACTTGGTTCCAGCATCCCCCCATACTGCTTCGGGTGAGACTTCAGTCTGTGCTCCGTGAGCTGACGCCGAAAGGGCCAGTAGTGTAGGGATTTGTTTGGATAACTAATGTTGAACCTGGGTCAGGCCTCCTCAAGCCATCAAAGCTCTTTTTAGACTCTCTAAATATGAAAATATTATCGAGTGCTTGTCCTTTTCAGCTCATTAACGGATTGGAAATGACATTTACTTAGTATAAGTTTAACCCTTTTTCAGTCTAAGATAGGTTATTTATGAAAAATGAATACATTGACCAAACATGGTCAATAGGTTCTCTCTTGTATTGTGTTACACTTTTTCTGGCTTGAGAGACAAATCTATGAAAACGAACTTGTGGAGTTTTCTTTTCTTCCCTTTTCAAACTCTCTAAACATGAAAAGGACCGAGTTATGTTTGTCGTTAAACTCGTTAAAACATCAAATAGTGACAAACTTTTTGATCATGACAAGACCAAGTTCACCTTCGCTATACTCATTAAAACATCACATAGCAATGGATTCACTCGAAGGGTGGAATTATACAACAAGCATATGTTATCCTCCTAAAGCTTGATAAAAAATAAATAGGTACTGGTCACCAATGACTGGGGAAAATGGAATAAGGGGTAAACCACTTTTGGTAGCAGGTCTCTCTTGAACATGACACTTTCACTTCATCACCGTGACTATTTGGGTTGGGTTATCAGCTTGATGGTTATCATACCGTTGGTCTATCATACCATCCATCACTTTGTTTTGGGTCAATGCTACCAATTCATTTCAGTGTCGCCGACATGTTCAAGAGAAGTCATTCAGTTAAAATTCATCCTTTGCAATACCATAAACCTTCATTTTCATGATTTCCATTCCTGAACCTTGTGTCATTAGTCAAATTTCGTCTCCAAAATCATTACACTCGTTTAATGTCATTGATGTGGGATACATCAAGGTCCTCCTACAAAGAGTTGCTTCTTGTCGGCATCAACTCATTATCCAAGAAGTTGACTTAGAAACACCCTCCCAATACCTTGAGTCTTGCATACATCAATGGTAGGTTTCTCGTTTCCGGCGATAGGTTGACATCACTAGCCTTCTACCAAAAGACTTTGTATGGTGTTCGACATCAAAACATCCATTCACACCATGCAGAATGTAGTGTAGTACCTTGAGGATCATTATCATTATTGGTGATTTCTCTCACCTCTGTTAACAACTTACATCATTGGCTGGTAATCAGACGGTGTCTTCCCATATTTGACTTCAAATCACATATTTGCATGGTTAGAATCATACTTGAGCGAATGATTGGATGATATAGAAGACCCTAAATCTAGTTTCATCCATCCGGGCTGCAATTTCAGGAAATGTACCAAATCATCTATATAATGGATTTACATTGATGGTCATTCCGATCATAGGTCTATATCTGTAGACGGCTGTCTATGTACTTGTAATGAAAGTTTATATGCTGAGAATGGGTATGCCTTCCCTCAACAATTCATGAGAAAAAATCAAAATATCATGATATTATGTATTGTAATCGATGCAGGTCACTAACCACTTTGGAATCCCCTCATCACATCGTAAAGCATATCACTCGACATTATTATTTTCAACTTCATGATTTAGGGGGTAGCTATTATAGATCCATTTGGGCACATCTCTCCCATTATCTAGATCAGTGTTTTAAGGCTCATCAAACCCTAATTTCAGTTGCTACATGCCCTAAACAAGTCAACCTTTTGAATGCCTCCTTCCCAGACAGTTTCATGGGCTGAAGACATCTTGAAATGACCTCTAGAGAGACAAGCGCAAGTAGGCCAATGTACGGGTGTGCTCCAAAGTAGTTAAGTCCATGCCAGGGTGCTCTACAGAGCGCTTAGACCCTCTTTGACCTGTGCTGGGTGAGTTTGAGCGAAATTCACATAGGGTTTGGGGAATATTCTTATCTTCTGGAGCCTTCTAGAATATTACCACACTTATCATCTCCTATGAGATAAAAAATGGATGAGGAATGAGTTAAGATACCTCCTATCCTCTAAACCCTTCCTCCATGGAACTAATTCTAAGTGTGGAAGGCCATTCAATACCCTCATTGATGACAAAACCTCCTCCATCTTCCTATAAATTGAGAACTCATATAAGTGATCAAAGGCTAGACTTTGATGAATTGTAAGGAGATAATGTTAGTTTGAGAATTGAGACTATTGTAAGTGTTGTTATGCTGCCGAATTTTCATGCTTATAATGTGATGTGGATGGAACCAAAGCTAGAAGAGTGACTTTGAATCAGGCTTCATGGTTGTAATTCTTCCTTCTATTCAATAAAGTATTTACACCTTTTTCCATATGTTTATCTTGATATGTGATGTTTATATGTGTGAATGTATCTGATTCCATTTACTTGTAATCAATAGATCTTTTTCTTTGATCGATTCTTTGTCTTTTGTTGATGTTTACAGGTACTTCTCAAGCGTGTTAAGTACGAGAAGGAGCAACATGATCGATACAAAGGAGGCAAGAGGAAAGTGAAAGTACAAGTAGGTCCTCTCATTCTCTTTGTCTTATCTATTGTTTATAGAAAAAGGTTAAAGTGCTTTAAACTGTTGTTCTAGATATGGCTACTTATCTAGGGAATTAGTATTTATCCGTAGATACCAAATTCTTCATAAAAGGAAGAGATTACATCAAATATCAAGTTACAAAAACATTTTATTTATCAAGCATTATTAAGCCATCCTCATGACATTAACATGAACCATTTCTGCTACTAAAAATGAATAAACACATCAGGGAAAAATCATTTAAGTTTCATGCATATACCAAGAATGAGTCATACAAGTTTCATCCATTCGTAATGAGATTGTTGCATATTGAATCACAATTGTTTATACTTCAACCAATGTGTCAAAGATAATGAGACCAATGCCAACATCAATAAAAAATAGTTACTATGCCCACATAGCACTTATCATCAAGGAATATCATCAATTTTAAAATCAAATCATTAGTCATCAGATCAAAACCCAATTTCTTTTATCACAGTGAGTTTTACCAATCCATAACATATCTCAGAATCAAGTCAAAATTATCAAGCATATTGTAAAAAATCAAACACTTCTTATCTATATCATTCAACCAACTCTAGTAAAACCCTTGAAACTGTTATCAAATACTGTCATTTACTAGCATAAATGGTAATGACATATTGATATGCATATTCCAATTGTTAGTGTCAGTATCTTCATCCCTCCATAAGTGACCAAATTTCTCTTTTTTCATGCGTTTTAGGTGTCCCATCCGATTAGCTGCATTCCATTAGGTCATGGATCATCTGATAGTAGTGGTTCATTATCAAATTTCCCTCATGATTTTTACCTGCTGGCCTATTTTCACAAATTTAGGTCATCTGCTGTCATTTTTATTTCATTACACTTGCAAAAGTCATTTTAAGGTTTTCAGGTCTCATTAGGTCTAGGTTTTGCCACCATGGTCTTCAAAAGCTCAATAAAAGGTTAGTAGGCACATGAGGATGTTTAATAAATTCATAAAATCACAAATTCTACTGATGATTTTCTCCATAAAGGGTTTTTACCTCAAAACTCTGTTTTGAGGTGAAAACAGGGTTTTTCCATTTCATGTACAAATTTTATGTAATTTTATTGTTTTCATATGTAATAAAGCACCATCTACAGCCCTGGGTCACCTTGCCAAACTCCAGCACTCCAGCAACTGCAAAAGAGACAAGAAAATCCAAGCATGAGTCCATCAAATGACAAAAAGAGAGCCAAACTGCAAAACAAAGTTTTTTTTTAAAAAGAAAAGTGAAAAGGAAACTTTAGAAAGTGGGTTTTCTAAATGAAAAATTAAAGTCAGTTGTATATAAAGGGATCATTTGTGTTAGAAGACTTCATTTGTGCTAAGGTGAAAGAGAACAAGCAAAAAATCGCATTTGAGGAGAGAAAAGACAAAATTGCAGCAAAGTTCAAGTTTTTTCTTGGCGCGGCGCACCTGGGCACTGGCGTGGCGCACCTACCAGGCGCGGCGCACCTTGCACAGGATTTACACAGAGTTTTCAATGGGCGTGGCACACCTGCGCATTGGCGCGGCGCACCAATCTTCCAAGCCAAAAACTCATCCCATCGATTCTCTAAGGCTTCAAAATTTGCAAATACCATCCCTTCAAGTAAGTAAACCCTCCCATTTGCCATAAAAAGAGATTTTTTCATCCTTGATGGTGTTTTGCATGGTAAAAAATCAAACCCTAAATTGCTTCACAGTTGTATTGCAAAACTGTCTAGGGTTTTGCAGTTTTTGTCATTCTTGTTGTTTTTTACTCCTTTGCATAATTTTCCCATATCCCATCCCTCTTCACTAAATCTCCTTAATTTTCTTCCCCTTTCCCTCTCTCATTGACACTTATCTTACCCCCTATTCCCAAACCCTAAAACCCTACACCTAATTCCCACTATTCCCCAAATCCTAATCTTCATTTCCCAAACCCTATCATTCCCTAATAACCCTACAACTAGCATCAAAACCATCTTTTCCACTTATACTATCAGTCGAACCATCAAATCCTCAAGAAGAAAACAACAATCACCTATTCTTGAGAAAATATCTTCATACTCATCATTCCACACTCCACATTTGCAAGCATCGAAACAGATTCAACATATGAGAGGGATGATGAAACTGTCAGTGATTATTCCCAAGAGGTTCATGTCACCATTCAGCTGAGTGTACAATCATTCAGAGGGCTTTCATCATCATGTCAGGTTCCAATGGGTCATTTTACACCTTGTTCATGCTTCAGTTGTGCCTAGTTAAGGTTCATTTCCCTCTCCTAGTGTTTTGAAGGTAATTTCTCTTGGATGGTCAAATAATCAACAAAAATTGTATCCTGATGTTCATACACCTTCTCCTATCCTTAATTTACCTTATTAAACATTTCCCATCACTAATATCCCTCAAATTCCTCATTTTCACACAAACCCTAGTTTCTTGCTACAATTTGGCCATTTTCTAGGTTAGGCCTGTGTTTTTCCCTTTTGGACCCCCTCCCCTCACTAAATATTTGAAATTCCACTTTCCCCTGCTTCCTAACATCCCTCCTTACTTCCCAAAATTTTCTCAAGAATTTATAAGCCCCTTATCCCTTTCATTTCACTTCATTTCGACAAATCCCCTGTTCCACACATCGGGATAGGTTTTACTCAAATGATGTTTCTAAGCAAGAAAAAATGAATTTGGAAAATGTGAGAGAGGTTTTTGTCCATATTAGGCCAAGGAAGGAAACCTCCTTCATTTTTTACACAGGTGTCAGGGTTTTAGAGAAATATCCAAAATACAGTTGCATCAGGAGAATTGATGCACCTCTAAAGTGACCTTGGGAAAATTACGATTTCTCCTATATTAGTTGGCCAAATGACTTGGTTGATGCACCAAATGATAACTAGAGACAAATATCTTTCCAATGAGCTATCATGCGCTCAATTTGGAGTTGAGGAAGACCTTCAAAGGTTGACTGCAACAGCAATCTGCCTTTAGGCAGCCTCATTTTGCACATTTTGACCAGTCTTGGGAGATTTGACGTTTGATAAGGCAAATGAACTCCAAATAGAAAAATTCAAGTTGTGTTGAAACTAGACTGAATAAGATTTCTCACGAGCTATCGTGCATCCAATTTGGACACCTGAAAGGCCTCCAAAACTTGATCTGAAAATGGTGCTACGCACGAATCAGTGGTGCTACACACAGAAATTTTTAACACAAGCTTTTCCAACTTACTAGGAAATTTTAACAATTTTTGGGTCACCTAAATGGCCAAGAACACCTCAAAGCCCTTTCTGCCACTTTTTGGCCACACAGGAAGTAGTGTTGGGAGAACTGATTTTTGGAGGGGCAAATGGCTACCAAATTCAAAAATTCCACTTGCCTTAGAAAGTAGACCGAAATACCTTTCCAAAAATCCAACTTGGAGAAAATGTGGTGAAGGGAAAGGTCTCCAAATTCAGCTTGGAAAAAGTGCTACGCACAGAAAAAGTGGCGCTATGCACAGGATGAAAAAGTGCCAATTTTGCTCAAAAACTCTGTTTTTCGCCTAGTTTTCTTCTAGTTTGAATTTTTCTCTCTTATGGTAAAATTCATGAGCTGAAATGATGTAAATTGATGTACTATGATGTAAAAATGATAAAAATTTACTTGATAAGGTAGATACATCAGTTGTAGGTGGTTTGGAGTTGAATGAATCAGTTTCCTAGGTTTTAGAGGCAAGTTGTTCCACTGCCTATTTTTGTGTTCCTAGTTTAGATATGGTTGAAACCACCCCTCTTCTCATGGATTCGACCCTTTATGGATAGCACAGGTGGTTTGGAGGTCTATATCATGTGTTTTTTCAGTCATTTTCAAAGGTTGGACTCTTGTGAATGCTTTGAGCATTATTCTACATTCATCTCTGCAGTTTGGCAAGGAAATAGAATAGGGTTTGCAGCATTTTGTGGGATTCTTGTGGCAAGGTGATTTAGTATTGTTTTTCCTTCTTTGATTCAATTTATCATGTGTTTATATGTGCCATCATTTCTCTATTTTCAGCTTAACTAAATGAATCAAGTATAAAGGTGGAATTCATTGATGTTGCAGTGCTCTACCTTAGGGTTTATTTGGTTTTACATGTTTTCAACTATTTGAAGAGGATTCCTGATACTTTCATGCCCTCTCCAACTCGTCACCAGTCTTTAAGACTTTCTATTTCACTTATTTCAAAGTACTAAAGCATTTTCCTACCTCGCCCCACAAAAACCTCTACAAGACTGAGTCCATTCCCTGGACCCAAAACTTCCTTTCACATTTGATCCAACAAACCATCATAAAACTCAATCAAACTCCTCTGAGCATATACCTAGCCTAAAATTAGTCTTTATATCAGTCATCTCAAGTTTTATTGGCCATATTTTCCTGAGATTGACAAGGAGAGAGCCCTCTCCCAACTAGGTAGGGCTAGCTACCAAGTTAAGCGTGGTTTGATGTTACCCTAGACCTGCCTTTCTCAGCCTGAGGTAGATGTAGGCCCTAACGTATTGGTGATCATACTGGGGAAGAAAAGTTCGTTTGTTTGTTATTGTTGTTTTCTTTATAAACTACAGACAGAGCCTGAAGTTAGCCAAGTAGCCTTCGAAATGCTCTTGCTCTGCAAGTGCATAGTAGATGAACGTTGCTTCAGTCAATCTCTGGTTTAGTTTATGAACTGAACATCTGGTTTCCTCAGCAAAATGTAATCAAGTTCAGATCTGATTGTTGATGGTGGACAACGATCAGACACCGGAAGGCTGAAATCATTCACCTGGCGACTCTAAATCAGTTTCGAGATCTGATCCAAGGACTCCACCGGAGGATGAACCTGACCAGCAAAAACATGAAAGGACAATATGGAAATATCAGGTATTCAAGTTGGAATTTTGTCCAAGACATTTTGTTCTTTGTTCTAAATTATTTCTTCTCTTTTCCTGAGAATGTCAAGAAGGCTTTGCAAAGTATATTGTATTTGAGAAAAGATCCTCAACCTGCATTTGATTCCTTCCCTTTGAATATTGTGAATACAAAATAATTGCATGCCTTTGAGCTTGATCAAGACCCTTTTTCTGAATTTTGTGATGACCATCTTCAAACTAATGAGATTCAAGAGACCAAGACTGATTCTACAGCTTCTGTACATACCCCACTACCTTGTAAAATTCCAGATCAATACAAGCCTCTGATTTTACCTCCTATATCCCATGCTTTCCCTAAAAATCATGACCTATACCTACCAAGATTTGATGGTGAATGCGACAACATCACCACTGAGAGACATGTACTGAATTTTGAGTCTTTCCTTGACCTTTTTGAAGTTGATGAAGAATATGTTAGTGTTAGGCTTTTTGCTCTTTCTTTGCAAGGCAAAGTCAAGAGTTGGTTCAAAACCCTGCCTCATGCAAGCATCTCAGATTCCCAGTAGTTCGTCAAAGTTTTTCTCGACAGGTGGGTGGTTAGACAGAACCCTTTCTTGATTATAGAAGATTATAACCAGCTGAAAAGATTGCTAGGGGAGACAGTACAACAATTTTCTACCAGGTTTAACCAAGTTTATTTTTCGATGCCGATTAATATAAGACCTCCTCCTGGATCCGCTCTCTTGCACTACCCGAATTCCTTTGATCTGGAAATGGAGTTTCAGCTGAGGGAAAGGAACCTTGCAACAATTGAAGAGATGCAAAATAATGCAGTAGATGTAGATGCTAATCTGTCGATCAGAAGGGCAAAGCTGAAGGAAGAAGAGATGAAGAACATAGATCCAAAGGAATCAACATATTTAGAGGTAAAGCTTGACATTTTGGCAAGTGCAGTGGAAGAGATGATGTAAAGGATCACCACAAGGAATGAGTATAGTGTTGAAGCCCATCGTTCACTGATTGAAGAAGAACAAGTTGCTGATCCAAAACATCTTCTTTCTTATCCCAGTTGTCATAGATCTGATATTGATTGTTTTGTAGATCATCTTGGAGAAGAGAGATCTATTGATATGACATGTATGCTTGATGATGTATTTTATACTAATGATTTGCCTCAGTTTGATCGGTATGATGACAATTATGTTCTCCAAACTGCAGTTAGTCTTGCAGACAAATCAACAGCTAGTTTGTGGAAGGAGGAAGTTCACTTTCAGCAGCTCGAATACAGTGATCAACTGATACATATCAACTATGGAAATGAGGAGGAAAGTGCAGCAAATTTTGAAGTAAGTGAAGGATATTTTCCTTTTTATTTTCCTTCATTTCATTTCGTCAAAGACAACTTTCATGCAATCAGAAATCAATTGTCGACAAGTTTTGATTTGGATCATCTTGAAGACAATGAAATCCTTGTTCAAGACTTCTCATATCCATATTTGCAGCCCCCGAATCCATTGATTGTCAAGTTGAAAATGAAGACTTGGAAGCTGTCACGTATGATAAAATGATGCAAGATGATTCCGTACCATTTTGTTTTGAATCATTTCAGTTTTTGAAGGGTAATTTGCATAATATATCTTCAAATGGGCAGACTGTAGAAAATCATGCAATCTCATTGGAACCAATAGAAAATGGGTTGCAACAGTCTTTTCAAGTTTTTCACGATCCAATAGTTGATGTGTTGGATGATGTCTGTAGTCAAAGTCCTTCTCCTATCTGTGAGCTTGACAAAAGTATTGATACAAACTTGATCCGGCAGCTGGTTTCTTTGTCATTTTCAGCAGGAGTCTCGTCACAAAGCTCAGATCAAAGTTTGCATTCATGGTATGAGGATAAGAGAAGTAATCCATTGGATGAGCTAAGTCCCAGTGTGCATGAATTTCAAGATCCTCATGTAGTGCTTTTGGGGGAGGATAAAGAATACATAGTATTCAACAGATCTGTTCACAAGTTTCCATGGGAGTTGCCTTTCAGTAGTTCTCTCTTGTTGTTCATAAGCAAGCACTTGCGGAGAATTCAAACAGCAGCCGGAATACTTACTTGGTTGCATTGGTTGTTTCATTTCACTTGATCAGGTGATGAATGGAACAGTTAGATTAGGCTTTATTGAATAAGCTCCATTTTGAGCATATTTTCCAGTTTGTCAGTTGTGTTTTAGTATTGAGTCAATTTCAAGTCAGTTTGTGTCGTCAAGTCGTCAGTTTTCAGTCATGCATTTTAGTTTGAGTTTTTGACTCCATTGCCAAATGGATAAGGCACTGGTCTACTCTCCCAAAGATCTGCGGTTGTTGGCACCTCCCAGGAGCTACCATCCCCATTGGAGCCAATGTTAGTGTCAGTATCTTCATCCCTCCATCAGTGATCAAATTTCTCTTTTTGCATGCATTTTAGGTGTCCCATCCGATCAGCTGCATTCCATTAGGTCATGGATCATCTGATGGTAGTGGTTCATTATCAAATTTCCCTCATGATTTTTACCTGTTGGCCTATTTTCACAAATTCAGGTCATCTGCTGTCATTTTTATTTCATTACACTTGCAGAAGTCATTTTAGGGTTTTCAGGTCTCATTAGGTCTAGGGTTTTCCACCATGGTCTTCAAAAGCTCAATAAAAGGTCAGCAGGCACATGAGGATGTTTAATAAATTCATAAAATCACAAATTCTACTGATGATTTGCTCCATAAAGGGTTTTTACCTCAAAACTCAATTTTGAGGTGAAAACAAGGTTTTTCCATTTCATGTACAAATTTTATGTAATTTTATTGTTTTCATATGTAATAAAGCACCATCTATAGCCCTGGGTCACCTTGCCAAACTCCAGCACTCCAGCAACTGCAAAGAGACAAGAAAATCCAAGCATGAGTCCATCAAATGACAAAAAGAGAGCCAAACTGCAAAACAGAGTTTTTAAAAAAAAACCAAAGTGAAAAGGAAACTTTAGAAAGTGGGTTTTCTAAATGAAAAATTATAGTCAATTTTATATAAAGGGATCATTTGTGTTAGAAGACTTCATTTGTGCTAACGTGAAAGAGAACAAGCAAAAAATCACGTTTGAGGAGAGAAAAGACAAATTGCAGCAGAGTTCAGGTTTTTCTGTGGCGCGGTGCACCTGGGCACTAGCACGGTGCACCTACCAAGCTCTACGCACTGGGTGGAGGATTTACACATTGTCAATGGGCGTGGTGCACCTGCCAGGCACTACGCACCTGGGCGTTGGCGTGGCGCACCAATCTGCCAAGCCAAAAACTCATCCCATCAATTCTCTAAGGCTTCAAAATTTGCAAATACCATCCCTTCAAGTAAGTAAACCCTTCCATTTGCCATAAAAAGAGATTTTTTCATCCTTGATGGTGTTTTGAATGGTAAAAAATCAAACCCTAAATTGCTTCACAGTTGTGTTGCAAAACTGTCTAGGGTTTTGAAGTTTTTTTCATTCTTGTTGTTTTTACTCTTTTTCATAATTTTCCCATATCCCATCCCTCTTCACTAAATCTCCTTAATTTTCTTCCCCTTTCCCTCTCTCATTGACACATATCTTACCCCCTATTCCCAAACCCTAAAACCCTACACCTAATTCCCATTATTCCCCAAACCCTAATCTTCATTTCCCAAACCCTATCATTCCCTATAACCCTAAAGTCAACATCAAAACCCTCCTTTCCACTTATACTGTCAGTCAAATCATCAAATCCTCAAGAAGAAAACAATAGTCATCTATTCTTGAGAAAATCTCTTCATACTCATCATTCCACACTCCACATTTGCAAGCATGGAAACAGATTCAACATATGAGAGGGATGATGAAACTGTCAGTGATTCTTCCCAAGAGGTTCATGTCACCATTCAACTGAGTGTACCATCATTCATAGGGTTGTGATCATCATGTCAGGTTCCAATGGGTCATTTTACACCTTGTTCATGCTCTAGTTGTGCCTAGGTAAGGTTCATTTCCCTCTCCTAGGGTTTTGAAGGTAATTTCTCTTGGATGATCAAATCATCAACAAAACTTGTATCCTGATGTTCATACACCTTCCCCTATCCTTAATGTACCTTATTAGACATTTCTGATCACTGATATCCCTCAAATTCCTCATTTTCGCACAAACCCTAGTTTCTTGCTACAATTTGGCCATTTTCTAGGCTAGGCCTGTGTTTTGCCCTTATGGACCCCTTCCCCTCACTCAATATTTGAAATTCCACTTTCCCTTGCTTCCTAACATCCCTCCCTACTTCCCAAAACTTTCTCAAGAATTTAGAAGCCCCTTATCCCTTTCATTTCACTTCATTTCGACAAATCCCCTGTTCCACACATCGGGATAGGTTTTACTCAAATGATGTTTCTAAGAAAGAAAAAATGAGTTTGGAAAATGTGAGAGATGTTTTTGTCCATAATAGGCCAGGGAAGAAAAACCTCCTTCACTTTTTACATAGGTGTCATGGTTTTAGAGAAATATCAAAAATACAGTTGCCCAGGAGAATTGATGCACCTCTGAAGTGCCCTTGGGAAAATCAAGATTTCTCCTAGCTTGGTTGGCCAAATGACTTGGTTGATGAGTCAAATGATAACTAGACACAAGGATATTTCCAATGAGCTATCATGAGCTCAATTTTGAGTTTATGAAGAACTTCCAACGTTGACTGCGATAGTACTCGGCCTTTAGGCAGCCTCATTTTGCACATTTTGACTAGTCTTGGGAGATTTGACTTTTGATAGGGAAAATGAACCCAAAATTGAAAAATTCAAGTTGTGATGGAAAGTAGACTCAATAAAATTTCCAACGAGATATTTTTCACCCAATTTGGACACCGCGAAGGCCTCCAAAACTTGACCTGAAAATTACGCTATGCACAGAATCAGTGGTGCTACACAGAAATTTTTAACACAGGCTTTTCCAATAGGTGCGTAGCGCCACTTGGCACTCGCTTTCGATAGGGACCTCCTTTTGAAGAAAAATTTGAATTTTTGGATTCCTTATGAAAATTTATGCAGGCCCAGAAATTACTAGGAAATTTTGACAAGTTTTGGGTCACCTAAAGGGCCAAAAACACCTCAAAAATGCCCTCTCTGCCATGTTTTGGCCACACAGGAAGTAGTTTTGGGAGAACTGATTTTTTAAGGGGAAAATGGGCACCAAATTAAAAAATTCCACTTTCTATAGAAATTAGAAAGATATATCTTTCTAACAAGCCAACTTGGAGCAAATTTGGTGAAGGGGAAGGCCTCCAAATTCAGTTGGGAAAACGAGCTACGCATAGAAAAAGAGGCACTACGCACAGGATGCAAAAGTGCCAATTTTGCTCAAAAACTCTATTTTTCACCTAGTTTTCTTCTAGTTTGACTTTTTCTCTCTTATGGTAAAATTCATGAGCTGAAATGATGTAAATTGATGTACTATGATGTAAAAATGATAAAAATTTACTTGATAAGGTAGATACATCAGTTGTAGGTGGTTTGGAGTTGAATGAATCAGTTTCCAAGGTTTTAGAGGCAAGCTATTCCACTGCCTATTTTTGTGTTCCTAGTTTAGATATGGTTGAAACCACCCCTCTTCTCATGGATTCCACCCCTGATGGATAGCACAGGTGGTTTGGAGGTCTATATGATGTGTTTTTTCAGTCATTTTCAAAGGTTGGACTCTTGTGAATGCTTTGAGCATTATTGTACATTCATCTCTGTAGTTTGGCAAGGAAATAGACTAGGTTTTGCAACATTTTGTGGGATTCTTGTGGCAAGGTGATTTAGTATTGTTTTGCTTTCTGTGATTCAAGTTATCATGTGTTTTTTTGTGCCATCATCTCTCTCTTTTAAGCTTAACTAAATGAATCAATTATAAAGGTGGAAGTCATTGATGTTGTAATGCTCTACCTTAGGGTTTATTTGGTTTTACATGTTTTCAACTATTTGGAGAGGATTTATGATACTTTCATGCAATCTCCAACTCCTCACTAGTCTTAAGACTTTCCATTTCACTTATTTCAAAGTACTAAAGCATTTGCCTACCTTGCCCCACATAAACCTCTGCAAGACTGAGTCCATTCCCTGGACCCAAAACTGCATTTCACATTTGATCCAGCAAACCATCATAAAACTCAATCAAACTCCTCTGAGCATATACCTGGCCTAAAATTAGTCTTTATATCAGTCATCTCAAGCTTTATTGGCCATATTTTCCTGAGATTGACAAGGAGAGAGCCATCTCCCGACCTGGTAGGGCTAGCTACTAGGTTAAGCGTGGTTTGATGTTACCCTAGACCGACCTTTCTTAGCCTGAGGTAGATTTAGGCCCTAACACCAATCACCTAAAAAAAAGCATTTAGTCAACATATTCACATTATAGTAAGTCAAACATTCAAACTTCCCTGCTGACAGGACATTCTACTGTCTGCTCGATGTCTGTAGGACTATCCTTCAAGTCAACTTATTGTTTCATGGACAAAGCTTCACTTTTGTGTCCTATAGGCATAACCCCACCCATAGGCCTTCTTCTGTGCTATTGAGGCTTAGACAAAGTAAACCTCTTTCTTCTTAGACCAAAAAATTGCTACAAACAAACAATATTAGATATTTATCTATTTATGTCCATAAATATTATTTCAACAATAAATAATCTTCTGTATATATAATGAAAATTATAATAGGGGTAGGGATCTTATGGATATATTCTCCCTCTTAATCAGCAACCCCTTCAACCATTAATATTCAAGTCATCAACCTGTCTATAATATTGCCATGCATCAACAAAACTAATAGATCATAAAATCAAAGTATATATGGTTCTAACACATATATTCATTATTTTCACAACACATTAGCATCAACTACTTCATCATTAAATCATGAGATCAATCTTTCATTAGTTTCAAATAGTTAATAGGAGTATCATTCAAGAATCATGATCACAACATCACTTCTTTATCACATAACTCAATCCATCAAGTCAGGGCATTTAATTTTACCATATGACATCATTACTAAGCTCATCAAAACTTAACCATGCTCAACAAAATATCCTGAATATCAATAATTCTATCATCATGATTATCATGCTTATCACAAGCATTATCAATAATGTCAAGATACCATATATAAGGATCAATATGCAAGCCTTATTTATGAGATCAAGATATCCAAAATAGTAGATGTTAGCCAAACATCAAGTATACAAATATATCAAAAATCGAGGTCTCTATGTAGCTATTGTATCGGCTATAACCACCCTCCAAAGTGTTTCCTATGCTTTGTTTTGGAGCCTCCCTTCTAAATCACATCAGCTCATCTTGCACTGATCAAGGTACTTGTGATTTGATTGAGCCTCGTACTTTTCATCTTGGCTTGTGTTTGTTTACTTTTTTTACTGTATAACCCACAAGCTGATCTCTTAACTTGGTATTGATCAAGTTCCAGGTTTTCCTTAAAGAACTATACAATCCATGAGGGAAACTAGCCTTGTTCCCAAGAATTTCATAGTTGAAGCTGCCAGTGATCCTTGAGCTTAGGAATTGTGTAGGTGTAGACATGAGAGGAAGCTTAGATCCAATAAACCCAGAAATTACACAGAACCCATTGTTCTTAAAAACTGTGCAGTGCATGAGCCAGAGAGTTTCCCAGTCCTTCCCAAAATTGTGCAATATTTATGGGCAATGTATGGTAGGTTCCCCCCAGAAAAGAAAGAAAAATAAAGGGAAAGAAGCATCCCTAGGAAGTAGGGATCTATTATTAGTTTCCTGAAGGTGGCACATTTCTATCTTTAGAAGTTTCCTCCAAGTGTCTCTTTTGTGCTTGTTCTAAGGCATGTGCATCATAAATTCCAATTTGCTCAATTCTATGTAATGGGAACCTGTGGAGCTCATTTGTACATTTGATCATCTAGATCTAACATTCCCGAGGAGATCAATGAGCCTTCAGAGTATTGTCATCTCTTTCCAAGTGAGTTTTTGTTTTATCGTCTTTTGCCACTTTTTTTGTCACTTTTTGTTGTTTAGCTTGTGTGTGTGTTGTTTCACTTGTTTCTTTGCACAATGTCTGGGGTTTTAACTTGTTTTAGCTTGTGTAAGTGTTGCTTCAATTTATAGATTTCCTTTCCCAAGTATCGCATGATTTTTCCCAATTTTTCACCAACGGTTTCCATTGTGGCGACTCTCTTCACATGATTCATTTTCCTTCAGTTTAATCAATTGCTGCTGTTGTTTCACATGCATGCATCTACACTTAGTCATATCTACACTATGTTTCACATCATCCTTTAGTTTTTCTTGTTTTTCACACTCGCCATGGGGAGATCTAGGTCCCTTTTCCAGAAGATCACACTTCACTGCATTCATTGCGCAATCTAGGAGCTCAAGGACTCTACCTTGGCTTCTCAAATTGCATAGAGACTATCCTAGGTTGGCTCCAACTACGCAATGCGTAGTTCCAAGAGCTAGTATCCCAGCTTGGCCACTGAGACTGCGTAATTCATAGTCTCTCCTAGGTCCTGATCCATACTAAATTGCACATTGTGTAGTTCCAGTCATCAAGCTTCCACATTGACTGCTAGGACTATGAAGTACATAGCTCCCACAATCAATTAGTCACCCCTGTCAGTCAAAATTGTGCAATCCCTCTCATCCGATGCCCTGATTACTGCTTGATCATGTTGTGATGTTAGATTTGCAAGAGCTATTGTTTGTTTTCCATGAGTTTCATTTCTATCCCATAGGTACTACACTCGTGAAGCACTTTTCTCCAGCAGGCATTGTACCATGGCACCATAGAGAGCTGCTTCAAGGGAGACCACTAAAAGCAATATCGGGGAAGCAGTTGAGCAAGCGCTAGTTAACTTGGCAATATATGTGGACACTCAACTATTCATAGAAATGGAGTCAACAATAACATGGAAACAAGTCTAACAATAGTAGCAGAAGGAAAAAAATCTAGTACACGATCGGGTAAAAAGGAAGTTGCTGATAGAATAGAGGGAGAGAAAAGGTTCAAGGTGAAAGAAGATTCAATCTTCATGTAGACAACTTTGGTAGCAGAAGTAAGAGGAACTAGAGGATACATAAAATATAGCATAGGAAGAGATAAAAGCAGAGATTGAAAGTAGAAAAACTTAGATTGCAACAAACAGAACAAGAAATTAAGGAAGAATCGGAGTTGAGGAAATAATAGGAAGAGAAGCAGAAATAGGGAAAAGAACAAAGGCAAGGCACGATGAAGGAGCAAACAATAACCATACAAGTTGATGATCCAGAACAATTGACAGTTGAGGAAGATGATGAACATATGTAGGATTGTGAGCTTTCTCAGTAGATTGAGCAACGGATCGAAGTGATAGACATGGAGTTGGAGCATGAGCCACAAAATGAAGACAGTAACATTATGCCGAGAGCGCCATAGGTCATATCTTAGTATCCACTACCTCTAGTGTCAGGACCTATCCTGAGCGAACAATGAGAATCTATTCTCCTTGATGACGATGAATTCATGGATGTGCACAATCTAATATTTCATGAGTTGCATAAAAGGATTGTACAGGAATAGAAGAAGAAATTTCCAGATGATCACACATCACTTGCATTCTTCAAGGAAAGGGTGATAATGTCAGACACCAAGAAACATCTAGCTACCCTTACCAATGATAGGTTCGCCTATGAAAGAGAAACAACCTCAAATGTTAAGTACCTATTGCCCAAGAATGAACAATTGGAAAAGAACTTGCAGGCTTCCAGGCAAGAGGTAGAACTACTTTGATAGAATAGTGAAATTTCCACAATGAGAGAGATGAGGAAAGCGATACTTGATGAAGTATCAACACTTGAGAGTACTATGTGGAAGCTCTATGATAGATTTTTCACCGTGCATAAAGAAATTGTCTGTGTGCATGGATTACAGCAACAAAGCAAAGAGTTTGTCCACAATCTCAAGAACATACATGCCGCCATTGCCCATGTACATGAGTGGAAAATGTGGTACAAAGGGGCCCCGATTCACTTAGAAAAGAAGATGAGGCTACAAGTAGAGCTGTAGAAAGCAAAGGTCTGGATGTTGATTCAGAACTATGAGAAACTTGCCCCATTCATCAGAAACATACATGCCTCATATGCACGGTTGTACAACAATTTGGATGTCATGGTGAGAACTCATAGGATCCCATCATTTCGTTCCTCTCCAAGGCTAGACCTAAGAAAAAAGTCCAGCTAGAGATCGATGAGTAGATTGAGTAGCTAAGGCGAGAGGCCACTAGGGATGACTTGGAGTAGAGAACACATAACATGCATAAGTACATTGGTGGTCCTGTCATGGTCAATACCATGATGCACATGCTTTAGAATGACTTGGCCATAGGTTTCAAGACCATATACCCAGATGCTATGGAGGCAAGAGTCTACAATCAGAAAGACACCATCAAGTAGTTTGGGGACATCGTCATGTAGAACCAAGCTTGGCATCAATATGTGACTAAGATGCACCAAGTGGAGGTTAATGAGTTGGTATTTCCCCAAACTTCAGAGTCATAGTGTTTTGTCTTATTAGGCTATCTCTAGCCTATTTTGCCTCACATGGGTACATGTGGAAAATGTAATATTATTTGTAGATATGTTGCAAGTCAAATTCCAAGTGTCATTAGTGGAATTAGAAAGGTTACCATGTTATGTAATGAGTTATTTTTAAATAATTTGAAGATTCATGAGGAAAGTCAAAGAGTCACAAAGGGGGATTTCAAGGGTCACCTCACCCTTTGTTATAAATAGAACCTCATAACTCATAGAACAGGCTTTTGGGAGCCAAGCTTTTGGCTAGGCTTAGGCTTAAAAAAGGCTTGGGAGTATTCTGACAAGCCTTGTCTTCTCTATAGCATAGAGTGAGTACACTTCTTTGGAGGAGGAGGTGTTCTTGAATGTAATGTTCCACTACTGGGGCTAGTGGTCGTCAATGGTGTATGTATGGATGGAACTTTAACTTATAATAATAATGCCAGAGCTAACACACTTTCATGCATATGTTTTTATTGTAGTTAGAATATTCTAGTTGCTTTAGCAATTTATGTTGTTTAAATTACATATTTGCTTATGAACTACTTTGTGTGAAATTGTATGAATATTGTTGGTTGCGTGTTGTAGGATTAACCCATCACTTTAATTTGTGGACTATTCTGATTTTAGCTTGTGATGTCACTCCACTCGTGTGTTCCTTTCAAGATGTGTACTATTACAGGATTTGAAGGGGCACACTTCCTTTCCCCCTCTGTGTGTAAATACCTTCATGCATTGAACTTGACTCTTCGCAGGGTCACAAACTTTTTTCCGCCCAAAGTTATCATACTTATCTCTACGCGCTACCACAGTCAAGGCATTACATTACTACCCACTACTAGGAATCCTACTCCAAATGATTTGAGGTCTAGTTGGGACTTCTTATCGGGGAGATCCATTGAATGTTGGTGGGTCCAACACTATCAACAATAACTCTACCATGACTTAATAGAATGTAAGTTACTTTCTCAATACTAAATGCATCATCTCATCATGAGTACCATGAATCAAAATTTCATATGCATGAGTCATTTGTGAAGGAGACATTCTCTTCATACCTTATGGCTTACCTTGACATCCAATATTACAATTGAAACATAACATTAAAGCAATATACTATGCATACCTTGTAGTATTCAAATACTCACACACCTTCTTATTTTACATAGGCAACTTGTAGCACTTTGTCACCTTTTCATCAAGTGACTTTTTGCTAGTTCTTATTTTCTTGCACTAGCTACGACCCTCGGGAAGGATCCAATTATAAAAACTTATCAGGAGGTTGGAAGCATCCAAATACTTAGGTATACATGCAAAAATTAGAAGTAATAATCAATGAATTCAAATAAGTCAAATAAGAGGTTACAAAGAAGAGGAAGTCGAAGTGTTGGGCTAGATCTCTCTCTCTTGAGAAGGTTGAAGTTAGGGCTTCTGCGCTGGGACCATCTTTGGTTCGATCTTGGAAGAAGAAGAGAAAGGAAGGAAAGTGAAGGTTTATTAGGGTGTCTCATTAGCCCTAAGACTCAAGAAAATGCAATGGATGAGAGGAGAAGGCTAATCAAAGGAGATAGAAGTCTCCAAGAGAAGCACCAACAATTGCTGGGAGACAAAATTTTGGATCTACAGTGGGATGTCAAAGTTAGTGTAGCAGGAGGCTAAATTGATCTTGATCTTGGAGGGAATTTTTCTGAGTCACTAGGTCATGGTATTCATCAATTGATGAATATATAAGAAGAGGAGATTTATGGGTTTCCCCCTCAAGAGGAGGGGTTTTGGCCTTGACTTGTAGTCTATATACCGTGCCACTATTCTTATTGTCTTGGTAGCTATTTGATGTATTGCACACTGTTATAATAAGGAACAAAGCTAATAAGTAAAAGGGTAACACGAATAGTTATCAAGTTAAGAGAATTAAAATATTTACTGCCTTATTGAACTCTCAACATTGTATTAAAGCTAAGGTTATGTTGAGCGGCTCCAACCACCCTCCAAATTTGTGATCGCATGAAAATTTTGGAGCCTACCATGGATGCTTTGATCGTTCGCTCCTTGGTCACGTATTGGTAAGGTGATGATCTGAAGCCCCATCCTTGATATTAATATATTTTTCATGTTCTCATCTTTACACAGTATGTGCCATCTTTGGTCATCGATATTACTTTTTTTCATGCAAAGGGAAGTATGTTATGCTTCAAGGGGAAATATTTTTGTGTATGGGTTGTTCTCGTCACATAGACATGTTTCACACTCACTTCATGCACTCCTCACATGAAGGTTGTTGCATCAAGAAATTTATGTTTTATAACTTCTAGATAGTCTATGTCATATCACTAAGTGTTCATATGTGATCATAGACAAGTCCTATCACTATTTACACCAGCTTCACAGATCTCACACTTAGTCAGTTTCCCAATCAACCTAGCCTCATCTCGCTTTCCAGAAATTCACACTTTCCTTTTGTAATCCTCAAGATTTTTCCCTTGCTTGCTGGAACTACAATGTGCAGAGACCCTATCATCCCTTGGCATCCAAAATTAGATGGTGGCTTCCTCTAGTGTCCTTCCCCTAGCCGTAACCCAATGTCATTAGAAATTGCACAACATTGTCCCTCATTTGTTTAGTTTTTCTTGCAACCTGAAGCTATGCAAATGTGTCCTCCTAGGATGCAACCCACGGTGGTTCCTTGCACTTAGAAACTATGCAGTATTGCCTCTCATTTGATAAGGCTGCACTGCACTCAGAAACTACGAAGATGTGTCCTCCGAGGACCCATCCTGTATTAGTTCCTTGCACGTAGAAACTGTGTAGTATTGCCTCTCAGCTACCCAAGCTGCAATGAAATCAGAAACTGCATAGAGGTGTCTTCCCAAGGCTTCATCCTGGTAGCAGTCACTCACCATTGAAATTGCATAGATCTATCTCTCAGTGACTACAAGAGAGGATGACATGCTAGATCACTCTCAAGGAGTTGATGTGAAGGACCAAGAAACTAAGTTACAATAAAAGATCAGGACTGTATCTGAATTTCGTCGAATGCAAGATCATCTCGAGGGTAAGTATGGTAAGTGAAGTATATCTTTTGAAGTACTTATCTTAGTGTAGATTGAAGGACAACTTTTCATTATCATATCATTATCTCTTCAATAAAATTCATGTTTGCAAGCACTAAAATTCATTCCATGAGTTTCCTCGACGTGTCTTTCTTCCTTTTTGCTTGTTGAACCAACTATCATCTTTGGCATGTTGATTGCTATGTCATGCTTAATATTCGGTTTTGATGACTTCTAAGGTTTTTATTTATGTGTTTGGGTTGTCTTAGCTATGTGAACACCCGTCACACTCACACATAAATTTGTAAGCGCTGGCGCATAAGTTTCGCCACAGTTGTCCGAAGGTCTATCCCAAGTGTCGCACTTATCGCTTTCACCCCTAGACCTCCCCATAGAGGGTCATGCTTTGCTATGTTGTCTCGATGTTTTGTGTTGTTGTGGTGTCATGTATGATAAGTGTGTGATTACAATTTTGTGTTATCACTAGTTCACTTGTTATAACACTTAGCCATTTTTCTTGAAAAAATGTCGACTGGAAAACCTTCCTTCAACCAGACCCCAACTGAGATGCAATACACGGTCTTAGCTCTCATTGACCCTACTCTACTGCCTAGGAATGCACAGAGCTTGAGGCTATCCTCTGGGGAAACCTGCATTGTGCAATCCTAGAAGTGAGAAAGTTGACTGTCTCCCATAACTGTGCAGAAGTTTTCACCAAGTTTGATCCAATCTGCACTTCCTGCAAGATCACTCATCAAGCCTTCCTCTAGTCTATCGGAAACTTGAAATACACTATGACTCGGGGCTGCACTAATCCCCAAAGCTGCACAGAAGTTTCCTAGCTGCTTGCCCTGTACTATCCACAAAAACTGCGTAGTCATGTGAGTCAAGCCCATGCTTTCTGTCACTATACTATTCCAAGGAATTGCGAAGATTTGACTAGGAGATCGCTTGCTGGCTTGCCCTATTCTCCCTCTCATAATTGTGCAAATTTGACTGACAAGCCCACTGCTAGCTTTCCCTACTGTCCTTGAAACTTGCGCAGATCTCTCTGATACATCTGCTACTACCTCACTCTACACTGTTTCCAAAAAATGCGTAGCAACTGCGTATCCTACACTATCTCCCAAAAATACATAGTTATGACCAACAACTGCCCACAACATGGCATGCCCTACTTTGGAAAATTGCGTAGAATTTCCTGACAGTGTCCCTTGCTGCTCAGCTCTATCTCTCTTAGAGACTCTATGTAGATTCTCAGCTAGACCCTGAGTGACCTGACTAATCCTCACCGTGAAACATTCGTAGAACTATCTAACAGTTTCCTTGGACACCCTGCCTTGTCTTCCTCCAAGGAATTGTGTAGTTCTGTCCAGGTGGGTTCCACCTTGTAGTTGTCACTGCTATCCTCGATTGCACAAATATACCTCCTAGTGACATCTGCATAGTCATGTGATTCAAACCCCTATTGCCTATCACTGCATTGTTCCAAAGTCTTGCAAATATTTGACTAGTAGGTCCCTTGTTGGCTTTCCCTGTTCTCCCTCTCATAATTGCGTAGATTTGACTGATACGCCCCCTGTTGGCTTTCCCTACTATCCATAAAAATTATGTAGATCTGGTTGGTACCTTCTACTACCTCACTCTGCACTATTTCTAGAAACTGTGCAACAACTACCTATCCCATACTATCTCCCAGAAATATGCAGTTATGACCAGCAAATCCCCACAGCCTGGCATGCCCTTCTCTCTAAAATTGCACATAATTTCTTGACAGTGTCCCTTGTTGCTCAGCTCTATCTCTCTTAGAGAATATATGTAGACTCTCAGTTGGACCCCAAGTGATCTGGCCAGTCCTCACCTTGAAAAATGTGTAGAACTGTCCAACAATTCCCCCAACACCTTGCCTTGTCTTCCTCCAAGGAATTGCACAGTTTTGTCGAGCTGGGTTCCACGTTGTAGCTGTCAATGCTATCCCAGATTGTGAAAATCTACCTCCTAGTGACATCTGTGTAGTTTTTCCCAGCAATTCTCTGGAGCCTCTCATCCCGGTCTGAGATGTGCTCTACAAAGTTTTAGTGTTTTATCCATCCTCCTTGTCACCTCAACCTGAAACATGAGAACAATGTATCATGCTAGGTTAGGAGGTTTTGGATTTGATGTTGTCCCATCATGAGTGAATTGCAAGAACAAGTACATTGATGGATCATGGCAGGATGATGAATGAGATGAAGAAGAAGCACATGCTAGAAGACTTTCTTGTAGTTGAACATACATACGAGGCATATCAAACAAAAAGCGAAAGAAACACATGCATGGAATCATCTAGTGAAGACAAAGACCATTGAAGACCCCGCAACACCAAGCTATGCATAGATGAAGATAAAGTACATTCAACGACACAACCATCACTTAATAGCACAACAAATTGACAAGGACACCACAATCAACCATGACATGTCAATAGTGTCATGTCGAGTTGTGTTATGATTTGTTTCGGCAAACTCACTACTATGAGTCATAACTATTGTAATTATATGTAATGTACAGTGAAATTCCAAGTGTCATTAGTGGAATGCAAACAATAATATTTAATGTAAATAGTTATATGTAATGAAGTTGAAGTGTCATGAGGGTAGTCCAAGAGTCTCAAAGGGTAATGTCAAGGGTCACCCCACCCTTTGCTCTATATAGAACCTCATAACTCATAGAAGAGGATTTTGGTAGCCAAGATTTTTCTAGGCATTTCTTAGAGAGGGCTTGGCGAGTACTGTGATGAGCCTTGGATTCTCCTTAGTGCAGAGCGAGCACATCTCTTTGGAGGAACAAGTGGTGTTGATTTTAACGTTCCACTATTGGGGCTAGTAGTTGTCACAGTTGTATGTATGGATGGAACTTTCACTTTTATAATATAACAAAGCCAACATGTTTCATGCATATGTTGTTATTGTAGTTCGACTATTCTGGTTACACATTTATGTATGGACTATTATGTATGTGATTGTATGCATATTATTGAAGCGTGTTGTTGGTTTAACCCATCACTTTGGATTGTCGACTATTCTTCTTTCCAGCTTGTGATGTCATTCAACTCGTGTGTTCCTTTCAGGCTACATACTATTACATGCTTCTAAGGGGCACACTTCCTTCCCCCCCATGTGTTAGAACCTCCCCGTGCATCTCTCTTGACTTGTTGCAAGGTCATACACTTGCTTTTGACGAAGATATCTTGCTTACCTCTGTGCATTATCATAGTCAAGGCATACATTTACTACCCACTGCTAGGACTCCTACTCTAATCGGTTTAAGGTCTAGTTGGGACTTCTTACCAGGGAGATCCCCTGACATGTTGGCGGGTCCAAAATAGTCAATAGTTATTGCACTAGAAGGAGGGCTAGATGACAATCTAAGTCCTCAAATTCTGGTTTTAATCTTCACACATTAATCATGACTTATGTTACAATTCATCCTTCGAGATGTATGTGTTATGGGAATGACTTTGAAATCTGGAGGACTTATGGAATCTCTTGTCACAAAACGCATATGAAGGTGAAGAAAGAATGACCTAGCTTAGACACATTGTTTTCTTTGTCAGTCTCTGTGACAACTACGAAGTCCATGAGGATTACATGATCTACACGTTGTTCGTATTCACGCTTCGTGGGCACCCATTGTAATGGTGTGTCACACCGTCTAGTAAATCCATTCACTCTTTCAATCACTTTATTACAAAGATAGCCAATGCTTTCCATCATTTTGACCACAAAACACTCAATAAAGAAATTCTAAAATTATAGAAAGCACCTAATGAATCCATTGAGAAATTTCACATATGTTTTCTTAATCTTTCATTTTGATTTCCTAAAGATGAAATCGATTGGGAATTTCTCAATGGAAGATTTAAGTATCTTCTTCAAATATTTGAAAACCAATAAATCTTAGAATCATTTGAACCCCTCTCGGCATACCTCAGTGTTAGAGCTTCCAAATCTAAGACTTACAAGATTGTTGTCACAAGTGATTCTTGTGGTGAAGTAAAATTATGAGTGCAGACACAAACAATTCCTCTAGCCTGATAATGGGTCTAGCCACAACTGATACATTCTATGGAAGATTTCCTTATGTTAGAACCAATTAAGAGGGCCTACCTTTTAGTACGCTTATCCTGTTTTATGATGACCTTGCTTGCTCGCTCTAGTTATCTCTCGTTTCCTTCTTCGAACACTTGAAACTAGTAAACAACAGTAAACAACAACCATGATAATAGACAAATTGTAATTCAACCTACTTAAAAAGTCAAGAAATATTAAGCCATAAACATGTAAGATGACACATTATGTAGGAAATGAATCGATAGTTGCATACATATTAAATCAAGAAGAGATTACAGCCATTGTCTTGACATTGTTGTTCTCCTCCGACAAAACCAGGTTCCAACACACTTCCGTTAGCATTCCATGATGGCCTCAACAATGATAGTTTTAAGGCTCTTCCCTTTAATCTTGACACTAAACCAAATTCAGACTTCTCCCTCACATACAACTAGAGAGCTACAACTATGGGTAACTTGCTAATCACTCAAAACTTAATTAGCACCAGCACACCAACATTAACACTAGCTTGTGCTTGGGAAAAATGGAGGTTTATATAGCATGAATGGATAGGATATGGATCCTCTTCTCATGGGAGAAGGTCTTATTCTGAGGTAGTTCCATCCTTATAGGGGAAAGGATACCAAACTGACATCCTCGACCCCATCTGGCCAAAACATTTACCAAACTTCTGTTACAAAGCTTCTAGAGTTGGAAGATTTGGCTCCTTATTTAAATAACGTTCCATAAGAGGATCCACACAACTGGAACAAAGATTAGTCGCTCCGGTCAGTGCTAGGGATAGTGTTAATCCCTGCATATCAGCGAGGAGGACAAGGGTTATTAGCGTCGGTCTTGTAAACTTGGAAAAATAGAAGATTTTGGGGAAATGGTGCAAAAGGGAATTGTTCTGCTGATGAAGAGGGACACAATGGGAGTTTCTTCATGAAGGGAAAGCCTATAGGGTTCACTGTAGAGGTCCTCTAGGATCAAGGAACGGGAAGTATAGGGACAGTGAAAAAATGTTGTGTAATAGATGCCCCTTAAAGCGTGAAGGCTGAACTAGAGTGAGGGATGAAATGGTTTATGAATTGGTAAGGGGAACTGGAGTCTATCATCGGAAAACCTGCAAGAAAGTACATATACAATTGAAAACTCTGTCAAATGATACATGAATTGTGGCATGGATGCAACAATCCAGAGAATGATCATGTAAATGGATCCAGGTATGGGTGTAGCCATCCATTAAAGAGGATCATATCAAAACCAAGGTATGGTCTCAACCATCCAATAATGAGAAGGATCACATATGATAACTCATGGTATGGTTGCAACCATCCATCTAAAAGAGACATGTATATCAACATAACCATGTCACATCACTTCACAACCTGGACGTTTGTGAGTCCAAGGTCTTGCGCTCCAACACGACCCAATCAAAGTACAAATCCTAACATGTGAATAGATGTGTTGATGTTGAACATGCTAGAAAGTCACTTAATTACCAGTCAATGATGTAAAATATTAACAAGCGCAAGAGAAACCACTAATTATGACAATGGTCCTCAAGGTACTATCAGCACAATCCACAGAATGTGAATAGGGGAACTGAAGTCAAACGCCCATGAAATCACTCAATCGAAAGCCAATGATGTGAACTTGTCGTTGAGTGAGATGAACTTGCCATTAGGGCATGAAATATCTAAGGTATAGGAAGGGAGTCTCTCGATCAGCTTTCCGGATAATGAGTTGAAGTTGATAGGAAGTGATCGGGTTGAAGGAGGGCCATAATGTATCCCATATCATCGATACAAGAGAAAGGGATGCAAAATGATTTTGGATGATACAGAGAATCAGAGGTAAGTGTAACTGCAGAAGCACAACTCTTGAACATATCAGTGACACAACTAGAAGTTTGGCAGCTTTTGAATCCATAGGATCGATGGTCATGATGACGTGGTAGAGATCAAATGGAAGGAAAAAATGAATGACCCAACCCAGGGAGGTCAACGATAAAAAGTAGGATATCCCATCCCGACACGAAGCAGAAAGTGTCATGTTCAAGAGTGAGCTACCGACACAACTGATTAGTTTTCCAAATTCCCCCCCACCATTTCTGGCAGGTACCCCAATTATTTTTTAATTGAAAGCTTGAAGGGGATATCATACGCTTGCACTTTAAGTTCATCCTTTAGACGAATCTGACCTAGTAAGTTTAATGAGCCCTAGGAAGGATAATCTCATGTTCATCATGGTGATGAATTCAATGTCATTTAATACTTTAACGAGCCCGAGAAAGGTGGTATATTTTTCATGTTTAGAAAGTTTGAAAAAGACACGGAAAAGAAAACTCCACATGGTCCCTTTTCGTACATTTGTGTCTCTCAAGCCTGAAAAGGTAGAAAATGATACTTGAGAGAACCACTTGACCATTTCAGTGAAGTAGTACCTTCTTCGTAAATAGTGCATCCTAGCCCAAAAAAAGGGTAAACTTATACTGGGCGCACGACGCTTCGCATCCATTAACGAGTTCAAAACGACAAGGGATAGGCTATCTTTTCATTTTTAAAGGGTAGGAAAAGAGCTTGAAAGAAGACCCCCCAGTTTATTCTCTTTTATGAGTTAAAAGGGAAAAATACTCGGGAATAATTTTCATGTGAGTTTTATGAGTTGAGAAAAGAGCTAAAATGTGACTTGGCATCATTGTCAGACATGCGTCACCTGTCACTGTGCAAAAGGGTAAAGTGCATTATCCAATTCTTGAGGAAAAATAGGTAAAAACATTTACAAAACCTAATATTTCATGAAACACTGAATAAAAGGGACGAAAATTAAATATTTTTTACCATTTACTATTTTACCTTGCTGTGAATGACTTTTCACCCAATTTTTCCCTATTTGTTCTGGAGAAAATTTCAAGAGATCCAGGGGGTCATTCGCCAAGCCGCTAGTTACAGGTAAAATCCAAAGCCCTAAGCTTCATTTTCATACCAATTATTTTTTTTTAACCATTTTTTTGGATTTTTGAGGTAGGTTTTCTCAAAAGTTTTTCACCCTCAGTCGATGTAACTTCCGGTCATGGAATCGAGCCGGCCGAGGGTAATTAAAATGGCCTATCATACCATTGACGCAACTATTTTTAAAACAGGCATGCTGACACCGTGAATAGGGAAAAAAACAATTTCCCTTCAAAACCACCGTTGGAATCTGAATTTTATGGGCCAAAAATTATTATTGACTTAAATCTATGGTTTTTGCAGGAAAGAATCGTCGAAAATGGTAGACTGGAAAGAACGTGAGCACGAAGATGTGGAAACTCAGGCACTGAATGATCCAAATTGCCTGAACACTTTGAGGAACTGCGGGCTCCTCAAGTTCTTTCTTACAGCAGGGATACGGGCCCAACCTGAGCCGCTTCGGTACCTGATTAGTCTCTGGGATGCAAATCGAGAAATATTCATCATTGGTGACCAGGAGCTAGAGTTAGAAACTTCTGACATATACTTCATCACAAGACTATCCTAGAGAGGGGAACCAATAAACTTATATGGGCCACGACTGATTGGGGTAAGCATATCCATGTTTCTTACCGAACATTGCCCTAAAGCCCTCAAATCCAAGAGTGGCAAGGTTGAGATTGCCACGGTGCAAGATCTAACACTGAGAGTGCTACTGTTGACTATCAACAGAGAGGCGGGGTCCCAGGCAGTGCATGAGACTAACAAGTCAAAATTCCTATATGCCATTGACTACACAACATCAACGATCTTCAATTGGGGGGAAGCCATGAAGGTCAACATAAAGCACCAGCTGACAAAAGCTAAGTCGGGGAATCTGAAGCAATTTTGCTTCAGATCCGTACTTGTGACCTTTTTCTTGGAACTAGTGCCTCTGTCTAGTACCAGTTGAATGAGTTAGATCCTCCAATCCCACGCAACCTGTGGATGGCCAATTGGATTCGTTTGATGCCTAGGATCACTGGTGGCCAGCACATGTCATGCAGGCTTGCCTTGTTTTCATGGCTACGACGACAGCTGATCGTCATTGAGGACTGGCCATATAGTTGCACCGATTTCTGTGGAGATTTGGACATGCCTCTGCCATATGGATAGGATTTTGACAACGAAGGTAAAAATCAGTTTTTTAATTTTGTGATTTTTTAATTGTTTTTTGGTATATATGTGTTTATAACATTTTGTTTTGTTAATGTAGAAGTTGGACCAGAGTGTCTTGTTGGGATGTCCCCAATAGCTAGGTGCATCGCCTGCCAGTTTGATGTTGTCGCTCCTTATCAGGAGGGGAATGAAAACGAGGAGGAGATCATGAGGAACCTTGAAGGGTTGACTTGTTGTATCCCAGAGTATGCTCGAGTGGGAGACATTCCTCGCCAGTACCAGAGAAACACAGTGGGAGTATCAGATAGTATCCGCTGATTGTTGACTCATGTTGCACGAGCCGTGTCATGCTACCAAGATCACCACGTTGATTAGTTCCTAGGTCCATCATTTTACATTTTTGAGGCCTGTGTGCCATGGATATATAAGGCCTGTGAGCCGCCGATGTTATTTTTGACAACATATTATTTTTTGAGGTTTTGGTGTATCTGTTAGCCTCCTATACCAATAGGTGTTCATCTTTCATGATTAACAGTGGAAATGCCAAAAATAGTCATCCTCCATGGTACTAAGGTTCCATTTTTGTTAAAGAAAACATACAGTTAAAAAATGTAAAGAGGGTATGCCTTAAAAGAATAATCAAAAGGCAAGAAAATGAATTGGTCAAAGAAAAAATAAATGAAATGAACCCCAAATAAAGACCATGAAAGTGGCTAATCCAAAATTCCACTGCTACTTTGATGGGTGGTCCAACAGCTCAAGCTGGGCCATACCATGTTTTAAATTGCATGTTTTAGACTAGAAAGGAAGTACCTGCTCAAACAGTTCAAGCTTGACAGATGACTAGGTGGATAGAGAAAGAAAGGAGCCCAACTGCTTAATCTGGGCCCTTGGAAGTCATAAGGGTAGATTTAGATACGAGGACAGCAAAAAGAAAAGAGAATTATCAGGGTTTGCAAGGCTAAATGCACCCATCCAAAGGAAGAAAGAATGTTAGGCATATTAGGCAGGGTAGGCAGTGGAAGGTTGCAGAATACAAGGTCTAAGCATATGACATGACAAAACTCACATCTGATCTCATCAGTAGGAGAAAGGCAAGTGCAATGGCCTATTTGGAAAACTACCAAAACATCACTAACTTCCCTCATCCCCTTCAAAATTTTCTTACTAACATCCCTTTGAGCACTGCAGGATCTACCTGAACAGTCCTCCTTACATCTACCATTTGCAGATTTCATGTCAAGTTGTCACTTCTCTCTCTGAAAAGAAGCCACATTTCCTGTGTAAAATCATTCTTCACTCACATATGCTTCTAAATCTAAGTTTACTCATCAAAAACTTAGCTCTCCATTCCTCTCTCACATCCTCAATCCATATTAATTTCTAATTCTACTATATAAATCCCTAAGTGTTATCCCTCCCCCTACTATTATAGCATTCTATGAAAAAAGCCCAGAAAATGTATAAATATCCCCTCCCTTTAGCATTATAACTAATTAGCACTTATATGGGAGACATTAGTCCATCAGGGACTATAGTCAACCCTTACTTGGGAATTACTCTAACCCCTGGTTAGAATAATAGCCTACACTAAACCCTCTCCTACCCTTTTTTTTTTCCAAAAATACCTATGAAAACCCCTTCCCCCCGCTCAAACCTAATGACAAATGTTTGATTGAACCCCGACATATTAACCCATATATGTTTGAAACCCATTAAAACCCCCATAACCAAAGTTTTTGACCCCGCCATATTAAACATTATTTAATTATTTGGCGGGTCCCCACCCGAACTTGCACGCTGGGTCGGGGCGCCCGCCAGCCGCCAATCTCCTGCTGCCCCCGATCCAAAGGTGGGCGGTCATTCTCCGATGTGGACCTACCGCGCTTTAGCGTCCGGGGAGCGAGTGGTTTTGCTCCCGTACGCTGGACGCGTGGCGGCCACCGGGGTTGTTCAGAGCCCCCCTCCCCATTACCGCCTTTCCCCAATAGCGGTGCGGGGAGACCAGAAACCGCTCTCCCGCAAACCGCCTCCCCTGTCATGTCACTCCCGCGTCATGATGACGTCAGGCCCAAGGCCCCCGCCACCTCGCCACGTCGCCCTCCACGCCATCTCGTCGCCCCCGCGCCCCTCCACCGTGTCCTGCCACACTGGCCTCCAACTCAGCACCCACGTCATCATCCGTACCCGGGCCCGCCGATGACATCATGCTGACTTCATCGGCGGAAAAGCGCCAAAACCCATATTTGCCAAATTTTGCCATTATAAACGCGAAAATCAACTGTTTTTGTCATTTTCGCTGGAAAGAAAGAGAGTCGTTTGACTCGTTTACTCCGAAAATTTGCCTCCACGCCGCGAATTCAAAGTTGGGACGCCTCCACTCACCAATTCAACTGCATTCTTCGTCCATTGCTCAACCCGGCAGCTCTCGGCGTTAATTATCCAGGTATTTGCCGAAATTTACCCATTTGCCCGTGTTCTTGCCATTTTTCTGCAAAATTCTCCACTAAATACCTGGTAAATCCTAAATTAAACTCTGTCATTCAGTAAATCCTGGCCCAAAGCAACCCACATTGTCACCTTGTTCAAAATTCACTGTTGAACAATCATTTTCGGCCTTAATTTGCAATCTACCCTCCAACTGCCCGGCATTGTTCCCTTTTGCCGAATTCATAATTGAAAAACTGCATTTTACCAACTTATAGTCCTGCCCTCCCTCTGCAATTCATCCTCACTGTTCACAATCCTTGTGAATTTACCAGAGCAGAACAGAGGCAAGCCTGCTTAATCCACCTACTCCTCTTTGAAGAACATATCTGGCATCACCTGCATTCAATCTGCCACCTGACTTCTAGAAAGATTTGCAAGCTATTGCATTCACATTGTTACATTCAGAAACTGCATTTTAAAGACAGCACCCAAAAGCTATACAATGGCTGCACCCACAGCTCTCAGTGTTGCCCCCATGAATCCACCCAACAAAGAGCTTGAGGCCCTGCCTCTTGCTGACAGAGATTACCTCATCCAAGACCTTGTGGGTGACAGGAACCATTTACAGACCTTCCGGGAATTGAGGGATAACTATTTGAGCAACAATGACACATATGGGATATGGGAATCCAATTTGCCTCATTACTTTCTCCCATCTGTCAACATTTTTCCAGAAATCATCCGCTTATGTGCTGAGAATTATGATCCAAATCACAGAGCTGTCAAGTCTCCATCTGGGAGCATACTCTTCCACATCAATGCTGAATCCATCAACCAGATGCTCAACTTCAAACAAACTCAGCTGCTGTATCCCTTCTCCATGAACTATCTACTGGATACAGGTGCCAAGCTTTCCACTGCTGACATTGAGAAGATCACCAAGACATTTATGAGAGCTGACCGCCAGCCCACAAGGCCACCTCCTTTCTTGCCTTTCCATTTTACTGATGTAGGCCAACTTCTGGTTGACATGATTTCTTGTGTGTTGGGCTATAAAACCAGTGAGCATGTTGATGAGACAGTGGTGGTGTTATTAGCTGCTTACAGCCCAGGCCAACCTCTTGCTTACAAGTATAACTTTGCTAAATTCATAGCCAACAAGATACATGAACAACTCTTCAAAGTGGACAGGGAGGGCATATTCAAATATTCATCATATATCTACCACTTGTTCATGTATTATTAGTCAGAGGCTTTTCAATGCCCTATCAAGAAGCTGGATTCTAGGGGAGAAAGAAGGTATGTCATTTTCTGGTCATCAGTCTTCCACCAGGTCCAAGATTCACCATATTCATATTGTGAATTTATTGATCAATTTGTCTACTCGGTCTCTTGCCTATTGATGAGATCCCCTCCTCCTAGAGTGTCATTGGAAATCCAGAAAACTCTGCAGCTGTCCAAAAATTATAAAATAGGTGATTGGTACCTATACCAAAATCATACAGTCATCAGAATTTATGGCTGCGAGCTCTGTCCATACAGGCTCCCAAGATATGTACCAATGAGACTCTTCGCCTTGGAGTACTATAGGCAGCTTATTAACTCTAACCTCACCCATTTTCATAGTTCCAAGAAGAAAGCCCACCTCAAGTTCAAACACCACCTGGGCCCCTTTATCATGAAAAAAAAAGAGGGATGGCAAGAGGCTGAGCAAATCCTCAGAGATAAATATAAGCTATCAAGAAGCTTCTGGTGGGTCCCTTATGACCCTGAAGGCTTCATCAGTGCTAGAAGAGTCAAGTACAGGCTACTAGGCTACGAGCACTGTAAAATTCCACATTTTGAGCAGTATGCTAATCAGCAAGAATGGCTGCAAGACACATTAGTTGAGGAACTAACTCAAGAAGAAATAATGCAAAGAAATGTCAAGGATTTGGAAAAAACTCTTGACTTAGATTCTGTGCAGCAGGTAATTTTCAAGCAGCCGCATCCAGTTGGAGAAGGAACCTCAACTACTGCAACTGCACCAGCCACCCAGGCACAATCTACAGTAGCATCAGGCACAGATAAGGGCAAGGGAATAATGGGTGCTGAAGAAGAGATAGTAAAAGAAAAGCCTGCCTCCTCAATTGGGCAGCAACAAGAGCAAACCCCTCCACCAAAAACAGAACCACCAATAGTGCCTGCATTGCAAACCCCTGCACATGAGGAAAGGGGAAAGAAATGAGACAGAGAAGAGTCCACTCCTGCTAGTGGATCCTCCCAGCTACCGGAAGCCAAGAGGCAAAAGGTTGACTCCCCAGTCATAGAAGAAATAAGCGAGGAAGTCCTTGAGAGTCCAAGGAAAGAAGGAGGAGACAGTCAGCAAACGGCTACAAGCTCTTTTCAGCAAGAGCAGGGATTACAGCTTGGCATGGAGGTGTCCTCCTCCACTCAGCAGAGCAAGAAGCCTTCAAGCACCAAGGCTTCCTTCAAAGAGATAAAAGCACAAAATGAGCTATTGAGAATAGAGGTGTATAAGCAATTCCTCAAAGCAACACCAGCTAAGCAAGAGAGGTTGATGTGAGTGTATGACATACAAGAGGAAAAGATAGTCCTCAGCCACTTCAAACCCAAGGTACTGCAGCCTCAATCAGCTACAGATTTTGTAAAAACAAAGCCGGAATTCATGGCAAAGGACATTCACCCCATGGACCAGATAGAGCTGCACAAACAAACAGGGGAAATGGTCTATGCCACCTTGGTAGACAGGGCCACAATGGCCCATGAATTAAAAGAATCGCTGAAGAACACCAACATTCAGCTAGATTTTGAGAGAATGTCCTCCACGGCCAAGGACAATAGGATTAAAACACTGGAGGATATCATTGTGGACCTAGGACACGATCCTAATGACCCAAAGGGTGTGAGGGCCCTCATTAAAAAGAAGGAAGATGATGTTGTCGCATTGAAGAAAAGGCTAAAACTGCTTCCCACTGAGCACCCCCAAACAGCAGAACTGCAAAAGGAAAAGGAGTCTGAAGATCAGCTTGATCTAATAATGCAACTAAATCAAAAGGTTATTGATCTAGAAAAGGAGCTAGAAGAGGCACTGCAAGACAAACAGGGAGAATCTACCTCCCAACCTCCTCAAACTACCTCAACCACTGCCACCACTACAGAGGCAGCAGTAGCCCCTACAACAACTACTGCGGCAACTACATCAACAACAGAAGCAACAGCAACAACAACAGCTCCTGAGTCCAGCTTAACCCTGGATGAATTGACAAAGGCTATCAAAGAGCTGGAACTTTAGGCAACCGAGATCAAGCAGGCCAAGGAAAAATTGGCAGAACTGGAGGCCAAATATGACAAATCAAAGATGACTGTAGCAGAGCAGACTAGAGAAATTAAGGCCCTCAAAGACAAAATAAAGGCCTTAGAGAAAGAGCTCAAACTTGAAAGTACTCTGGCAGAAATAAAGAGGATTTTGTGGGCCTCGATTGACCACTCCCTTACTAGACAATGGAAGTCAATCAAGACAGTGCATGAACAAATGGAATTGATTGGCCAAGCACAAATTGAGATCCAAAAAGCCAGAACAGTACTGGGGAACAGGCCTGAGCAGGCCAATAGAATGATAAATTTTCTCAACAATCAGACTAAGGAGGAGCTGGCAGCCCTGAACATTATTAACAGAACTGATGCTGTCCTTACAGCTAAAAAAGTGCTCACCCTCAGAAATTTTGCACAAACTGTAGAAAGAAAATGTCATGAAATGCAGGCTGAGGTGGATGAGTACAAGCTCAAAATGGGAGCACTGCAAGAAAAGGGATTGCCCAGCCTACTAACCAGCACAGGAAGGCTGCTCCCCCGTGAGCAATATGCTACCAGGATGACAAATTTTGTTGAAAATCAAATCACTGCATCCGCCAGTACTTCTGAGGAAACAGGGCCTCCAACAGGGCAGGGCCTCTATGACAAGCTTGAAAATCTATTTTTTATTGAACATGAGGTCAATCACCTATTTGAGGTTCCTCCAAATTTTTATAGATATAAAGAGGCAGATGAAACTTTGGTAAAAATTCGAAGACACCAACTGCCCAAAGAGGATTGGTGGCAAGAAATGCTGCAAATTTTGCCTCAGTAATCTCAGTTGATCAATCCTAGTCAGCTTCCACTCAGCCAAAAGCAAAAAACAGAATCTGGACAGCATACAAGGCAGCCGAAAAGGGTGACTCAGCATGAAAACAGCGACAACAGGCCAAAACATAGGAAATGGGCAAATTTTGGGCAGCACGGCTTCAGTCGACTCCATCGGTCACAAAGTCAACATTCTCTGACCATTTTGGACAGCTAATACACTAAGAAGTTACTACAACATTTATTTTCTCATCTGCAATGCTCCAGGAGTTGGCACAATATTAATGAGCCATTAACTCACCAGCTAGATATTTTCTGATGTAAATTTTGTATATATATCGCCCCTGGCAGCGTATTTGGGGTTGGCGATTTTCACTCTAAGGCAAATGTATTGTATATTTTCAGACAATTTAATGCAAAAGGCTGGAAAAGCTCAGTGTTTCTTGGATGCTTGATGTCTCAATGATGCTCTGTGTGCTGTTGCAGAATTCCTGTGCTGTCTAATGGAACAATAAGTCTTCTTAATCTATGTTTTATATTCCTATGTTTGTTTGAATCATATGCATGTTTCACCAATCTAATAATAGAGAAAATGAATAGTACAGGATATGTTTGTATACACCCTGTATTCAATCTCTGTTGTTGAAATGTTTTCTTCAGAATTAATCATGAACATGAATTCTTAATTGCTCATGTTTGTATCAATTCTATATATATGAATGTTATGCGGGAATTCTTCAGTGCTCCCAAGTAATATTCCCACTGTTCTCCATATCAGCTTATTGAAAGATTCTTATTTGCCTTTCACGCCCTGATTCCATTACATCCATTTACAGATTTTAAAAATTGTTCCTTGGACACTTATCTGGCTCTGCAGCATCACTGTTGTATCAACACAGACATATCAAGCAATTAAACATCATTGAATCCATGCCCAATGGCCTAGATCACCCTGCAAACACACATCTATTTTGACTGAAATCATCATCCAGCAAAATTTAAAAAAAAACCTTGAGCATCATAACTAGCCTAAAATATTATACAAACAAAGTTAAATCATAAAGCGAGAGCCCTCTCTGGTCATAGGTAGACTAGAACCTGTGACCCAAAGATTGGTTAGTGGTTACCTCGGCTGTATTCCCTTGGGAGTCAAAGGGAATAACCTGAGTGTTAACAGTATCAAGCATTATCACCATATATATATGCTGTATTTTCTTTCTTACTATAGTACAAGTGATTTGTTTTATCTTTTCACATGTTTCGTAAATGTAAATCCAACACATAATTAGCTAATGCATCTATCAATGTATTCATGCGTCGACGAATGTGATGATATGTAATGTAATCAAAACACCTTTCCAGTAGACGAATATGGAGATACGTTCTCAATATCTAAGGGTTTTTGACGAAATATTGCCCGTTGATTTGAAGGACAACAAGCTGTGAATCCAGGTTGACAACCAACTCTCAAATTTCAAGAGCAATGGCTTCTGACAATAGTTCGATGACCGCACTATATTTAGCAATGTTGTTAGTTGTACGACCTAAACAAATACCTTGAAGATCAATCAACTCACCGTGAGGGTCATAAATAGCCCACGTAGTGGATGATAGGTTTTGGGTACTACGGCAAGCACCATCAACAAAACCGATGTGGGGAGTCACAAACATCTGCAAAGTAGGGAAAACATAGTAAACAAGAAAGCTGTTTGAAAACTAACACACCAAACCATACTGCATTGACGCACTAATGTACACAAGTAACCATGCAATATGACCTAAGCATAATACTTCTTGAGGTAAAGCCCATTGCAAGGCTTGTCCAAAGGATTTCCTTCATAATCGATAAGCTCATAGGCCATTTTTTGCAAAACATGTTTCACAATGTAGGGCCCATGCCACATGGGCTCGAACTTGTCTGTCCCCAACTTATCATTAGCTTGGTCATATAATAAAACCAAATCACCCTTAGAGAACATGCGAGGGGAGACCGACTGATCAAAATGAGACTTGACTCATTTCTTTTGTGCTTCGATAACCAAAGAAATGAGATGATGAGTCTCATCCAGCCATTCTAAATATAATAGGCACTCTTCCTGAGATGATGTTTCAGGGAGAAGTTCGACTTCTAGCTTGAGTGAAGGAATCTCACATTCAATTGGCAATGTTTCTTCTAGACCATAGACAAGCTGGAATGGTGTGAAACCAGTTGCATCTTTGGTCGAAGTTTGGTAAGCCCACAAAGCTGAAAAGAGCATGAGATGCTAGCTTGACTTGTTCATCCCAATAGTACGCTGAAGCAGTCTAACCAAAACCTTGTTCACAGCTTCAACTTGGCCATTGGCCTGAGGGTAATACGGGGTTGAAACATCATCGTGCAAAACCAATGCAGAGGTCATCTCAGCCATCATGTAATCTTGAAAATGGGAGCCATGGTCTGTGACAATGGCTTGAGGTACACCGAAGCTATAAATAACATGATTGAAAAGGAATTGAGCCACTGTTTTACCGTCTATAGAGTATGTAGGCATCGCTTCAGCCCATTTGGTGAAATATCCACAACAACAATAATATAACCATGCCCCCTCACCGAATGATGGTTACATGTCATATAGTCAATGCCCCATTTGGAAAAAGGACCAACCGTAATGACGAGGTGTAGGTGAGTGGGCGGGGTGCGCATCTTTCATTGGTAAATTTGGCATTCATGGCACTTGCGAACAATAAGGATGCAATCCTTGAAAATAGACAACCAAAAATAACCAGCGCGAAGGATTTTTTTAGCGGTAGCATAGCCAGACATATGACCTCCACATGCCTCGAAATGGAAGTCACTGAGAACTCTCTCAACCTCCTCGAGAGTAAGGGAGAAATGAAGAATTGAATCGACACCGACACAGTATAAAGTATCCTCAATAATATGGTAGGGTTGGGAGTGATGCTGAATCTGTCGGCGATCATCCTTAGTCAACATGGACCAGAACATGGATGTCTAGAGATACATGATGATATCACCGTACCATGGGTTAAGGGTGCTAATCAGGAAAAGAGTCTCATCCAAAAGCTGTTCTTCTGCACCAGTAGGGAGAGACGTGGAAGGAAGGGAACAAATCAACTCGACGAAAACTAGTGACTTCTTAGATTTGGCAGTAATAAATACCAATTCGAATTCCTGTAGGATGACAATCCATTTAGAGTAATTCCCCCCCAAAAACTGATGAGTCAGGATGTAGGTCATGGGGTTGCATTCAGAAATCATAGTAGTAGTGTGTAAGAGGATGTAGTACCGAAAGCATTGAACATCTTGGATGGTAGCCAAAGCCAACTTATCGACATGGGCATAATGCGTTTCAGTGCCAAGGAGATTACGACTAAGGTAGTAGATAACATGTTCCTTGCCTTCATTGTCGCCTTGGACCAATACCATAGCAATGTTGTTAGGGGATGAAACTAGGTAAAGGAAGTAATCTCGATGATAATATGGGAGATGTAGCAAAAGAGTATTTACGAGGACAACCTTGAGATCATTGAAATATTTTTGGGAAACCTCATCCCAGGAAAAGGGCGTTCCTTGTTTGAGCAACTAGTTAAATCCTGTAGCTAGCCCAAAATAATTTGGTATGAAACGATAGAGGAAATTTTCTTTTCCTTGCAGGCTCTAGAGTTGGTGCAATGAACATGGAGGGGGTAAATTTACAATGGCCTTGACTTTAAGCAGATCAAGGCGAATACCGTCCTAGGAAATGATAAAGCTGAGGATTTGTCCAGATTTTACGTAGAAAACACATTTATGTGGGTTTAACCGAATGTTGTGGTGTCTACAACGAAGAAAAATATGCCCAAGATGGTTAGGGTGATCTCAACGGTTACGAGAATGAGAGGGAAGGTCATCCAAGTAAGGTTGAACGATGTTGCGAATATTGTGAAATGTGTTATACAACAAAATGACCTCCTCATCAACGCAGAGGTGAAATACAACATGACTGAAGCAAAGACCACAATTACAAGCCTTAACTCCACACTAACATTGGTTGCACATTGAAAACCTACTTTATAAAGCTTGTTACCAAGCCTAAAGGTGCATTAGTGACCCTACTAACTCAAGTTGTTAGACCAGGGGCAGCGTTAGTGAAACTAAGGGAAGTTACAAAGGTTAAACCAATGAATTGACTCACAAATATCTAGATATTTGTCCCTAAATTTGGTCAAGAAAAGCAAGGAACCATCCAAAAATCAATCTATTTGGAGAAATTCCAATTTGAAAAAGGAGGCAAATGGGAAAGAGCTGAAAATCAGGGCAAGTTCATTGCTTTTGCCCTAGTGAACTCTATGAGGAGCTTGGCAACCCTAACTCCATTGCTACACAAGTAGTGAGAGGGTCATTGTGAAAGAGGTCAGAGCATTTGAAAGGATATCCTACTAAGTTGTTGAGCATTGACTCATATCTGAAGAAGTGAGCTAGAAGAGAGAGAGAGAGAGAAGTGGAAGGGGCAAAGGAAGACTGATACAACGGATGGTTGTAATCACTCTTCCGTTACTAATACAAAACTGCAGTTGTGTTCCCTACTCCTTAGTGTCGGTAACATTGTTCATTGAGTTGTTCATTTCAATACTTGTTTAGATGAGTAGTTTAGTTGTATGCAAATAGATGTTCATTGTGTATTCATATATTGGTTTTCAAGGTTGTATGCGGTGATTGTGTTTGCCTTTCCTTTGTGCAGGAATTGATTTGGATTCAGATTTGAGGGAGTTCTTCTTGGCTGCATTGCGATCTACAAACAAATCTAGAAGGAGACATAAGGTAATACACTTTCCATACTTTTTTAACTGATGTTCATATATGAACATGTCTATAAATTGGTAGCTTCTGTAGATAATCTTACAGTTTGTCAAAGGTCCTGGGAAGGCCTTTGATGGTAGTTTTCATTCTCCATACACCATGCATTTTGCCCCATAGCAGAATTGGCGACTCCACTGGGGACTATACATCTAGTTCCCGGTTTACCTAGACTATTCTCGGTTCTCTCTTCCTTCTAAGATCTCCCTACTCTTCTGCAATTCTTTTCTGATCCACCAAATATCTTGCTGCATCCTACTAGTATAAATTCATCTCAGAAACTGATCTTGGAAACCCTCTTTTTGACAGATTTCCCACACTAACGCAGGTTAGCAGGCTACACAGAGCTTTATAAAGCACTGTGCCTATGTCCAGGGAGAGTTAGTGGGCATACTAACTCTCTGTAGCCACTGTTACAGAGCGTTAGTCTCCCTTTTCCTTGATTTTCAGTAGTATTTGTGGACCAAAAGGGATGGAAAATATTATCATGGGCTAAAATAGGATATGTAACTGTATTATGTCAGCGAAATTGGTTCCTAGAAATTTATTTTTAGGAAAAAGTTTTGGTTTTTCTCTCTTAAAAACAATTTTTTTGAAAGAAAGACTGACAATTTGTATTCATCCTTCTGTTTAATAGTTGTAAGTTGCTTCATTTTGGTTTTTAGTAGTTGTTAGGAAATATTGGAAAAGAATCTTTTTGTTATGCATGTGTTGAAAGACTATAGATGCATAGATGAAACTATGAAAATGTGAAAAATATGAATATGTAGAATACAACTTGTATGCATCAAATTGAAAAAAAAAATCAGAGCATTGTTTTTTCATGATTTATTGAGTCAAGAGTCTCACCATATTTCATATGTCAACACCCCTACCGAAGACAATAATCAAGTACACATAAAATTTACATTAAAATCAATCAGTTACTCTTTTGAGCAAACCAACATTAGCTAGTCTAGGATCTTGGGATAAATATGTGAGTGAACTACCCAAGGTCGAAAACCAAAACTAGTGTCATTAACAAGCGAAAAAATCCTTCTGCACTCATACTACCAGGACCACTCCAGTAAAAGTGGGGCGAAATACGAGACAACATCGGACTGTAATTGAAGGTAGCCCGCCTTCTCTTACAAATCCTTTGGGCATTATGTCTATTGGGGGTCCCTTCGGGGATTTCGAAATTGAGTCGGTGACTCAGGTATCCTACCCACACAGCGCACTATCTATGACTATGTCCCCCCCCGATGGTGTTTGTGATCTGAGGTACCTATAGTGGCCAAACTTATAGGGAATTACACAAGGTGACTGGGACGGGCTGTCCTGGTACCTAACATGGATGGATCTACTCTGTCTTCAGTTTTTGGGAGGGTGCTCGTCTTCACTAGAGTACTTGGCCCCTCAATTTGAGGTTCAAGCAAAGCTCTAGAGTAACCGTAACCGTACATCTGGCCATCCTTCTTTGTTATTCATTGAGATACTGGGTTTCATCTTCGGTGATTGGTGCTTATCAGACGAGGTAATTTCCCTTTGTTTGCTGATTGATCCATTTAGTGTATTTTTTATATATTTTTTAGGTACTTGAGTGCTATCACTTTGAGACTTTAAAGAATATCACGATAAAATTTATTGATAAAAATTAATGGTCATTGTGGCTACATCCAGCCCTCGTCATCACTCTAGACGATTGTTAGGACTTCCTCCACTCATTGTGGAAGATCCACTAAGTTCCACTGAACTGGATTCCCCATCTTCAGGGGATCAGTCTCCTATAGCTCAAACAGGATCCGTTTGGACAACTGACAATTCAAGTTTGCCAAAGGATTTCTTTACCAAAGGATTTCTTCCTCCCTTTAACCCTCCGCTCACGAATCCATTGGAACCTGTCTTGGCTCCCATGGTACCTGTACTTCTTGCTTCAATAGTTGGAACATTTCCATCTATCCAGTCGACGACTCACGGGTTGTGGAACTTTAGGGACACTTTTGGTCCTTCACCACTCCCCCAGTCGACAGTCATCACAACACTGGTAATGGTGAATCCCGTTATCCTGTTTGTCCCAGGTACAACCACTCACATGACACCCTCTATGAGTGGAACCCAGTAGATTCCAGGTTCTACTCTTATGGTGCCAAACTGCATACCTTCGACAAGTGCCACATATAGTGCTCCCTATAACACTCAATGCAACACTATGGGCACGGTTGTCGTTTACCAACAATATGGTCAGCCGCCAATGTACAGTTCAAACCCCTGGATTCATCTACCTGGGGGGGTTCCCAATATGCACATGCCGATAGGGAACATAACAGTTCCCCCTCTGTTCTCAGGCATGCATGGCCAGTTTCTAATTGACATGAGCGCTCCCTCTGTCAATCAAGGCCAAATGGTTAGTTCTGCGTCGGGTGGGAATCCACAAGGGGTTCCCAACTAGTCCATGGGGGAACCCTACTCACATACTCAAATGATTCAAGGGGGAACTGCTTATGTTGGGGGAAATTTCATACCCCAGTATCAAAATCCTCATAAAAATACACTCTATAAAACCATACCTCAAAGCAACTGCTACACCATGCAGCCCATGTACACTATGGGGAACCAAACAATGGGAGGAGTGCAAAGCTACTCAATTCATCCGTCATCACCATGGTCCGAGTCAGGGGCACGTAACTCTCTCCCTTTCTTGGCAACGTTGGATATACCCGACTTATACAAACTAAAAAACGACCCCATCTATCACAACTTACAATGGCTGCTGATCCCGCATAAGATACCAACGGACATCCCAATGTTCGATGGAAAACAAGGGGAGAATCCGAGCACCCATATCACCACCTACCATCTCTAGTGTGTTTCAAACTCTATGATGGATGATAGTGTCTAGTTACGTATTTTTCCCTACACCCTCACTGGAAACGCAAAGAAATGGTATATTGAGTTACGACATGCATCAGTAAACACCTTTGATGCTTTAGCGATGGAATTCATAAAGCACTTCCAGCTACCTATGCACTATAAGACTAGGACAGAGCTCCTCACTTCATTTCATCAGGATACCACCACCCACATCTCCGAACATATTCATAAATGGAGACGTAGGCAGAGGTTATTCAAATCTCCCATCCCAGAATTTCTCTTAACGGACTGGTTTTGTAAGTCCTTACTCCCGCAAATCGCTAGAGATGTCACTCTACGTGGTGTGATCACAGAAGGCCAATCCATACGTCGTGAACAACACTTATATCTAATATATTCATAGTTTGGCACTCTTTACAACATAATGCCCAATGCTCCTGGTAACCCCAATTCTTCCGCCACTCAGCACCCTGGAGTGCATGCTGACTGGATTGTCGGTGCAACCTCTTGAGCCATTGTAAAACAACTCAGTGGTTCCATTGCCAAGATGGAAGTGGACCCCTATACTAATACAACTTCTCTTCTTGCCACTGCGATAAACTCTGTGCAGTCTACACAAAAATGCAGTGGCAAGAACAAGAAGAATAAGAAAAAGATTGCTCCTTCTGAAGAGCATTCAACCAAGCAGCCCAACCCAAAACAAAAGGCTGCTACACCTACTAACGATGGAAAGGATAAAGCCACCACATTTCATTGCAAAATCTGTGCTGAAGACCATATGACCTATCTTTGTCTGCATCTTTAGGAATGCATAGAATACATTGCTCAGAAGGATACTGGTAGGACCACCGCTATCCTAAAAAATCCTTTCCCTGCTCAGTAACAAAACCTTATTGCAAACCAATCACCACCCTCGCAAGGGGGAAATGATGGTTCGCAGCATCCTTCAGCTGGTGAAGGATCTTCTACCATTTTCACATTTGAAACGGTATAACTCGCCACAAGAGCCAAATCTTATGGAGCTCCTATCGCTTCTGCAGCAGAACCATCCTCAAGTCAAAACCCATCACCGCCCAATGATTTGCATATCTAAAGGCTAGTTGAGTACCTTATAATTTGACCCCCAAAAGGGGCACTTTGACGCATAATGCACAATACATCTGCATGTGCCACCCAACTCTACAACATTGTAGAAGATTTGGTGCAAGCGTCGTCGGTTATGTCAGAGTTCGTAGTATTACAAACATGCCCGACATAATGGAAAGCTTTTCTTTTGGCCATTGGTAGTATCGACCCAGAGGATTCCATGCTTGATATTTTTGACATGGACAAGTGTAAACCTCCCCTTTCTCACCAGCTTGCATTCCAGGTGCATATAACTTCGAAAGGTAAAGGCATACATAGAACTGTCATTGATGAAGGTGCTTCTACCTGTGTCATATCGGCTTCATGTTGGCTCGCCCTGGGTTCTCCAACCCTATCCCCACCATCGAATTCCCTTAAAGCTTTCGACAACCACACTTTCATCCCAAAAGGTTACTTAGCTAGCTATCCCATCACCTCGAGTGGGAAAATAGTAACGATAAATATTGAAGTCGTGGATCATAAACTCAACTATAATCTACTTTTGGGCCACACTTAGACTTATGCCATGAAGGCCGTTGTGTCTTTGGTCTTCTGTATCATCCTCTTTCCCTTGGATGGAAATATAGTGATAGTCGACCAGCTGTCCTTTTTCACCCCAGATTACTCTCTGTTACCTAGCAGCTCTATACCCCTAGTAGGTGGTGTGCCTGACTCTTACGTCAGTATCGATACCAGTCTACTAAAGGCTTCTTCCCTCATGGGTTGTTTCCCTCTTCAGCCGCTGAAGGTTTCACAAATGGTCAATATGCTTTCATCTATTCCTCATGAGCAGACTGATCCATGGATCCTACCGGCTCCTTCAGACCTTGACACATATGGAGACCAAATGTCGTTGTCACCAGCTGAATCGGCCTACCAAGCCATTCAATTTGCATCCGAATCTCCAGCAACTTTGGTTTTGGCCAACGATACCATTGCCCCTCCCATAATCGCTCCTTTCGATCCACTTTGTTAGTGCCTATATTTACCTCAGGCTGAAAAGGTAGGATCCAGGACCAACATCAAACAACGCTCAGCCTTGTAGCTAGCCCTACGAGGACAGGAGAGGGCTCTCTCCGGGTCAATCTTAGCAAAATATAATCGATTGGGGATTGAGATGACTAAAATATCTTTTGATTTTAGGCTAGGTATGAAATGCAAGGATTTGATTTGATTTTTTGAGGGTTTTTGTTGGAATCAAGGGAAAGGCAAATTTGGGTCCGGGGATGAAGGCCAGTTTTGCAGAGTTCTGATTGGGGCAAGAAAGGCAATTGTTTTGATGCTTTGATTTGTAAATATGGAGGGTTCAGACCGGTGAGAAGCTGAAGAGGGTAAGAGGGTATCAAGAATCCTCTTCAAACTGAAGAAAACATTGAAAATTAAACAAAACTAAAAGGCAGAGCACAACAATCTAATGAATTCTACCTTTGTCACTCATTTGTTTAATTTCAGAAGCAAAATGGAAAGGAAATGGTACACACAAATATCAGTGAACTTACAAATTACATATAGAAAAACACCATCAAAACATAGAGCCACAGGGATCCCAAAAAGTGCTGCAAACCCTGGTCTTTCCTTTGGCAAAAATACAAAAATCAAATGTACAATGGAGTGTCAAGCAATCCCAAGTGTCCAACCCTGAAAATGACTGAGAAATTACATGATATATACAAGCCTAACTCCTTCCCATGCCTCTAGGGGTCGAGCTCATCATTCTAGGAGCTGTTTCAACCATATCTAAACAAGGAACTGAAAAATAGGCAATGAAACAACTTGCCTCTATATGTTAGGAAACTGATTCATTCACTCACATTTCACCTTTTGGTTAATGAATCTACTAAGACAAGTAAAAATGTGCCAAAATTATGTCATGGTCATGAAATTACATCAAGTTAGATCAAGAGTAACATCAAAAAGTAAAACTAGCCAAAACTAGCCGAAATTCTGAGCTGAAGAGTGAAAAATAGGCCAAAATTCTCTATGCATTGCGTCTAAAACCTGTATGCGTAGCACAACTTTGAGGCTGATTTTGAGGCCCTTATCGAAGTCCAAATTGAGCTCACGATAGCTCCTTGGAAAGCCCTACCTGTCTAATTTCCAACACAAGTGTAATTTCTAGATTTAGATGTCATTTGCTCCTCCAAAAGTTCAATCTCCCAAGATTGCTTCCTGTGGGTGCAAAAAGTGGCAGAGAGGTCATTTTTTGTGTGTTTTTGACCCTTTAGGCAACCTAGAACTTGATGAAATCCTTAGGTAATTCATGACCATGCATAAATTTTCATAAAAAATATAGAAATATAAATTTTTCCTCCATAGGTTCTCCCAATTATAAGCACGCGCCAAGTGGCGCTACGCGTTGGGCAGGAAAATCTATTTTGAAGCCAAAAAATTCAAAATTGACAAAATTTTCTCCAAATTTGTTGAAATTTGGACTAAAGGTCCATCATCAAGTATCATGCTCAGCCAAAGAATCTTTGGCCAATATTTGGAGCTTATCATGCCTTTTGCATTTTTTTAGTGCCCTCTTTAGTCATGCCTTCAAGAGTTTGATCCTTGCATTGCAAACATGAGTTCTTGCCCAAGAATGATTTTTCATGTGCCTAAGCATGTCTTTGTCCTTGTTTGCCTTCAAAAATAGCTTCTCAAGATGCATGTTTTCCTTATCAAGCCAAATTTCTCAGTCATCCTCTATCTCCTACTGAATGGGTGTCATCTCATTTAGGCTTCTTTGGGCAGCCTGCCGATTTTCACGGATGTTTTGAAACTCCATGACTGTATGCTAGTCCTCCAACTGTTTGTTTCACTGCTCCAAATAGTTTATGACCCATTGATCTCTCTGCAACTTGTTGGTCAATTCATCTATCTCGGTCTTCTGTTCTTGAATAATCTCCCTCAGCTTTGAGCTAGGAGAGCTCACATCATCATCGATGAGTATAAAATCATTGTCTTGGCCTCCTGAAGGGCACTCATCCTACATAGGCTTCTTGCCTTTGTCCTGTACCTGTACCTATGCTACTGATGACAACAATGAGACCCCTTCCACCCTATGTGGAGATAGTACTCGTCGGGCTGCTGCAAACAATGCTCTCATGCCTCTCTGATAGGTGACATATGTCGGCACACTAGTAGTCTCTGCCTCCTGACCTCCATGCTAATATGAAGATTCACCTGTATGATGGACAACCTCCTGATGAGCTGCTGAAGCTGTGAAGAACTCATGAGAAATGAAGTCTTCCCATGTGATACCCTGCAAACGAAGCTGATGCACAACAATTATCTTGATGAGTATATAGTGATAAATGTTGTTGTACTGCTGTTCAGGAGTCTTCTTTTGCACAAGACTAGTCATCCTCTTGATGTTTCGGCACATGAAATATGGAATGTTCATCATCTTCACTCTCATGAAATGCATCAATAACCTGATACGGTATGCATAGAGGCGTGAGAAGCGGCCTTCACGACTGAAATATCCAATAATGAGTCTCTTCAACGGCGCATAGGATTCTTTCTTAAACCGGAATGGGAACACCCTGCTGAGTTGTCTCACATAGCTAGGCCTGATATATGGTTCATAATGTACTTTTTCTACTTGCATTATTTTGTTCCACTCCTCACCTACATTCGGTATTCCTGTTGCTTGAGAAATGTTCTCTGGTGTCAAGGTGAAATTTACACCAGCAAGAGTTACTTGACCATCATGCAAATGCAAAACAAATAACTGAGCCAACTCCTGATGATGCTAAATCTAAGAAATCATTTCGCAATACTGAAAGCATGACTGTTGTTGGAAACATGCCATGGCAAGTGGGCAGGCTTGTAGTTCAGTCAAAGAGGTGGGCTCTTCTCTAACATGTCTGCCACCCTTACAAGGCCTCCTCGGTGCATGAAGCTTTGTGGTAGAATCACTGTCTTGTTCATATGATGAATCAGTCTCCATTTCCATAATGTTTCAAGCAAGGTGTATATTTTATTTGTTGAGAATGACTAATTGGTGCCTTTGTTTTCAATGCCAACTATGCCAAAGGGAAATGAGGGACTGTGAGGAATATGAAACAGTGGGAAAAGTGGAGTTTGTCAAGTGAAATTAAGGTGTGCAATAACAATCACTTGACTGTTGGGAATTGGGGATTTAGGGATTTTGCAAATGACATGGAAAGTGTTAGGGATGGGATAATGATAAGAAATGGTAGTGTTTATGGATAGGAATAAATGGGGGAATAGGGGATTGAAATGATGATGTGATTACAGTGATGGGAAAGGGAAACAGGGTTTAGGTTATTGCAGCACCAAAGGCAATTTTTTATACTCAAATTCAAACCTTAAAAGCAATTTTTCATGAGAGGATAGGGTTTAAATTTTAACACTCAAATTTGTCCAAATCAAGCTTTGAAACATACCAAACACTCTTCAAAAACAATTGCAAGTTTCATCGAACTTACTCGGGGCAAATGGGAGGAAAGAGTTGAATTTTCGTTGAAGGCATGATAAAATTCAGTTGCTGGCTCTGCGCACCGCGCGCACAACGCAGTGTGTCGTGACCCGTCTATGTGCCACGCAAGTTCAAAATAACACTGTGAACGGTGGCTCTATGCGCTGCGACCTCCCGGTGCACCGTGACTACCTCCCAATGCGCCGTGCAACATTTTAACACACATTCCCGACCTCAAACACAAAATTCGCTCCTCCACGATTTAACTCAGCCTAATGATGTCTTTGGAATACCAATGTATTGTTCAAACACCACAAATATCTTATATGCCCAATGACTTTAATTTTTAATTTCAAATAATCCACTTTGTAATTTTTTCACTTTGGCACTTTTCACTTTCTAATACAAACTCTATTTTTGTTGTTTCCTTTGACTTTTGACTGAAATAATGAAACTCTTGGCAATTTTTGCAGGGATGATGGCCTTGGATTTCGGTAAAGGATGACCAAGGCTACACCAAAGAACTGTAGAACTTGAAAAACCTTAAAAATTACATATTTATTGCAAAAAATACATTTTACGATTTCTTCTCAAGCATTATTGATAATGAAAATTTTGGAATGAAAACTTATTAGAGACATCCTCATGGGCCTGCTGGCATTATTGGACACTTTGAAGACAAAATTTGTGAAACCCTAGACCTAATGACTGAAATGACTCTTGGCTGTCCAAAAGACCATCCTTAACGACTGTAAAATTGATTTGATGAACTTTGATGATCAGACACAAACCAGTAGGTCGATGACATAATGGAAGTATGGAGACAAGAACCTTTCATCAGAAGATCAATGCTCCTAATGGAATGCAAATGATCGAGCTGAATGAGACACCTAAAATGAAATGCAACAAAAGAGGTTTTGATCTTTGACAGAGGGCTGAAAAGACCGACTCTAGCACACTCAATCAAGTCCTACCTATGGTCGAAGCTATTAGAGAGATCACAATTTTAGAAGAGCGACCTTGGGAAGACTCACACCATTGTGTGTCAATATTTGATTCGGACACAATGCCTATTCAAATCCTATACCCTGACATACCAGAAATCATTTCCTCACCCTATACGATCCTCCAGACTTTGGAGGCACAAGGAAACAAGGGAAATGTTTCAAAAACATCACTCATCGATATTTCTATCAAGGCAGGCACCATGGAAGACATACAGATTGGAGCCAATCACAATCCTGAGGAAATTGTGGGCTTCACCTACCAGTTTAGGGACTTCCGCGATGTTTTTCCTTGGTCTTATGGGGAAATGCATGGCATAGACCTTTCTAATCTCAAGCATGAGATCAAGGAAGATCAAGCATTCTATTTATGGTATTTTTCTTGCTCGTTAATCTGAAACACCTCGAGTCTCCTTCTTTGGGCTCGTTAAACTACTACAATGAAGAATAGAGCACTTTTGGTGATATTTTATTGCTCTTTAAAAAATAGAAACATCTCCGATTTTTCATCATTGCAGTCATTAAATCCATACAACGATGCTCTGAGAAACTCTTTTTTGATCTTTTTCCAACTCATTAATAGAAAAATACCAAAGGAGCATTCTTTTTAGGCACTTTTTTTCTCGCTCTTTAAACTGAAAAATCCAGAGCTTTGTCTTTCTGCTCGTTAAACTTGATAAAGATGACCCGAGCATTCTTTTAGGTACTTTTCTCGCTCGTTAAACTGAAAAATCCTGAGTTTTTGTTACCGGGCTTGTTAAAAATATATGGCAGCAGTAAGAGCACCTTCTTTTTTGGGACCGTTTCTCGCTCTTAAATCGAAAAATCCCCGAGTTTTTCTCTTCCTTCGAGCTCGTTAAAACTATGAAGAAGGAATGAGCCGTTCTTTTCCCTCTTTTTCTCACTTACTAAACTGAAAAACATACCCTGAGTTTTCTTCATCTGACTCATTAAAAATTTTGATGAAGGTATTGAGTTTGTCGTCGCATGACCCATTGAAAATTCATGACGAAAAACAAGTTTAGTCCGTCACCTCGTACTCGTAAAAAATGAGGTTGACATCTATTGAAAATAGGTTTCTCTTTATCCAGGTTCAATAGATCAACTAATGGAAAAGTAAATGATCCGGGTATACTATTAACCTTTTGTCACACCCGGTTAACAACTATGACAAAGGGACCAGCATGGAGTTTCACTTTACGATCTTTTCAGACTCTCTAAATATGAAAGGACCACTGATTTGTCTAGTCTGGACTCCTTAAATTAATTAGACAAGGAAAGTGGACAATACAACTATATTCCATATTAGAAAGCATGGTTTGGCAACAGTCGTTCCCTTGAACATGGTACTCCCTCAGATAAACCTTCCGTTTGATGGCCTCTCAATATGAACCTTACCATCCTATGAGTTTTAGCCTATATACCCTAATGTAATTGCATCTCTGTATCCTAACACTCTATAGTGTTCATGAGTCTAGTGCTGTCTGGTTAAAACCATTGTCATGCCTTCTATTGTTCAAGGGTTACCCATTTGTTTCCTCTATCAACTGATAAAACATATCCTTTCATCATTCCCTTCGTTGTTTAGACCCAAATGCTAAAAATTTCCTCAAAAAACAAAATCATTCTTGTCCTGTTTCGTGTCGATTGATGTAGGACACGTCATTGCCTACCTTTCAACAGGTTTCTTCCTATTAACATCAACACTCTATCTAGGAAGATAGCCTAGAATCAAATTCAGAGCCTTGGTACTTGTAGACATTAGTGGTAGGTTACCTTGTGTTTGATTAGGGGTTCTCATTATTGGCCCCTAGTTAAGCAATTCTATGGGTGTTCGACGACAAACACATCTTTCACACTTGCTAGTTTGTACTGTGCATCTTGGAGACCATCACCATTATTGGTGGCCTTCCTCATGCATGTTAACGGTCTCCATTATTGACTGGTAATTAGATGATTTAATGCATGTTCGACACCAATGCATATTTTCACATGTATCGATCTATGCTATTCGGTGAAGCGGAAATCAAGACCTTAGGTAGAGGCTTGCATCATTCAGCCTTGTTTCCTCTCCCAAGCTACGTATATTTTTTTTTGGAGACAGCCGTTTCAGGTTGATTCTATTATGACACTGGATCCACATTGTGCTTATCGGTGGCCAGCATTGTTATATCTCTTTTGATAAAATTACTCTAACATAGCTACTGGGCATGGGAATGCCCGACTCAGGACATGATTTTAGTAGTTTTATATATATGTGTTGTATCAGGTTTCCCTTGCTATCCGAAGCTTCTCTCTCTCTAAATTTTGACAGAAAATTATAGTTTTAGTAAAGTATTTAGACCATCATCTCTGCCTCTAATCTCATACTTTAGGGGGCATCTGTTATACAAAAAAACTACATCCTCATCAACTCAGAGGTGAAATACATTAACATTGGTTGCACACTGAAAACTTGCTTTATAAAGCTTGTTACCAAGCATAAAGGTGCGTTAGTGACCCTCCTAACTCAAGTTGTTAGACCAGGGGCAGCGTTAGTGAAACTAAGGGAAGTTCCAAAGGTCAAACCAACGAATTGACTCACAAATATCTATATATTTGTCCCTAAATTTTCTCAAGAAAAGGAAGGAAACATCCAAAAATCAATCTATTTGGAGAAATTCCAATCTGAAAAAGGAGGCAAATGGAAAAGAGCTTAAAAGCAAGGCAAGTTCATTGCTTTTTCCATAGTGAACTCTATGAGGAGCTTTGCAACCTTAACTCGATTGCTACATAAGTAGTGAGAGGGTCATTGTGAAAGAGGTCAGAGCATTTGAAAGGATAGCCTACTAAGCTATTGAGCATTGACTCATATGTGAAGAAGTGAGCTAGAAGAGATAGAGAGAGAAGCGGAAGGGGCAAAGGAAGACTAATACAACAGATGGTTGTAATCATTCTTTTGTTACTAATATAGAACTACAGTTCTGTTCCCTACTCCATAGTTTCGGTAACATTGTTCATTGAGTTGTTCATTTCAATACTTTTTTAGATGAGTAGTTTAGTTGTATGCAAATAGATGTTCATTGTGTATTCATATATTGGTTTTCAAGGTTGTATACGGTGATTGTGTTTGCCTTTCCTTTGTGCAGGAATTAATTTGGAGCCAGCTTTGAGGGAGTTCTTCTTGGCTGCATTGTGATCCCCAAACAAATCTAGAAGGATACTTAAGGTAATCCTCTTTCTGTACTTTGTTAACTGACATTCATATATGAACAAGTGTATAACTTGGTAGCTTCTGCAGATAATCTTACAGTCTATCAAAGGTCCCGGGAAGGCCTTTGAGGGTAGTTTTCATTCTCCATACACCGTGCATTTTACCCCATAGAAAAATGCATAGGAAATCACCTGCTGAAAGGTAGCCCAAACATTTTTTAGGACGAAAGGGAGATTTTTGTACGCAAACATACCCCATGGATAGATAAAAGTTGTATTTTCTTGATTGGTCAGTGCGATGTTAATATGATTGTAACAAGAAAAACTATCCATAAAGGAAACAATTTTGCTCTCAGCACATTCATCAATGATCTGATCATTGAAGGGAGTAGAGTACTTATCCTTAGGAAAGGCACAATTGAGATCACGATAATCAATGCAAACACGGACCGTGCCTTGTTTTTTTGTCATCGAGACAATATTTGACACCAAATTTGTAAGAGGGATCGGATAGATGAATCCAACTTTGAGAAGTTTTCCAACTTCACCCGACGGCTTTCCTAGGGTGCACCAGGCAGAGCAGTTGGCGAACGAGCTTCGCTTGAGGATAAGTTGGTATTTCATGCACAACAATACTAGGATCAATGCCAGGCATTTCTTCGTAGGACCACGCAAACACATCACATAATTATTGAAACAGACGAGTATAGGTCTTGATCTCATCCGGAGAATAAGTTACCCTGATATGGACATTTCAATGATACCAGGCTTGATAGAAATATCAATCAACATCATTTGGGTAATATTACCAAAATTTCCTTCTGACGATACTTCATGACTCATGATCGGTGGCAGAAGCGAGAGGGAAGGAAATTGAGAAGAGAACTCTTTGAGACTGGTAGACATGATCGTCAGGTGAGGCAAGAATGAGGAATGTGTTATCACCTAGAATAAACCTCAGGCTGAAGGAAGGCAATGCCAGGGTAACCACAAACCGCGTTTAGGAAAGTAGCTAGCCCTACTAGGCCGACATAGGGCTCTCTCCTTAAGGATCCCAGCCAAGATGACTTGATCAGGAAAAGGATATTAGGCTAGGTATAGTAGCACAAGGTTTGATTTGATTTTGAAGGGGTTTTATTGGATTGGGAGGAGCCAAATAGTTAGGGCTAGGGAATTAGGTCAAAGTTTCAGGGTGTTCAATGGGGCAAGGTAGTTATAAGGTTTAGCACTCTAGGGCTTGATGGGTGAGGTGTTTTAATATTGGTAAGGAGCTAGGAAGATCATGTGATTACCATGGATCCTTCCTAGACTATAGAAAACATATCATGGTGAATATTTCCCCAAAGCAGAGCAGTGATGTTATGAATTTTGTCTATCAACTTAAAAACATTCACTTAGAATCAATGAAATGATTAATGAAGTATGCAAAACATATTAACATATGATCACAAGAGAATAATTTGAACTAAAAATCCATACCACATGGATGCCAAAGAAATAGCTGCAATTTTTATTAATCTCTTGCTAAACTGCTACAAAATGATGTACCATCAAGGCATAAGCATCTAACTGAGTCCAACCCTTTACAATGAGAAAAACGAAGAAGATATAGGCATTGATTCAACCTCCTTCCATCCTTAGGGGTCGAATCCCTAAGATGAGGAGCTAATCTAACCAACACTGAACAAGAAACTGGAATATAGGCATCCTAACAACTTGCCTCTAAAAGTGAGAAAATTGATTCATTTGTGCTCAAATTGACTTTTAATTTAATGAATCTACCTTATACTACTAATTATCCATCACATTTACAAGAAAAGTAATCATTTACATCAGTAAAACATCCTCCATAAGAGAAAATCCATGAACATAGTCAAAACACAGAAAAATGGCCATCCTGTGCAAAATTTGTCGTACACGCAGTGCCATTGGTCCAACACGCAACACCAGTTTTAGGTCCTTTTTGGAGGCCTTCCCAGCATCCAAATTGAGCTCGTGATAGCTCATTGGAAATATATTCAAGTATACCTTCCAAAACACATGGAATTTATTCATTTGAAGCTCATTTGACCTCTCAAAAGTTGATTCTCCCAAGACTGCTTCTATGTGTCCAAAAAGTGGAAGAAAGGTCATTTTTAGGGTGTAATTGAGGGAGAGTCTAGGGTTTCACATTTGCCAATGTAAATTACCTTCAAACAATTCAATTTAAAATCAATGATGAGGTATAGTGAGGGGACTTACTTGTTTGAGGGATGAGAGGGTGATTTTGGAAGTTTTTATGAAGCTGGAGGCTCTTTTGGTCCTTGTTGCTCAACGCGCAGCGCCTGCTACAGGCGCACAATGCCCTCCTGGATGTGCAACACGGTGTTATTTTACACTACCGAAAATGCCCTACATGTAGCACTTAGCTTGTATGAGCAGCACCACCCCCTCAATGTGTAGCACCACATCCACTGCTTGAAATGCGCAGCTCCAAACTATAGAAGCGCAGTGCCACTTCTCCTTGGCCCAAAACTCACTCAACTTCTCCTCTTTTCTTCACTTTTTGACTCCTTCTTTGAAAAATGAGAATTATGAACTTGAAAATGAAATGTGACACCTTATATAGGAGTAGATTTTGATTTTCACTAGAAAAACCCACTTTCTAATGTTTCTTGACCTTTTTCAAATCTCTATTTTTAATGCCTTTTCTTCTTTGTTCCTTTTCAGGTGGGTGATGCTCAATTTGGACTGATTTTTGCAGCGTTTCTTTGTCTTGTAGCAAGGAGAGATGCATTGGTGCAGTCGGGATCATGTATTACATAAAGTGACTGAAAATTACATAAGAAATATAAATTAACTCAAAATACTCTGTTTTCACCTAAAAAACATGTTTTCTGAGGTGAAAATTACATTAGTTAAAAAGATAATTATATAGTAACTATGAATTACTAGCCATCATTCTTGATTTATTTATCATCCTCATCCCTTTGTTTCCCTTTATTTACACCTTTAAATCATGCCTTTGACCTTGGAAATGAAACCCTACGACCTAATGAAAACATCCCCTAAGACCTAATGAAAAAATGATTGCATTTTGACCATGAAACCATGACTAAAGACAACCTAAAGATGGGTCAACAAGTATACTTTATGAGGGAGAAATTAGATTTTCTGAAGAGAAGAAAACCATCAATGGATCAACTTGACATGACCTAATGAAATGATGTAAAAATTTCAGTATGAGACCCCTAAAATGAACATGCAAAGAACAAATTTGATCCCTGATGGAAGTATGCAAATACTGACACTAACATTGGCCTTTTTGGGGATGGAAGCTCCTTAGATGTGTCAATAACACCATAGACCAAGTGCCTAGCTGATTGGGCCAATACGGTCAAACAAATAGAAGACTAAAACAAATAAATCCCCCCTTTTTTTACAATTTTAAAGAATAATGACACAATACAAACTGAAAACTGACTCACAATCGACTCTAAACTTCACTAAAAAACAAATCAACCAAACTCAACACAAATCATTCAAGCTTTATAGCCTTCACTTCGGGCCCCAAACTTAGATGACAGTGTACTTGAAATCTTGCAAGGAAAAGTAAACTAGTATTTACAATAACGGTGAAGCAAGTTCAGGGAACAACATCAAAAGTAGTAGTGTTTCAAGAGCCTACCATTCACTAGTCCTCCTGAGCACTCTTGAACATACATTTCCTTTAACAAAAATGCATTCTGTCCTCGATAGGCTGAGATCTTATATGGTCCTTTCCATAGATTATTAAACTTACCATGCTTTCCTGTTTCTTCATTTCGTGCATCCATTGCAACACTACATCTTCTAGCTGAAACTTTTCTACCTTAGTTTTGTGGTCATAAATTTTCTTTATCTTCTCTTGCAACTATAAAGTGTTTTGGGAAACCTCTTCCCTTGTTTTCTAAAGGTGAATCATTTGATTATTTTGCGCTAAATATCATCCTCTTCACTACTGACATCCTGTAATAATCTCATGACCAGGACTACAAGTGATGTGGGAAATGCCATATCAGTACCATAAACCAACTCAAAAGGTGACATACCTATTGATTTATTGCTTCTCACTTTGTCAGCCCACAAGGCATTAACAAGCTTTCGATGCCAATTCTTCTTGTTTTCCTCCAACATTTTCTTGATAATGTTCACCAAAGATTTATTTGATGACTCAGCCAATCCATTGTGCTGCAAGTAGTATGCCGTGGAATGAGCCAACGTGAGGGCAACCAAAATGAGACAAGATATTAGATTCAAAAAACTGGATAATTATCGTGTCTGTGGCTTGCCTTGTCAGAATGGCCTCAGTCCACTTGGTGAAGTAATCGGTAGCTGTCAAAATCCATATGTGTTGTGCTGATGATGTAGGATGGATTTCTCCTATGAAATCAAGTCCCGACTACTAGAAAGGTGCATTTACTTCAACTGACTTCAGAGGAAGAGGAAGAAACTTCATTTTTTCTTTGAAAACCTTGGCATTCATGGCAGCTCATGACTATCTTAAATAAATCTGAAAACAAATTTGGCCAATAATATCCTACTCTCAACACTTTGTTAAATATTGTTTTCCAAAAAAAATGACCGCCACAATCACCTCTATGAAAATCATTCATCACCTGCTGAGCTTCATCTTCAACCAAATAATTAAGATGAACCCCTCCCAGATCTTTCCAATAGAGAGCACTATTTAAAATGTAGAATTTTACAGACTTTAGTTTTAGTGATCTACCTTTACTTCTTGACATTCCAGGAGGCAATGAAGGATGCTGAAGAACATAAACTATATCGAATACCAAGGTGATTTGAGAAATATTTCTAATACTTGAATGAGTGAGCCACCATCTTCGTCATCTGACATTTCTACAATGAGATTTATGTCTAGAGCGTGCAAATTTGATTCAGCCATTAGTTTTGCCAAGCCTTGTCCTTTGATCAGTTTGGTAGGCTTAATCTCAAGATCATACTCCAACATTTTTGCTATCGACTTACCTCTTCTTCCCTCCAGATCAGTTTGCATGAGAACATCTTTGACAATTACGTTAGGAACATATGCTATGGTATGTGAATTTAGAATGTATACTCTGAAATCATTCAATGCTTTTATAAGAGACAGAGCTTGTTTTTCAATGATGTTGTAATGCAACGAAGCATCTCTAATAGTCCTACTAAAAAAAGCAATGGGTTTATCCACCTAATCCCTCTTTTGCATCAACATTGCAGCCATAGTGTGCTCAGACGCAAATGAAAATATAATAAAATCATGAGTATAATCAGGACTAATCAAAATTGGGGCTATGGTCAAAGCAAAATTTACCAAGTTGAATGATTTCATCGCATCGTTGGTCCATTTCACAGTGTTGTCCTTATTCAACATATTAGTTAATTCACGTAAATGCTCAGCCAAATTTGGTATAAATCTGTGTAAGAAATTCATCTTACCATTGAAAGATTGAATCTCCTTTTTGTTGCGCAGAAAGTCTATTTGCTGGATTGCCTCCACCCTTGAAGGATCAATGCGAATACCATCTTTAGAAATTATATGACCAAGGAGTTTACCTTCTTCCATTGCAAAAAGACTCTTGTTCAGGTTTAGAGAAATTTCGAACTTCCTACATTTCTGAAAAACAAACCTTAAGTGGTTAAAATGCTCATCATCAGAACCAAAAAATACCATCAAATCATCTAAATAGACTACCAAGAAAACGTCCTTCTCATTAGAAAATTCTATGTCCATCACCCGCTAAAAAGTGGCTCTGACATTCTTCAACCCAAATGGCATCTTGGCATATTGAAAAGTTCCTCATGGTGTTGTGAAGGCAGTTTTGTCTTGGTATTTTTCATGCCCCAAGATCTGATTATAGCCTGAGTAGCCATCAAGTAGTGACATCCGTGATGCTCCAACTACTCTTTGTATAATATGGTCCATCTTAGGAAGAGGGTAATTATCCTTTAAGGACACTTTTTTGAGGTTCCAGAAATCTATGCACAACCTTATCTCTCTAGTATTCTTTTGTATCAGGACCAAATTTGAAATCCAATAAAAAAATCTAATTGGAACAATGATGCCAGCTTTAAACAATCTATTTACCTCTTTCTCGATGGATGGCAGCAACTTTGGATTGATTCTTCTAAACTTTTGTCTAAAAGGTTTTTGATCCGACTTGATAGGAATAGTATGTTGAATGATTTTCTTGTCATACACTTTCAAATCCAAATAATCCCACGCAAAAACATTAGAAAATTTAGAAAGTAACTTAACATACTTAGCCTTTACTTCATGAGACAATGTTTTTTATAACTTTACAAGCTTGGGCTGGTCACCTGTTCCAATATTTACATCTTCAACTCCTTTGTTTGTAGGAACCAAGGTTGGTTTTCTCGCCACATCATATTGATCAAAGAGCTCCTCTAAAGGTATGAGATCTCTAGGAATAATATTATCTTTAGTTGTAAAACCTCCATCTAATTTACCTCAATATCTTATTCATCGAAATCACAAACATCATCAATGAAAGCATTCTTAAACTTTCCTTCATTCTACAAAAGGCATTAATTTCATTTTCATCCCAAAAAACTTTCCAATACCTCAAATTATCAAGAACAGTAGACCTATGTTTGACATGAATTTCAAATTTATTGCTAGAATCCATTGGAATCATCAAATTGCTAGCTGCAGTGGCGAGTGAATCTGCAATGATGTTTTTACTCCAGGGAACTGTTGTCAAGGTGTATTCTGGAAACATATTCAAAATATCCAGAACTGCATTTCTGTAGGTTCTCATCCACGGATGCTTTGTTTGATATTCTCCTTTTACTTGCTTAATCACTAGCTTTGAATCACCATAAACAAAAATCCTTTTCGCGCCCAGTTTCTTCAAAATTTTAGACCTGTAATCAACACCTCATACTCCACTTCATTATTAGAGCAATCAAAAGCTAACTTGTAGGAACATACTATAACATTACTTGGGACTTTGGCAGGCTAGAAAGCAGAGCTTCGAATCCAAATTCCAATACTAGCATTGTCTTTACCCACAACACCAGCGAAGTCCATCCTCCAAAGTTCCGCTTCATCTTCTAGATGTTGGAATTCTGTTTCATTCTCAACCTTACCTTCGATGATTACTTCATTTTTCTGCTCTTTACTCACCTTTTTCTACTATGTAAGCTGCTCAGAAGAAATTGCTATTTTTCTTTATCTTGATTAAGAACTGCTCTAAAATTCTCATAAATTTTTGGTACATCATCTACTTATACAAGCTGAATATCCACATCATTCAATCCACTATCAGAATACAAAACAAAAGACTCTGAATTAGTATGTACAACATTTATTGGATGATTCATAGGCTTCTCTTTACTAGTGATCATATACTTCATTTTATTTTCTCGGTACAACTTCCTCAATTGGCCGAAAACAGGGATTGTAGCATAAGATAAGTCAAGTTGTAAAGTTCCTTTGAGTTTAGGTCCCCATGATCTAGATAAGAGCATACCAAATTGTGGTGGTATTTCAGAAACTACCACCTCCATCAAGATATTTTTGGCTGGGATTTGATCTAAAGAAACCACCAAATCTTTGATGAGACCAATGCAACGAACTCTACCAGAATCAAATGAGTACAAATCATGATATTTCTGGGTGATATCCAGGCCCAACTTTTCCATAATGGATTTGGGCATCAAATTGTGGGAAGCTCTGGAATCTAACATGGCATTATGGAGAATATACTCATGCAGTCTAAGACTCAGATAAAAGGGAGGGACTTCACTATCTTCAAGCTGACCTTCTATGGCTGGACCAAAAATGAGTTCAGGATGATCATCCTCAACATTCACCATGTCAGACAAAGGATCTATTTGCAATATTCTAGCTACATGGTGTTTATAGTTGCTATTCTTAAGAAGCTCAATCAAAGGAATGGACACTTTTAATTTAGCAATTTCACTTTCTAAATTAAAAGATGAAACTTTCTCTACCTCTTTTATACCAATCTCCTTTTTCTTTGCTCTTTCGTTGCACTATCTTTTTGTTGATTGTTCTTCTCGTTTACAATGGTACTTGTTGATGGTACCTTGCTGGGATTTGGATCAACAAACTCTTTGCCTTTCTTCTAAGTGTTTGAGGACTCATTCTTTGATTGCAAATCATTTCTTTTCTAAATGGGATTGATTGGTACATCTCTGCTCCTTAAAGAGTACTACCTCTGTTGTGCAGTCAAAGAATTCATATAACCACACTGATAATCATCAGATTTAGCCTCCAAAACCACATCATTTGCTAAGATGTAATCCTCATCCCTTTTAATGTCTAGAACTTCTGTCTATTCTTCATCTTCGGTCAGAAATATGGGAATACCATCAACAATGAAAAAGTGATTTGTTTCAATTATCGGATCGTCCTCATCTTCTTCTTCCATTCCTTGAACATAATTCTACTTTAAGGGAGTTTTGATCTGCTGCTTCTGTTGTGTTGGTTGCTCTGGCTGCTACTGTCCTCTAAAATTTGGATTCTGGATTTGAGGTTTAGGTCTATCTATGATGGATAACCAGTCAACCATCCTTTCCACTATTCAAATTAGTGTATCCATCTTTACATCTGAGGTAGATGCTTCTTCTTTCATGGTCGCTCTTTTCTCGGATCTCATTCTTTCTCTTTTGGCCAACAAGTTTTCTTCTACACTCATAACATTATTTTGCATGTCTTCTAGTGTTGTAGGATCACGTTCCCGCAACTGATATTCCATATCAGTATCGAAACCATCCGAAAACTTGAGCAAATCCAATCCTTTTGGTGGTTTAATGTTTGCAGGAATAACATTGTATACTGCATTAAACATCACACAATAGTCTTGCACACTCTCGCCAACATTTATTTTGATGTTCTCATACTCAGACAAAATATGAAGTGGATTCTTCTTCACCTCCCATCGATCCAGGAACTACCTATGGAGGATTAGTAAAGTTGTGATAGAAGTTGCTGGTAAGGCTCTGAACCATTTCCGAACTTCACCCCCAAAGCATTGTGCAAACAACCTCATTGTCACATATTCAATTTCTACTTCATGGGGGTCAAAGAAATCATTCATTTTATCTACATTTTGCTGAGCTGTAATGGTTTGAGTGGCATCAAAGAAAGGTATTTTGGTTTGATAATCAGAAGGCATGGCACCAAGATTCTGAGGTAAAACAAGGGGTGCATATATGGCAGCCATAACTCAAGGTGGGGAAGGTGTATTTAAAGCAAGGATTGGGGTACTCGGTATATTCAAAGGGGAATTAACAACAACTGGAGTAGTATGAACAATTTGTAAAGATGAAAGTGTTGGCAATATGATACAGGTATGATACAGGTGTTGTCCTTGATGGCAACTCACTTAGATGACATATCATAGTGTAACAGGTCAATAGCAAAGAATTAATTATCAGACTACAAAGAATGAAGAAAAAGAGGTATACACAAGTTCACCTTGACAAAGTAGCATATACACGCGGGTTAACAGACCAGAAGAAGCGTATAACGTACACACGCACTTTCACAGAAGGGAAAGTGCATACATGTTGGAAAACTATGTTTTGGTCTGTGTTATTTGGTCCATGGTATTTTGGGCCATGGTATTAGTCCATGGTATCTGGTCCTAGGTATTGACCCTAGGTATTTGGTCCAAGGTATTGGTCCTAAGTGATTTTGGTCCATGGTATTGAGTAAGGCCTAAAACTATATAAGGAGGAGAAGATCATTAGGCCAAGGTGTGCAAGTATTGAATATCTGATGAACTGTGAGATCCAGTATGCAGGTTATGGGTTTGTGAAGCTTTGCTTGATCTAAACCAAGGATGCACCTATGTGGATGATGATGAATGATGGATCAGGATAATAAGGCTTGGAATGTATTATCATTACGTGGTTTGATCATGGATAGACTAGATCTGAATTATTGATGCATGTTTATTCTATAAATGTTATGATCTGGGTATAACTGATGTCTGGAATAGTTGCAAAGTTATAAGCTAATATTTGCATATATGTACGTGGGTTTGCTTTGGAAAAAGTACGTATACACACCAGTTCAGTTCATCAGATTAGCGTATACATGATCAAGTATGATATTTGAAGTTGTAGTTGGATCTGGTTGTTGTTGCAGAGTTCTGTGTTCTGCTCTGTGTTTTGGTGACTGTGTTTTGTTGACAGGGTTTTAGTGATTCAGTGTTGGGTGAATCAGAGATTGATGATGCTGGTGTAATTGATGGTTGTATTGTAGTGGTGATTGATTTTGTGCTTCACTGTTGTTGATGGGTCTAGTATGAAAATTGGATGAAACGTGGCCTTCATATTATGGTGTTGCGCTTCAGGAGTATCCAATATGAAAACTTATGAAACGTGGTCCTTGGAGGAAGAGAGAAGGTCATAGCCTCCTGTAGGCTGGCGCCTACGTACTGGTAAACATATCGGCCAATAAGAGCTAGGGGGTTGGAGCTCCCTTCCAGTATTAGCTAGAATACAAGTGAAGGTTGGAGCCTACAGTAGGCTAGTGCCTATGTATTAGTAAACATATCGGCTAGTACAAGAACTAAGGGGTTGTAGCTCCCTTCCAGTAGAAGCTGGAGAATGAGAGAAGGTTGTAGCCTTCTATAGGTGGGTGCCTGCGTACTGGTATGAGTCTGTGCTAGTACAAGATTGTAAATAGGTTTTTCTTATATTAAAGGAATACGGCAACAGGTGGTTTTTGTCCCGCATTGGGTTTCCACCTTATATCATGGTGTTCATGTGTTTCTTATGTGTGATGATCTGTTCTATTTTTACTGCACCTAGTTACTGTTTATATGGTTAATGAAGTTTTGATGCACTGATTAAAGATCAACATATGATGAATTAACGGAATCATAAGTTTACTGGATATACGCTAGTTGGATTAATCACAGTTGCATGTACATGCAAGTTCCCTTAACTGAAGTAGCATATATGAATCTGATTATGGAAATGAAAAAGTTAGTGATTTTCTAATACTGATTCACCCCCCCTCTCAGTATTATTTCCAACAATTGGTATCAGAGCAGGTCTCATTGAACAGTTACGCATTAGAAAACACTACAATGGACTACACTCCCACGTACCATCGAGTATATTTTTGGAGTCCCTTATAGGTTGCTATCCAGCTATATGTAACTGAGTTGACCGCCTTGTATACCGTGATACACCAAACACAATATTCAAGGAGATTTCCTACATGTACGTTAAGTACTTGGTTCGCCAAGGCATATATTACAGTTCACAGTTGCTTGGTAAACCTTTATGCCTAGTTACCCCTTTGTTTTGTTTGTGTCTTTAATTTATAAAATCAATTAATTGACCGTGGAACAACATCCTCCTCTTGGAACAAATCCTTGATGGATCTTAGGTTGAGACTAATGGCAACAGTTCCAAAATCTACCAATGAAGGGAACCCGTCTGATGGGAATCCTGGTCCTCCTTATTTTAGAAATATTGGTGCTCCTTATATAGCAACATTGTCCCTTCCCGAATTTACCAATGGTTTTTGAGTTTGGTTATTTTCGACCCCTATGGTTATGAATTTCCAAAATTCTTCTCAACTGTGTTCTCCTCCACCTGAACAATATCAACCTCATGCTGATCCTAAATTTGACCCTTTTCCTTCACCTATTGTTTCTTCATCCCTTTATTCCTATTCTCCTGGTGAAATTCTTGATTCTAGTAACCAGGAAGCTAAGAAGAAGAAGAAAAGGATGAAGAGGAAGAAGAAAAAAAAGAAGGGGGCAACCAAGCAACCATTGCTATGGACACAACTAGTATGGATAAATATTCCAATTAACCTTGTAAAGTTAAATTCCCTTGCATGTTAAGCAAGGGTGACCATGTTCTTAGATATTGTCTTAGTATTCCAAGGGTATTATAATTGTGGTCCATTGTGGTGTACGCAAATTCTCGATGCAGACAAAGACAATTCCTCTAGCCTAAAAGAGTGGGTCAAGCTACAAACAAACAATCTAGTGCAGAATTCCTTAGGCTAGAATCAAATAAGAGGGCCTACCTCTTAGAATGCTATTCCACTAGGTGTTGATCCTGCTTCCTTACTCCAACTACTTTTCATTTCCTTCCTCCAAATACCTGAAACAAACAAACAAGCCACAACAAAAAATGTGATAGCGTACAAATTGCATTCAACCTACTTAAAAGGTCTAGGAATCTTAAGCCATCAAATGTAAGATAACACTTAATGTAGGAAATCAATCAATAGTTGTATTCATATAAGTTCAGAAAGAGATTACAACCAAAGCCTTGATGTTGCAAGTCTCCTCCAACATATCAGGGTTCCCACACCTTTGCTAACATTTCATGGATAGCCCCAACAATGGAAGTTTCAAGCCTTCTTCCTTTTAGTTCCAAACCAAACCAAGCACAATATTCTCCCTCCACAAACATAAACTAGGAAGCTACAAGCTATAGATATCTTGCTGGTTATTCAAGCTCCAAAAAGACTAAGAATAGATTAGCTTGGAAAAGGAGGAGTTTATATAGCTTTGATGGAGGGGAGATGGTTGCTCTTATGATGGGAGAGGGCTTATCTCTTTAGTTTGTTCCATATTAATAAGGGAAAGGAACCCAAACTGACAAGTTCCTCGGCTCCATCCAATCCAACCATTTACCAGACTTTCGTTACGAAGCTTCTAGACCTGGAAGCTTCGACTCCATATTTAAAAAGCTTTCTAAAAGAGGATCGACGTGACTGAGGAAAGTCTCATTTGTGTTGTATGGCGCTAGGCCAAGTTTTAAACTCTGCAAATTGGTGCAAGGAGGAAATGGATAATTAGCACAGGTCTTGTAAACTGGGAAATGATGCAAAAGGGAAATGTTCTACTCTTGAAGAGGGACATAATGGGAGTCTCTTCATGATGGGAAAGCATGTAGGGTTCAAAATAGAGGTCCTCCAGGATTGAGAAACAGGGAGTACAAGGACAGTGACAAAATGATGTGTAACAGATGCCCCCTAAAGCATGAAGGCCGAACTAGAGTGAGGGGTGAAATGCTTTACAAGTAGATGCGAGGAATCGGAGTCCATCGTCAGAAAACCTACAAGAAAACATAGATACATATACATCATTGAAACTCTAACAAACGATACATGAATTATGGTATGGACACAACCATCCAGAGAGAGATCATGTAAACAGATGCGAGGCATGGGCGCAACCATCCAATAAAGAGGATCATATTGAAACCTAGTTATGGTCACAACCATCCAATAATGAGAAGGATCACATATAACAATTCATGGTATGGTCATAGCCATCCATTTGAGAGAGACATGTATATCAGTAGGATCATGTCACATCGCCTTGGAACCTAGACTTTTGTAATCTGAGTCCAAGGTCTTAAGCTCCAACACGACCCAATCAAAGTACAAATTCTAACATGTGAATAGATGTGTTGAGGTCGAACATGCTAGAAAGTCTCTTGATTACTGGTCAATGATGTGCACTGTTAACAAGCACGAGAGAGACCACCAATAATTACAATGGTTCTCAAGGTACTAGCAGCATAGTCCACAGAATGTGAATAAAGGAACCGAAGTCAAACACCCGTGAAATCACCCGATCGAAAGCCAACGATGTGAACTTGTCATCAAGTGCAAACAACTTACCAGTAGGGAATGCAAGCTCTAAGGTACTGGAAGGGAGTCTCTCGACCAACTTCCCGAATAATGAGATGAAGTCGATAGGAAGTGACATGTGTTGTTTTCTTCCAGAGTTTTCGCATCCATGATTTGTTTTCATCAATGTTTCAAGCCCTTCACCGTGGCTCATCATCTGGATAGATCAGTAATTGTGTAGGACAAATATCCTTGGTTTCAATAAATAGGGATGAGAGATGCACAGGGAATGGAAGCCGACTTTGTTTTTTATAAAATAATAATTTTAAATTGAGTTAGAAATATTTAATTATGTAATTGAATTGTTTAATTTTAATTTTGTATTTATATAGTTTGATTAATTAATCAATTACTTACTTTTATTTATTTATTTTTAGAAATGTTTAATTATGTAATAGAACTGTTTAATTTTTAATTATATGTTCAAATAGTTTAATTAATTAATTATTTAATTAATATTTATTTATTTATTTATTTTTCAATATTAGTATCATAATTGAATTGTTTAATTTTTAATTTTATGTTTATATGGTTTAATTAATTAATTAATTTTATTTACTTATTTATTTATTTTTGTAAATGTTTGATTATGTAATAGAATTGTTTAATTGTTTAATTTTATATTCAAATACTTTAATTAATTAATTACCTTCTCTTTTTTTCACAACCTTTAACGAGTTCAAAACAACAAGAGCTTGGAAATCTTTTCATGTTTAAAGAGTTAGAAAAGAGCTTGAAAGTGGACCCTTGTTTTTATTCTCTTTAACGAGTTAAAAAGGGAAAATACTCGGAAATCTTTTCATTTGATTTTTTATGAGTCAAGAAAAGAGCTTAAATGTGACTCTAGTACCATCATCAACAATCTGTCACCTATCTCTGCACAAAAGGCAAACGTATTATCCAATTTCTGAGGTAAAATAGATGAAAATACTTCTAAAACCATAAAATATCATGAAAAACGAATAAAAGGGGGAAAGGTAAATAATTTTTTACCATTTTACCTTTTTTACCTTGTGTGGAGAAATTTTCACCCATTTGTGCCTTAAATTTTCAAGAGCAAATTGGAGTAGATTTGGGAGACCATCTGACGATCTGTTAGTTGTAGGTAAGAGCTGAGACCCTTAGCTTCATTTTTATGCTTGTTTTTACTATTTTTAACCATTTTTTTGGATTTCTCAAGGAGATTTTAGCAAAAACATTTTTCCCTTGGTCGACGTGATTTCTAGGCACGGAATCACGCATATTGAGGGTTATTAACACGATCAAGTGCGCCATTACTGCTACTATTTTTAAAACAGTCATCTTGACGCTGTGAATATAAAAAATCCAATTTTTTACTAGATTTCTCTGCTTGAATCCAAGATTCTTCATTCAAGGATGAATGTTGACTTGAATTTATGGTTTTTGCAGGCAAAACACAATGAAAAATGGTTGATTGGAAAGAACGTGAGCATGAGGTGATTGATTCACAGGCAAACCAAAACTATTTGAATGCCTCTCAAATTCTTCCTCACACCGGACCTTCGGGCTCAACCCGAACTGCTGCAATATTTGATCAGTCTTTCTGATGTTAACCAATAAATTTTTGTGATCCAAGACCAGGAACAGGAATTAGAAACTTTTGACATCTATTTCATCACTGGACTATCCCAAAGAGGGGAACCAATCAATCTGTATGGGTCCAGGCCTATTGGGGCAAGTGTGAACATATTTCTTGCAGAACACTACCTAGAAGCATTGAAATCAAAGAGAGGAAAGGTTGATATCATGAGTGTGAATGACCTTGTATTGAAAACACTTCTCTTGACCATAAACAAAGTGGTGAGGGCTCAGGCACTGTATGAGTCCAACAAATCTAAATTCCAGTATGCTATAGACTGTACGGCGCCGACTATCTTCAACTAGGCGGAAGCCATGAAGGTAAACATGAAGTGCTAGTTATCTAAGGCCAAGGCAGGAAACCTGAAGCAGTTCAAATATAGTTCCGTTCTAGTGACCTTCTTTTTGGAGAGGATCCCACTATTTCACTATTAGCTTGCAGGGGTGAACCCGCAATTGCCATGAGACCCACGGATGGTCCATTGGAGTGAATTGATGCTTAGAATCATTAGGGGCCAGAATATGTCATACAAGCTTGCCTTATTTTTGTGCCTAAGGTGTCAACTAATCATAGTAGAGGATTGGCCCTATAGCGGTACCGACTTCCGTGGTGATCTAGATATGCCACTCCTAGAGGGAGAAGATTATGACGATGGAGGTAAAAAAAAAAATTTTGATTTTTTATTGTTTTTTGAAATATATGCGTTCATGACATTTCAATTTTGTAAATGTAGATGTGGGACCAGAGCAATCATCTGGGATGTCCCCAATCTCCTGGTGCATTGCTTAGTAGTTTTATATCAGTCCTTATTAGGAAGGAGTGGATAATGAGGAGGAAATCACAAAGAACATTGAGGGATTTACTAGAGGTATCCCAGAGTATGCCCGAGTGGGTGACATCCCACGGCAGTATCAAAGGCACACCGTGGGGGTATCAGACCAGATTTGCTGACTACTGACTCGTGTAGTACGATCAACAATGTGCTATCATGAGCACCAAGCTGAGTAGTTGATAGGACCTTTAGCATTTTACATTTTTTAGGCCTGCAAGCCACGGATGTACTTTTGAACACATATATTATTTTTTGGGGTTTTGATGTATGACACTCAAACATTATTCACACACACACACACACACACACACATGCTATATTTTCTACTTACTTTGGTACAAATGTTTTGTTTTTTCACATATTTCGCAAATGTTTGTCCAACACATAATTAGCTAATGCATCTGCTAATGTATTCATATGCCTAGGAATATGATGATATGTGATGTAATCAAAATTTATTTCTAAGAGACGTATACACAAATACATTCTCAATATCTGAGAGTTTCTAACGGAATATTTCCCACTGAGCTGAAGAACAACAAGTTGTGAATCAAGGTTGACAACCAATTTCCAAACGTCAAGAGGAATGGCTTCTGATAATAGTTCAATAATTGTGTTATACTCGACAATGTTATTAGTTGTTTGACCTAAACAAATACCTTGAAGATCAATCAACTCACCATGGGGGTAATAAATTGCCCATGCCATAGAGGATAGATTTTAGGTACTACGACAAGCACCATCAGCGAAGCTAATGTTAGGATTCCCGACATCTGCAAAGTAGGCGAAGACATAGTAAGCAGGAAAGCTACTCGAAAAACAACACACCAAACCACACTGCACAAAAATGAATAACACACTATTGTACAAAAGTATCCATGCAAGATGACTCAAGCATAGTACTTTTTGAGATACAACCCATTACAGGGCTTATCAAAGGGATTTCCCTCATAATCAATCAGTTCAAAGGCCCCTTTTTGTAACACACGTTTAACAAAGTAGGGCCCATGCCACATGGGTTCAAATTTACCTACCCACAACTTATCGTTAGCTTAATCATACGGTAAAACAAAATCACCCTCAGAAAAAGCACGAGGGGAGACTGAATGAACAAAATGAGACTTAAGTCGCTTTTTATGTGCTTCAATGACTAAAGCAGCAAGATGGAGAGTTTCATCCAGTCGTTCTAATTACAAGAGGCACTCTTCTTGAGGTGAGGTCTCGAGGAGAAGTTGAAAACTAGCTTGAGTGAGGGAATTTCACACTCAATCGGTAAAGTTGCTTCCAGACCATAGACATGTTGGAAAGGTGTAAATCCAGTAGAATCTTTGGTCGAGGTTCGGTAAGCCCACAAAGATGAAAAAAGCATGAGATGCCAATTTGACTTGTGCATCTCAATGGTGCGCTAGATCATCATAACCAAGACTTTGTTCACAGCTTCAACTTGGTTGTTGGCCTGAGGGTAGTACGAGGTCGAGCCATCATGGCACAAGTCCAATGTAGAAGTTAGCTCAGCCATCATGTAATCGCAAAAATGAGAGGCATGGTCAGTGATAATGACCTGAGGCACTCCAAACCTGGAAATAACATGATTGAATAGAAATTGAGCTGTCGTTTTACTGTCAGCAGAATATGTAGGCATCACTGCAGCCCATTTGGTGAAGTAGTCCATGAAAACGATAATATAACCATGCCCTCGAAATGAATGAGGGTTACATGTCATATAGTCAACACCCCATTTGGATAAGGGACCAACGATAATAACGGGGTGAAGGTGAGCAGGTGGGGTGCACATTTTTCGCTGATAAATCTGGCACTCATGGCATTTGCAAATATCAAAGATGAAATCCTTGAAGATGGAGGGCCAGAAATAACCAACGCAGAGTATCTTTTAAGCAATAGCATATCCATACAAATGACCACCACATGCACCAGAATGACAGTCATTCAAGACTCTCTTAGCCTCCTTGAGAGTTAGACATTGGCGAATAATTGAATCAACACCAACACGGTATAAAGTATCTCCAATGATGTAGTAAGGTTGGGATTGACACCAAATGCATCCGAAATCATCCTTCGTCAATGCAAATAGGAAGGTGGATGTTTGGAGATACATGATGATATCACCATACCATGGGTCGAGAGTGCTAATCAGAAAAAGAGTTTCGTCTGGGAGTTTCTAATCAACACCAATAGGAAGAGAAGCAAAAGGGAAGGGAACAAATCAACTCAATGAAGACAAGTGATTTCTTAGATTTGGTAGTAGTGAACACCAAATCAAATTCCTGGAGGATGAGAATCCACTTGGAATACTTGCCCCCAAGAAACTGACAAGTTAGGATGTAGGTCATGGGGTTGCACTCGTAAATCACAGTCATAGTGCGAAGAAGAATGTAATGACAAAAGCACTGAATGACCTGAATGACAGCCAAAGCTAGCTTCTCGACATGAGTGTAACACATATTAGTATCGAGGAGATTGTGACTGAGGTAATAAATAACATGTTCATTACCTTCATCATCGTCTTACACCAGTACCATAGCGATGGTACTAGAGGCCACAACTAGATAAAGGGAATAATCACGATGATAGTTCAGAGGCTGCAACAAAGGAGTGTTAATGAGGAAAACTTTTGAATCATCGTAATATTTTTGGGTAGCCTCACCCAAAACAAATGGCGTTCCTTTCTTAAGAAACTAGGTGAACCCTGAAGCTAGCTTAGCATAGTTCAGTACAAAACGATGGAGGAAATTTGCTTTCCCTTGCAGACTTTGAAGTTGATGCAATGAAGAGAAAGGGGGTAAATTAACAATAGCATAAAATTTAAGAGGATCAAGATGGATTCCTTCTTTTGAAACAATAAAGTCGAGGAGACACCTGGATTCGATGCAGAAGACACATTTATGTGGATTAAGCCAAATTTTTAGTGTCTACAACAAATAAAGATTTGTCGAAGATGATCGGGATGATCATGGTGCTTACGTGAATAAGCGAGAAGATCATCCAAGTAAGGCTGAATGATGTTTCTAATTTCATGGAATGCATAATACACCGCTCTTTGAAATGTAGCCCCAACATTCTTAAGGCCAAAAGGGAGCTTTTTATATGCAGAGGTCCTCAACAATTAGATAAAGGATGTATTATCTTGGTCAACCGATGCAATGTTTATCTAGTTGTAACCAGAAAAACCCTCCATAAAGGAAATGATTTCACTCCTAGCGCATTCATCAATGATCTGGTCTATGAAAGGAGTGGGGTAATTATCCTTTAGACATGCACGATTTAGGTTGTGGTAATCAACACAAACATGAATAGTGCCTTGTTTCTTTGTCACCAGTACAATATTAGACACCCAATCTATAAGAGGGATTGGATAAATAAATCCAGCTTTAAGAAGTTTTTCAACTTCACCCTTGATGGCGACCACTTTTCTAGGGTGAAGTGGATGAAGTTGTTGGCAAACGGGCTTCGCATGAGGGTAAGTTGGAATTTCGTGTACGACTATACTTCGGTCAATGTCAGGCATTTCTTTAGATGACCATGAAAAAACATCTTGGAATTCTTGGAACAGACGAGTATAAAGATTGATCTCATCAGGAGAACAAATCATCCTGATATGGACATTTTCAACGACACCAGGCTTGATAGAAATATCAATCGACATCGTTTGAGTAATGTTACCCATGTTTCCTTTTGACCAAACTTCATGAGTCATGATTGGCATCTGAACTGGTTGGGTCGGGAGCCGAGAAGAGAACTTCTCAAGACAAGCAGACATGACCATTGGTCCAAGCAAGAATGAGGAATGATGATGAGTGTCCTTCCAAGGTACTTCCTCCAGTGACATTACTTCCATGATACTTTCGTTAGAAAGAAAAGTCTCGTTTAAGGGATCGGGAGACTCTGAAGAACCAAGACATGGGGATTGAGAATACGTGTCGAGAGAGACACTCGAAACTGAATGATCAGAGGATACCGAGGTGGAGGAAGAAACAATCTCCACATAATTAATTTCGGTAAGGCTTAATGGCATAAACTTGCCCCATGTATTAACAAGATATTGTGAAGGAATGACACAAGGATCATACTTGACCGAGATCATGTTGACAGAGGCAACATGCAGGGGTGGGTGTGGAAAAATAACCATAAAGGCTAGATCTTTAAAAATTCCTACTCCCACACTCTCATAAGGAGCACCAATGTGCTTGACATAAGGAACATTACCATCTGAGGAGGAAGAGGCAAAAAAGGATAATTTGTCAACCGTGACAATCTTCCCTTGATGTGAAAATTGAATCACGCGGAAAAGGGAGGATGCTACAGCATGCATGGCATGGGTCCAACTCTGTCCAAGTAGAAGCTTATAGTTAAGATTAGCGTCAATAATCTCTACTTCGATGTGTACTCTCTTACCTTCCAAAGTAAAGGAAAGGTTAGGAAGGACACTGTATGGTCAAGAATCACACCCATAAAAGGCTTCCAGAGTGTTAGGTGATTGGTTCAAAGTAAGAGAACCAATTGCCTTCCAACAAGTGACATACATGATGTAGGTAGAAGCACCTTCATCAATGACGGTCCTATGAATGGTTTTCTCATTTATGATGACCTGAATGAGAAAGACAATCTGATGAGGTAAACAAAAAAATTGGTTTTCCAGATCAAAACAAATGAGATTAGAGTCAGTTTGATCAATACCTCCAATAGTCAAGAGTAATGCTCTCCATTGAGATGGACAACTTTGAGCAGACATAGCTGAAGGCGCTTGAGCCAAATACTCAACAATATTATAATGTTGAGTGGCGTGAGCATTCAGATTGTACGAAGACTTTCACAGCACACCTCGAGAAGTTGGTCAAATGACAGAATCAAGATTAGGTCGCTCTATATGGAGAGGACCAGAACTTGGCAGGATAGATGAAGAAGGGGTTCTTTCTTTCTCTTTCCCTATTGTCAGGGTAAGTGTTTGATAATATTTTGATCTGGTAGCCACATTGATAGGTGTATTCATCATGAACACTTGGGAACCTGAGGAAGTGAATGACTGAGGTTGGTCTACCATTTGGGTCTCCTGGGATGGAAGAGGCTCTTTCACTACAACGGGGGTACGTTTGAGCAAATGACTAACTTCAGATCGTTAGGGAAAATATTTAGTATAGTGATCCTCCTCACAAATGAGGCATGGATACTTAGGCTTTCATTGAGAATCATCACGAGCAGATGACTTAGGAGGGCCCTGTTTTGGGGCATCATATTTACCATTTCCTTTGCCCTTATTTTTACCTCTAGAGGATTTTTTTGTTGTGGTAGACTGGATAGCATGAACCTCTAAGGTTTTACTAGGACCCGGTGAATTTTGAGAGGAATCGTTGGGAGCAGTGTTTGAGACCGACTTCTGTTTGGAAGAAGATTTGGTGGGGATCTGGGACACTGAACCAATTTCTCCATCAAGATGAGGTCTAGCTAGAGACTTTGATGTTTTCAGATCAGATGATGGTCTGGGTGCATTGGGTAACATATCATATAACATGACAGATTGTGAATAGATGAGATCTAGATACTGGGCATGCACGATGGCTTGTTCCTCAGTGACACATCCACCCATATCAATGTCCTCAACAATTTTGCTAACAAATGATTTGGTGAACCATTCGGTCAACAATTGATCAATAATATCAAACTTGATCAGGCAACACTAACGTCTCCATTCATGGATGTGATTGGAGCTGTGGGTCGCAGTGTCTTTCTTGAGTGACGTTAGTAGATGGGTGCCAGTTCATAGCGAACTAGCAGCTGGAAATATGTGAGAAAGGCCATAGCGAGAGTGTTAAAGTCATGAAAGGTACTTCAAGGTAGTTTGATGTACCACTTGGCTGTAGCACCTGTGAGATTTCGTTGGAAAAGTCAAAGATGAATTGAATCATCAATGTATGAATTTGAGGAGCACCAAAGGTGATATGTCATCATGTGGGCTTGTGGATCCTCTTTCGCTTTTCCTTCAAACTTCGGACAATCACGCGAAAGCTTGGACAGAACTGGAGGCCAGTATGATGAACGAAGAATAGGATCATTCATGAGTCTAGACACATATGGAAACTCTAATGTAGCCAAGAACAAAAATTGGTTATTGAAAGGCATTTGAGGCCTATAAGCGGGCCCAGACTATGGAACCCATCCTTGTTGGTAAGGATTTTTTCCAAATAGTGGAGGGTTTTCTCCATATGGTATTTGACTTTTCCCCCACTATAGGTTACCTTTCCTGTAGGGATGATTTTGACCTTGATAGCCTTGAAACTATCCAGAAATAGGCTGTTGATAAGCAACATACGGGTTAAAAGGCTACCGAGCCTATTAACCTTGGACATATGGATTTTGCACCTATTTCCCCTAGGCGTAAGTGTGTTGAACCCATTTCCCCTGGACAAAAGGGTTTTGCACTTGTTGTCCTTAGACATAAGGATTCTGAACCTATTTCCCTTGGACATAAGGATTTTTCACCTGCTTCCCTTGGACATAAGGATTATGAACCTGTTTCCCTTGGACATAGTGATTTTGGGCCTGCTGCTGCAGGACTTGACCTTGACCTTGCCCTTGTAAAGTTTAACGTTGCTAAGATGACTACAACGACTGCTGCTACCTCGATTGACCTTGTTGCTCGAAGGGCTGACCTTGCGGTTGTAAAGGTTATCCCTGCGGCTGCATAGGTTGACCTTACGAGGACATAGGCTGGGAGGGTTGAGGTACATACTGAATCTGCGGCTATAAGGTTTGTTGTGATTGTTGCAAGGGTTTTCCCTGTGGTTGTTTCAATTGTCCTTGTTGTTGCACTATTTACCCTTGCTGCTGCAAGGATGGCCCTTGCGGCTGCAAAGGTTGCCCTTGATACGACAAAAGATGTCCTTACTGCTGCAAGGGTACTTGGACAGTTCCCTGAAAGTTCTAGAATTGGATCTAGCCATATCCACCAGGTGCGGTGGACAGAACAGACTGGACATAAGGTCCAACTTCATGGATGTAAGGTGGATGCACCATCACTTATGAACCATGTGGAACATAAGGAGGTTGGTATTGAACCTGTGCCACATATGGCTGCTGATACTGGACGTTACTTGACCCAAAAGTACCAACATGATTCGACTATTGGTATTGGACATTACTTGATCCAGCAGGACTAGCAGGGTTCAGAATGGCACAGAAGAGGGATGGTTCATTCCAACCATGTGTGTTTGTGAACCGCTCACATTGGTTGTGCCACACATCATAGAAACATTCAGATTCTGCTCCCCAAGCGGTGGCACCACCTGTCCACTTACTGTATGGATTGAAAAACTGATAGAGACTTGACTTGAAATCATCGATTGAATAGGATGAGTAACATGGACCAACAAAACAAGCGGATTCTGAATGGTGGGTTGCACCGAAACCGAAGTGATTGTAGAATGCACCATCGTCTAAGAGGTCAAGTTCTGAATGAACGAACCTGAGGTAGGCATAGCACGAGATGATCAGATAGGGTTGTGATATAACGACGAGGCACTAGGGGTACCTCTCACCAACTGATCTAATGAAACATAATCACTAGGTAACTCAAGATAAACATTGGTCGAAGTGCTTCCCATGTAAGGGAAACCTTCAGGAGGGAATGGATATCCATTCTCATCGACAATGTGAGGAGTGTGTGTAGCAGACACCATCGAGTGACCCAGAGAGGAGATTGAGATCTTGCCTTCTAATTCCATGGGTGGAAACAAACGATGACAAACAACCGAAGATGTTCGAGGGTATAATTACAAAGGAATACCCGACTGATCATACAGAATGTAGGGATGCTGCAGTGTTATCATAATAGGATCGAACAAAGGATTCAGAGGATAAACAACCAGTCCTAGCTGACCTTCAAAAGGTGGTAGACTCTCGGTAATCTGGATAGGATTATCCGGAGATTCTAGGCCAAATTCGTAAGGTGACCCAGTATCTGAGAGGGCAGGATGACATGATGACAAAGCTTGAATACTTAGAACAATTCCAAGTTCAATACCTTGGTCCTCAAGTGACTACAGAAGTTCAGGGAGAGGCTCCTCAGATGATCTTTCAGACAGAGGAGAGGAAGAGGAACTGGGTGAACTTGATGGTTCAACAATGATGACTTTGTCTCAAACAACAAGGAAAGAGAGATTAATTTCAGGTTTTTTAAAGTGTATTTAAAGGTATACTCATGATATGGTCCAAAAAAATACTAACAGGGATGTTATGTCATCGCGGGCAACAATTATTTAAGACGTTGAAACAAACTGGTGCTTTTTCATGTTTTAAGAGTCAAGAAAAAAGAAAAGATGACTCTATCACTTTCGGTTTGAAACGAGCTCGAAAGGACAAGTGCTCGATGGTCTTTTATATTTAGGGAGTCAATTTGATCAAAATGACTGCTCAAGATAATCTAGGAAAAAAGAATTACTAGGTAACCGTGAACTATAGAATACCTCCTGGCAAACCGAGAAGTACGAGCAGGCAATCTCCCCGAATGTTGTGTTCGGTGTATCAAGTTTACAAGGTGGTAGACTCGACTTAAAATGGATAAAGGATTGCAAACCTAGTGGGATATCCCTTTATATATACAATGGTATGGGGAGCACCAGTCCGTACCATGTTGTCTAGTGCCTAAGTGAATGACAACTGCTAGGTTTAAAGACGTCATAACACATCTCTAGCCTAGACCTTATAAATGTGAGTGTTAATTTTCAAATGCGCCTTAGGTTAATTGAATACATTTTAAAGTTTATCTTGAAATTATGTCTTAGTTTTCAGGCCTTATCGATGTGACTCAGAAAAACTCCTATATGCAGCTAAATGAGACAAAACCCTTTCAATTCGATGAATGTCTACAGTAATGAGAGTTAGAAAAATCAATCACTCCAACAAACAAGCAACTAAAAGCAAGATGACCTTTTCACTACTTTGCTTTTGAAAACAAAACAATGGAAGTTCTTTCCACTTCCTATCTTTCCTATCAAATGCACTTCAAGTAGTCCTTTCAACAGTAAAGAGAATTCATTTCTTTTCGAATGCAAATGATGATGCAACTCTAGTTTTCAATGATGCTAGCTAATGTAACATATTGATTCAACAAACTAGAATTATGTATTTTCAATGGAATGATAAGATGAATTTTTCACATACACTTCAATGCAAATTTTCAAATAATCGACATCAATCAAATACAAAGAACAAAAAGAGAGTTCTTTCCAAACCAGTGACACAAAGACTCAACCAAAAACAAGATGAGCAATGTAATCTATGCTCGAAAATAGACGCTTAATCAAGAGAAGAACAAATGAAACTTTTCAAAAATTGTTTAATTGAAATCAAAGCGATAAAAGGACTAAACAACAAAATTCATGGAGAAACTAACCAACAACTTGACTTTCTGAGCACACTAACAGCTGAAAGGACGATGACCTAGATGCCCTAGGGCCACTAACCATCCAGAGACAAAAGAAAATCAATGAAAAGGAAAGCCAAACTAGCCACAAACCAAGCTAATGAAGCTTTCTAGTCAGGGAGAACATAGAAAAAACAAGTTAAGAGGCAGAAATGAAGAGGGCAAGACACACTGGTTATGATCTGGGAGAAACCCTGATCTTCACCTACAGGAATTAGTGTGATTTCCTAACTAACAACAAGCACCACAAGGGTGTATGGCATGATTGTTTTAAAACAAATCGCACTGGTCGGCGTGATTATCAGAAAATTAAATGCGCTCACCAAGGATTTCAAGAAAAAATTAAAATTTTTCAAAGGCCAAAACTAGACCTGCGACTATAAATTTCAAACTCAGAGAAGTAAACCAGGAAAAGCAGATAAAACCAAAGGGAAAAGGTGATACTACAAAATTTCACATAAAGCATGAAATGAAAATCAATCAAACGAGAGGATGGCTTCCCCAGCAGAGTCGCCAATTTGTGGTGTAGGTAAATTCTTGATGCGGACAAAGACAATTCCTCTAGCCTGAGAGCAGGTCTAGCCACAAACAAACAATATAGTGAAAAATTCCTTAAGATAGAATCAAATAAGAGAGCCTACCTCTTAGAATTCTATTCCGCTTAGTGATGATCTTACTTCCTTACTCCAGCTACTTTTCATTTCCTTCCTCCGAATACGTGAAACAAGCAAACAAACCACAACAACAAATGTGAGAGCATACAAATTTCATTCAACCTACTTAAAAGGTTATGGAATCTTAGGCCATCAAATGTAAGATAACACTTAATGTAGGAAATCAATCAATAGTTGTATCCATATAAGTTCAGAAAGAGATTACAACCAAAGCCTTGACGTTGCAGGTCTCCTCTAACATATCCGGGTTACCACACCTCTACTAGAATTTCATGGAGAGCCCCAATAATGGAAGTTTTAAGGCTTCTTCCCTTTAGTTCCAAACCAAACGAAACACATTATTCTCCCTCCAAAAACATAAACTAGAAGGCTACAAGATATAGATATCTTGCTCGTTATTCAAGCTCCAAAAATACTAAGACTAGATTAGCTTGGAAAGGGAGGAGTTTATATAGCTTTGATGGAAGGGATATGGTTCCTCTTATGATGAGAAAGGGCTTATCTCTTTGGTTTGTTCCATCTTAATAGGGGAAAGGAGTCCAAACTGACTTCCTCGGCCCCATCCAGCCCAACCATTTACCATACTTACGTTACAAAACTTCTAGACCTGGAAGCTTCGACTCCATATTTAAAAAAAATTCCAAAAGAGTATCGAGATGAATAAGAAAAGGCTCATTTTCACCGTACGATGCTAGGATGAGTTTTAAACTCTGAAAATTGGCATGAAGAGGAAATGGGTCATTAGCGCCAGTCTTGTAAACTGGGGTAAAATGAAGATTCTTGGGAAATGATGCAAAAGGGAAATGTTATACTCCTAAAGAGGGACATAATGGGAGTCTCTTCATGATGGGAAAGCATGTAGGTTTCACTGTAGAGGTCCTCTAGGATTGATGAATAGGGAGTACAGGGACAGTGACAAAATGTTGTGCAACATCCACATGGTCACTTTGTCGTCAACTTCTACAGATCATGTTGGTGACAAACCCTTGACTAGTGATAGTAAGGTACATGGGAAAAAGGGTAAAGTCAAATTTACCTGTAATTTATATGAATGGAATCATCCTATTCACCTTTGTCCTTACATGGATGAAGCCTAAAAACTATTGGAAAACCTTACAACTTCTCAGTCGGGACTTCTAGCTGGTTATCATAAATTTTCTCCCAAATCTCCACTAGTTGATGAAGTGATTGATCAAAATCATAATCCAATCAATCCTTCTCTCTCTGAAATTGAATCCCATGAGTCGATTCCCGAACAAACATTGGTTTAGGAAATGGTTGACCTGATTCCACGTTCAGTTGATCATACCTTTCCCATAGAGAGTGAACTTCATACTGCTCAGGTTCTTCTCGTTTCTTCAGATTCTAATGAACTAGGGGAAATCCTCTTGTTCCAATGGCACAGGGGGGGAAATATTCCCATTCCCACAATACATGGGAGCACTTATCCTATTCCCATAGCACAAGGGGGCAGTTCTCCCAATCCCACTACACCCCCTGCAAGTAGCATGATCACTTCCTTTGATTGGCTTTGATTGATAGGATATCATATTCCTTCTTACATGCCCTTCCAAATCATAGTACAAGCTTATAATGTGGATGTACCTATCACAATCATAGATGAAGGCACATTTGTTAGTATTTTTTCATCAACTTCTTGTCAAGCTTTAGGTTCTCTCCAACTTGTGCTCATTAACTAGAATCTGTTGCCTTTTAAAAGTGGAACTAGTCAACCATTAAGGATCCTTCCTAAGTTGCCTATTACTTTGGGAGGGAAGACTATCTATATCGATGTGATGGTAATCAAACACCCTTTAGATTTAAATTTACTCCTTGGGCATGACTATGTTTATGTCACAGGAGCTCTTATATCTTCACTCTTTCATGTGATGTGTTTCTTGCATGAAGGAAGAATCGTGACTATTTACCAACTTTCATTCATTGGTTCTAATTTGACTCCCAATGAACTACCTTCCCTAAATGGTCCTTATATGCAAGTGGTATATTCCTCACCACATGTTAATTATGTGTCAACCTATCCCATTCACATACCTACTGAAGAAGATGAGCCTTTCATTGTATGCTCAACTTCTTTCTAACTAGATCCAGTAGGTGATGTAGTGCATCATTTATTGGGGGCATTGGAGTTTGATCTTTCCATTGGATCCCTTGATATGTATCCCTTCCAGAGAATTGTTCTCCCATATGATAAGAACCTCTTGGAAGCCATGACCTCTTAGTAGTCATGATAAAGGTTCTTGGAGCATAGTTATTTTTCTTGTGTCAAGCTCGTTATAAAATGAAACAAGTTCCTCAGAGAAAAGTTCATTTTCTTGTGTCAAGCTCATTAAAAAATGAAATAATATCTTATGAGGATAATTATTTTACTATTTCAACCTCGTTAAAAAATGAAATAGGTTCCTATGAGCATTGTTCTTTTCCTGTGTCAATATCATTAAAAACTGAAATAAATCGCCTTTCAATTAGAGTCCGTGATTAGATCTCGTAAATTCCCAGTCGAGTCTTTCACTTGATCTCATAAATGAATCTTCATTCCATCCACCTGTTAGTATCCAATTGCCTACTTAGGTGCATGAAATGAATCTTGGGGGAAATGTACCTCGAATTGAGTCATTATGATGGGGGCCTACAAGTTTATTTCAAGCATAGTTTCACATGTTTCAATCTTGTGTAAAAATGCAATTAATTTTGTGCATAGTTTCCCATGTTTCAAGCTTCTATAAAAATGAAACCATTCCCATTTTTATTAGCCTATTTTTTCTATATGAGCCTTGGTTTTTTCATTCCATCATCAGCATCTTCTTGGACGATCATACGCTTTCACTTGGTTTTTACCCTTTCCCGAGGAACCACAACAATGAGTGGGCTTATTATCCAAACTCTTGATCTTTGCATGTTTTGAGCAATTCCATCATGACCGAAACTAGTTTCTATCCTTAATACCACTAGTTCCTCTAGGAGGAGTTCTCTTTTAGCTCTTTTCAGACTTTCAAAACATGAAAATATTGTCAAGCTCTTATCTTTTCGAGCTCATAAAAGTAAATGAAAAGACGTCTACTCAATATAAGTTTACCCCTTTTTTGGACTGAGATAGACTAATTATGAAAGAGAAAATTTTTAGTTGAACTTGGCTAAGAGGTTCTCTTGGGTATTGTTTTCTTCCTTCTTGGACCTAAGGGACTACCTATGAAAAGAAACACCTAGAGTTTTCTTGTTCTCCTCTTTTTCAAACTCTCTAAACATGAAAAGAAGTCAAACCACAATTGGGGGTTCGAAATGTTGATCATCAATTACAAAAAATACGATGGATTTGGGAAGAGATTTGTAAATATATAATAATCATAGAAACATGAAATATAAAATCATGAAAAAGAAGTTGAGTTTTACCTTCGTTGGACTCATTAAAACATCAAACAACGATGGACTTGTCGAACATGAAAAGGCTGAACCACTCCTTCTTAGGGTTTGTTAAATATACTTAGAAGGATTCATCCGAAGGGTGGAATTACATATCAAGCATATCTTATCATCCTCAAGCTTCTTAAAAATAAATAGGTAATGAGCAATATGGTTGGGGAAATTGGGAAAACATGGCACTCCATTTGTTAATGGCAGCGAGTCACACTTGAACATGAAACTCTTCTATTTCATCTTCATGGTTGTTGGGTTAGGTAATCTTCCTATCTTTCGGTTTATCATACCTTCACAGAACCTCCATTTTGGTTTTGGGTCAATTCTGCTAACTCCATTTCAATGTCGCTGTTGTGTTCAAGAGAATTCATTCAGTTGATATTCGTTACAATACTCTTAAACCTTCATTCCATGTTTGCTTTTCTTGATCCAGTTCCATATCAACATCATTCTTTCTCAATCAGGATACCCATTTCATATCGTTGATGGGGGATACATCAAGGCCCTCATGCGACGGGTTGCTTCCTATCAATGTCCACACATGATCCAGGAAGATGACTTAGAAACACCCCTTGGTACCTTGGTTCTTGCATACATCAATGACAAGTGTCCTCATAATCGGACATGTTTACATCACTGACATTTGACCAAAATATTCTATGTGGTGTTCAACATCAACTCATTTATTCACACCATACAGATTGTACTTGATTACCTTGAGAGCCATTAACATCATCAGTGGTTTCTCTCAGATACGTTAACATACTACATCATTGGATGTGAATCAGATGGTGTCTACCATGTTTAACTTCTGGTCATTGATTCACATGGTTAGACTATACATTGGTTGGTCAAGTGAATGTGATAGAAGACCCTGGATCTAGTTTCTTCCTTTTGAGTTTCAATTTTAGGATTATACATGGATCACTAGGTATGATGGCTATGATCATACTAACAGTCATCAAATCATGGGTCCATCATCATCCATCAATGGACATGTATTTTGATCATTATACAGGTAATATTAGCATATGTGTTGAGTATGGGTACGCCTCCCTAAAAAAGGTGATGTCATGATGTAAATGTATTGTAACAAAAGATGAAGCTCACGAGTTGTTCTTGATCCCAGCTTGTCACAAGGTAAAACACTTCAGTCATCAATTATCATCTCTGAATTTTTTCTTTAGGGGGGACTTTGTTATAGGGTATTTTGTCACACTTGATCAATCAACCTCCTAATGGGATCAATCAACATCCTATTCCCCCCTTTACATCATTATTTCACAAATAACTATGCATGACACTCTCATTCCCCACAATTTCTGCCCTAAACTACATCATCTGAACCAGTTTTAGGACCAACGTACCCTGGCCTCTTATTGGACAAAATTCACCTACAGAGGCTCCACTATGGCCTATGTTGATCACCTATAGGTTGATCTCCTTACACCTACATTGGTTCTATAAATCTAGGAAAAAGAGAGAGAATCCTGAAGCTTCTATTTCCAGAATCTTCCATTTCCAAAAGCTTCCAAGATCTATTTTAACCATTTACCTCAGATAAAAAACTTGAATCCTATCCTATCCTACCTTGGATTTTACATCCTTTATCCTTAGATCTCATCCTCCCATCAAGAGTGGATCTCAATCCCAAGATTGCTAAAAGGATAAGAAATCCCAACTTACCTCACTCCTCTATATATTTAAAACCTTCCATATGCAAGGGGCTGGATTTTGGAGAGTGATTCTACCATTATGCTGTTGTTGGGAGAGTTATCCTTTCATGAATTTATGTTGATTAGAGGTACACTTTGTGAAAAATGAAGGACAAGTCAACAAATTGGAGGAGCTCTTCTACAATATTGACACCTATTTATGGTTGTAAGTCACTCCATTTATATCAATACAAGAGTTATTTTGTTTTCCTATATGTGATGTCATTATTTAATCTATTTCAATACCATGTTGATTTGTTGAATAAAGTGGATAGATGATGCTACATATATCTCGTAGTTTCTTGGTTTGTGTTTGATTATGTAGGTCCTAATTTTGGTGGTTGGAGCTAGGATTGGAGCATTCGAGCCAAAGAAGGAGCAAAACATATGAGGTATTCCAAGTAGGTTTCACCCCTTCATCTACTTACTTTAAGGAAAACACTCGGTCCTTTGTCTTCCTGTTGTTTTATGTCAGTCCACTAGACCTAGAGGAGATATTTCTGTCCGTAGTCATAAATCCCACATAACATACATCATGCCATGATTCTTTGTTTCAAACTTCAGAGGCCATCTCCCTCTTACTGTTATCATTATAGGCTCATTTCCTATCAAGAATAGACCATCAGTATATAAAAACAAAATCAAACCCATATCTTAGACCAATTTTGAAGTAAAGGATTGGATTGACAGATCATCCTGGATTCACCAGATAACTGTCAATGTAGACATATCATGATCGATAATAGTTCTCTATACAATTCTTTCTACAAACATAACACTTGATCAACTCTATGCAATCAAATAAACTAAGTCAACTTATCAAGCCTTAGATGTCAGATCAAAATCATCAATATTATTGTAACAAATTATTAGGTGACAGGTAGTGTTACAGATCCATTTTGGCATATCACTCCCATCATACAGATCAATGTTTTAGGGCTCATCAAACCCTAATTTTAGTTGCTACATGCCATAAACAAGTCAACCTTTTGAATGCCTCCTTCCTAGATAGTTTCATGGCCTGAAGACATCTTGAAATTACCTCTAGAGGGACCAACATAGGTAGGCCCATGTAAGGGTGCGCTGCAGAGCAATTAAGTCCATGCCAGGGTGCTCTGCAGAGCACTTAGGCCCTCTTTGACCTGCGTTGGGAGAGTTTGAGAGAAATTCACATAGGTTTGAGGAATATTCTTATCTTTTGTAGCCTTCTATAATATTCCCACACTTATCATCACCTATGAGCTCGAAAATGGATGAGTAATTAGTTAAGATACCTCCTATCCTCTCATCCCTTCCTCCATGGAACTAATTCTAAGTATGGAAGGCCATTCAATACCCTCATTGATGAAAAAATCTCCTCCATATTCCTATAAATTGAGCACTCATATAAGTGATCAAAGGCTAGACTTTAATGAATTGTAAGGAGATAATGTTAGTTTGAGAATTGAGACTATTGTAAGTGTCGTTATGTTCCCTAATTTTCATGCTTATGATGTGATGTGGATGAAACCAAAGCTGGAAGAGGTACTTCGAATCAAGCTTCATGGTTGTAATTCTTCCTTCTATTCAATAAAGTATTTACACCTTTTTCTATATGTTTATCTTGATATGTGATTCTTATATGTGTGAATGTATCTAATTCCATTTACTTGTAATCAATAGATATTTTTCCTTGATTAGTTCTTTGTCTTCTGTTGATGTTTATAGGTACTTCCCAAGCTTGTTAAGTACGGGAAGGAGCAAGAAGATCGATACAAAGGAAAGAGGAAAGCGAAAGTACAAGTAGGTCCTCTCATTCTCTTTGTCTTATTTATTGTTTATAGAAAAAGGTTAAAGTGCTTTAAATTGTTGTTCTAGATATGGTTACTTATCTAGGGAATTAGTATTTATCCGTGGATACCAAATTCTTCATAACAAATTGGCAACCATACTGAGGGAATATCATCATTCCAAGTAGTTTATCCACATCCTAGGATACTCTAGTAGAGCTTACTTTCTTTCATTGATCTCATTTAAGCTTTTTGAAGTGTTTTTTGGTAAAAAAATTGAGTTTAGATGACTCTTAAGTGGCCTCTCAGGAATCAACGCGGGCTTGGTCAGAGGACAGTGCTCTACAGAGCACCCTGAGTGAGAGACAATGCTCTGCATTGTATTTAGGCCCTATTTGACTTTCGATGATCCACCTTAGGTCAAATTTCCACCTTTGGATTGGGTTTTCTCCAAAATTCCTTCTATTTCTGCTTGCTGAAAGATCAATGATTGTAGTATCTATGAAATCAACTTGTATTTCCTCTTTCCAACCCTACTTTTGCCGTGATTGTTTAATGTTTCTTAAATGATTTCTTTATCATTATCGATTCATTGTCAAAGCTATTCAATTAATTATTGCTCAAAAGAAAGTGTCGTAAAAGTCTTCATTTCTTTCAAAATGGAACTGTCATAAAGTCTCATTCTTGTAAAAATATTGATTGATTGTATGTGCATTAGTTTCCTTTTTTGTTCATCATAAAATCAAGGAAATTGAAAATAAAAACATGCATCGTGCATATTAAAGTTTGTGAATGCTTGAAAGGAATAACTAGGGAAACTGCATTAGCTGTGCTCTTTGCTCTTTGCCAAAGATATGATTGCTCTATCCCTACTAGCTAAGGTTTTCATTGTTCAATTGAATGAGAAGAATGCTTATCATATAAGTTGCATTTTAGGAATTGCAAATATACATCACGTGGTGAAACTTGAAAGGAAAATTCTAAAGAAGATCAACTTAAAATTTATTTGAATTAACCTAATGGAGCATTGTCACTTAGCAAAAAACATTTAGAGGTCTAGGTTAGAGACGTGTTCTGGCATCGTAAAACATAGTAGTTGTCGCTAACTTGTCTACAATACATCCCGAATGTGATATCTCATTCCACGTATGTGAGTATATCATAGCTCATCCACGTACCTTCGGGTATATAGGGTGGTGTTACTAATGAGTGCTAGTATTGCAGCAAGGATGCTGCAACTCCTGGGCTACCAGCTTTACTTATCAACTCGATGTTCGTAAAAAGTTGTAGGTGACAGTGTTGTATGCACAAGTAAAAGTGATGGTTCTGCCTATTTTCATTGTTCAGATGGAGAGAGACCACTGGGATTCTAGGCCAGGATTCTATAGAGTCAGAAGAAGCTTGATTCTTTGATGGAAGAAGGGAAAATCTACTGTACGAGAGTTACTCTACTACAGTAATGGAAAAAAACCAACATGTAATGCTAAACCACACCATACCCTAATTAACCATTTAAGAAGCTACGTTAAGAAGAATTTCTAAATAAACACTAAACAAATGCTACAATATAAGATACAGAAGTAAAAAAATCAAACAATACTAATGTGTAAGAAAAGAAACTAAACTAAATTTGTTTTCATTTTTTTTTTTTTTTTTGGCAAAATCAAGTATGCAAAATAATTGTTCTTGTGGATGTGACAGGTGGATGGAAGGTGTTTGAGGATGGATAGAAGGTTTATGAAGTGGTTAGATGGCGTGGAGGGGTCCTAGGAGGATTTTTGTGACTTCCTATAGGTTTCCCATCAATTCAGCCTCAAAACAGAGCGTTTCAGGAAAACCTACATGATGTACTAGAAACCTACAGGATGATCCTATAGGAATTACAAGAAACCTACAAGAAACAATCGATAGCTAATTGTGAGGAGCTGGAGGTTTCGGTAAGATTGGGAAAGGTGTGTGATGGGTGGAGTGGAGTGTTAGAATGTCTATGAGCACTCAGGAGTCAATATCCAAGATAAGAGATGGCAAGATTCATTCAATGTATCTAGGGGAATTTTAATGAAAAATGATGAAAAACTAGTGAGGGTGATGGTGAAACAAGGGATGGCTAAGGTGGATGGAGTGGAAGGTGGCTACTGGTGATGAAGTCTTGGTATCCTCCTGAAGTACCTACTCTGCTTAAAACATGTGTATCTTCCCAGAAATATGCAACAAAATACATTTTCATAAACTAGAAAAGCATGAATAATTGCCTATATTATGCATGAAGAAAGTTGCTAAAGGGAATGAAAGCATGAGTGAGATATTATTGCAAAAATGGAGATGGAAAAAGATGACAATGAAATCTACCTTGCAACATTAACCAAATACTGAATCAAAGACAACAAAACTCCAAAGCTCATACAAGAACTAGAAATTTATGTTTTTGGGGCTGCTAAAGGGTCCCTTCCTCAAGTCATGGTCCCATAGGGAGGAAGTGAGGCCAAGACACCTGCTGACAACCTTGTGGTGATCCTTTTTCTCCTTGCTAACTTTCTACTTGAAAGAAGGCATAAATGGAAGCAAACTATCACATAACCAATCTAATCTACGCTGCTGTAATGGAAATATATCTACTAAGCAAATGAACAATTAAGTTATGAATCCACACTAGAATATATGTGCAATAAAGAGGAGCCTTGGCTACTAGGTTTAGGCCCTAAACCAAGAGCTTCAACCCTCTGAGTTAAGTCAGTGCTAGCTCAAAACAAAACTCATTCTTATTAGCAAAACAATAGATTACATAAAAAACTGTCACAAGTCTTGTAGCTCAAAAATAGAGTAGAGTTTTACAATAAAAAGACAAATCCTACTGAGGTCCTAGGCCTCTCTACTTATACATCTGATGTCTCCAACGACTTCCTTAAAATTAGGGAGGCTCAGCTCCCAGACTCGAGATAAACTAGTGCATTTTCTTTCACTTGCTCAGTTGCCTTTTAGTCCTCATGATTTGGCTGTTTGCACTCCAAGTTGATGGAGGAATATTCAAATGAAGGGGTAGTAAATGAGGAGGATTTACCTCCTATAATCCCTCTCCATTGTCCCATTCAAGTTTTGACCTTGGTCTTTGGCAAAATTCCTTGCTTTTATCCCTTAATCCTACATTAAATGCACATTATACCACAAAGCAAAATATCCAACTCTAACTCATCTCATAAACAAAATATAATCAAAAATATGCAATAAGTTATGATAATAGTTGGTTTGACTAGGCTAAGAGGTGAATTAAGGCCCATATAATTACCCAATGGTGAGGCTCATCATCACCCCCCTACTGAAAGTGTTTCTCATCCTCTGAGAAACTTAGTCAATATCCATATCCTTCATGGCTTTGGTAGCCTCTCTGACATCCCATGCCTCTGCTATGGTCTCCTCTTCCTATTCATAGAAGCCTGATTTTGTTTCTACCTATTCCCACTGCCTCTTTTCTTCTTCTTCTTTTATCCCTTCTAGCATCCCTAAGAGTAGTGGTGGAATGAGTTTTAGGCCTATCCAATTGACCTTCAACCTTTGCATAGATTGCTTATACATAGGTATCCTGTTGAGTGCCTCTCTCAACCTTTGAGGGGAGTGATATTCTCTTATCCTTAAGTTGTATGGCAGTGCATTCCATATCCTTAGGCAAGCATGTATATTATCATCTCCTAGTAGCCTAAACATTTCCTCAAAATGTGAAATTTCTTTCTCTTGGGAAGCAAGATATCTAGGTGCCAGCTGAGGATCATTTGGAATCGAATTATGGGTACTAATTAGGGCAATGGGATTTGATTGTTCAGCTCTCATCAAAAGAGGTTTAGTTTTCTCCTTGGCTAATATCCTTTTCATCTCTGTAGCTCTTGACTCCTCATGGTTCATCCATGATGTTAAATCCAATAATTGTAGATCTCCTAGCTTGGCATTAGGGTCCCAAACATTCATGTCTGTGAGGACCATGTTGTGCAAATAAAACTCAGCCATTTTGGCCCTATCCTCTAGTGTGCTTTGATCACAAAGATCAATAAAATGCCTGTAGTCCTGAAATGGCATGGTTTCCCTCTGTGCTAGTGTCTTAATATGAAACTGCAACCATTTTCTTTGAAGTAAATTTCATAGGATTTGGTTGGCATGCTACACTGGTTTGCCTCCAAGGAGAGGCTAGCCATACATGCTAGTTGGTTCTCTCTTTCCTGCAGCTATCCCCTTAGCCATGTATTTTTTATCTCTAGTTGATTTCTCATTATAGCTTCTCTGTCCCTTAAGCCACTTAGCTCTCTACCCATTTCTTTGAGTTTCTCTTCCATGTTCCCAATGTCTTCCACCCCCTTTGATTTGGTGATCTGCATCCATCGGTGAGTTTTGGCCCTCTCCTTCTCAAGCTCGAAGAATAGTGGGATCGAAAAAAATTTAGGTTTGACCCTGCCTCCTTCAATAAACCAGTAATAGGAGTCCAGGTTAGGTTGGGGGTTGGGTTCCTTTGTCTCTGGGTCCTCCTCTTTATCTTCTTGTTGCTCCCCTACCTTTCTTTCCAATTTTTGTGCCTCCTGTAGATTCAGCAAAGTATCCTGTAGGACTATTTTTGCTTCCTGTAGATTTTGCTCTGGAACCTGTAGGATTGCCTTACCCTTTGAGGAAGTTGATCTAGTAGTAGGCCTCCTTACATAGGTGATAGGGGACTTTAAGGAAGGCATTTTGTCTTTTTGTGTAGGGGAACCTTCAATCTCAATAGGAATTTTTGTTGATGTTTGTGGCTTCCCTATCTTATTCTTGTTCTCTTTCTTGTCCTGAAATATAGTGGGGTCTACCTCTGCCTTTTTCCTTTTTGCTTGATTAGGGTGTTGAGTGCAGTGAGGGTAGCTGCTGCCTCCCTCTCAGTGGCCTATGGAGACATCCTAGGTGACTCCTCCTTGTGTTTTATCCCCTCTGTTCTATTGCCTTCTTCCTCTCTATTTTTCCTATCTTCTTCTTCTTGTAGATCTTCATCATCTCTATCAGTTTCCTCCTTAATTTCCTCCTCTGTTTCTTCATCATCCTCCTTCTCTTCTCCATCTTCATCATGTTCCTATATGTCAACTCCTTCTTCATCCATCTCATCCTCATCTTGTTCTGTATCCTCCTCTTCTTTTTTTACTTCCTCTTCACTGACAGTAGGACTAACATCATAAGTGAGAGCTTTGATGTCATCCTATGCTAGCATGTATCTGAAAACTAACCATGTTATAGGGGTTCTGAGGTTTTGAAAGGAATATTCAATGAGGATCCTAATCAAACCATGGTGAGCCAATTTTCAGGAATTCCCCTCCTTCACATTGATGCTTGAGTCTATGAGTGATTGAAGCAAGAAATATGGTATGCTGAGCCTCCGGTGAGGGGGTGTTTCTACTCCAAATCTTAATTCTTCAAGGATCCTGAAATGATAGCCATAGACAACACTATATCTCCCCTCACATGAGATGTATTTTGTGAGTTGGTAGCCTACCTCACTCCATGGGTATGGCAGACTTTCCCTCCTTACTCCATTTTTGTCCTCAGTGGGTTCTTCACCTTCTAGTTTTTTTTTTTCCTTTTGCCACCTGGCTATCTCCTTTGTCTTCTTTTCTCCATGGGATTCCTAGGGGAAGTGTGGTGACCCTTCTGATGAGCTCTAGAGTGAGATCTATAGTGAGGCCCCTTATTACAACAGTGGCATGGATTATGTTGTGTGAAGTGATGGAGAGAGAAAATTCTTGAGCCACCTCATCATCATACCCTCTTAATTTTTCGAAAAAACCCATTTAGTTATGTCTTGTGAAGATTTCAAGCACTTGGGGGTGTTTTTGGATTCTCACGGTGTTTGTGGGCTCTATCCTATTAAACCCTCATGTCATCTTGCTGGTGAAGCTTGAGGAGAAAATGAGAGGGTTGAAACAAATTTTCAAATGCAGGAGCAAAACAGAGTTGACTGTGTATTTAATTCCCTTCACACAGTTGCTAAATTCACTCAAATTTAGAGTATCCTTGGTTCATTTAGTTGCAAAGGGGGATGTAATTTTAGAGCCTACCTCTTTAGACTAGTTTTAATGGTCAATTCCTGTGATATCCCTTCTGAACTCTTCTCTACCAATCCTGGAGACAACCTCTGTGTATCCTATAGACTGTATCCTGTAGGAATTCCTGTGCATGCTCCTATAGGAATTCTTGTGCAGTGAATGATGGATCTTTGCTTCTGGTGTGTGGCCTGGGTTATGAGAGCAACTTGAGTGAGGGATTTTTGAGGAGGTGAAATGCATGAATGCATGGGAATGATGTTTTATTTCCTCTTACGGTGATTTGGGGTGAGGTGGTGTGCTGGCATCAAAGGTATGTTGCCATTTTTGGACCATTGGTCGCCACTAACACCTCATCATTTCCCACTCCTCATAATCATCTTACACCTCATAGATCCATAGTTTAACTAGGTTGTGCATGTGTTGACTGAACGAAGGTGGCCAAGTTAACTAGCCACCTTTTCACTTATAAACCAACTATCTCATAACCCTTATATTTTTTTACTACATGATGCATATGAGAGAGCGAGCAGGATACTTACCTATGGTTTCAATGCTATGTTGTAGTTGTCGATGACCAGAGGTGTTGCTATGTATATTTACTGCATGCCATTCTTCTTCCTCATCTTGTTGTCTGCTAATGGTTTCTTTGTTTTTGCAAGTATTTGTGGTTGAAGATATGATGCTACTACTTTGGAGCTCCTGGATCATCCTTGTAAAGATTTTTTGTTGGTGTGATTGGCATTCTGTAGGATAGGCTGCTACAGTATTTCCTACAGGATGTCTTGTAGTTGCTTCTAACTCAGAATTATTTAATCATTTTGCTTGTTGGGGTTGTGAGGATGGTGACATGGATGGAAAGAAGGAGTGGAAGAGTGGAGAGCAAGGGATACTTAGTTAATTCTCTTTACTCCTCTCTGTTTCCTCTTTTTCTTTTCTTTTCTTTTGAAGGTTGGAAGAAATTGTTGAAACTGATTTTTTTTTTGAATGGTGAGTGCAGGGATGATGATGGTGGATGAGGTGAGGTGCTAGATCATGAATAGGGTGAATTTTAGGGACCTAAAAAGTCCATCATATGCCTTCGGATTGCTTCCTGTAGGATTTCTGTGTCATTGTAATTCCTACAGGATCATCCTATAGGTTTTCAGCGGATCCTGTAGGAATACAGGGGACCCTATAAAAAACACAGTATTTGCATAAATCGAAGTAATGGAGTGGAAAAATGACAAAAATTATGGAGGGATGCATGGTAAGGAGTGAAGAAAATGAATATGTGAGAGGCAGGGGTCTCCTTGGGATCCTCTTTTGCTCCTTGACTGTCCTTCTCGCCCACCTGCAAATGGAAATTTCACGATATATAAATAATAATAATAATAATAATAATATCTATTTTTAAGGTCATAGCCAAGCCAGACACCAAATTGGTGTATGATACCCCCTTGTTTGTGGGATAAGGGACCCACCTCTGTGCAACAATTTGACTGCTAAGTCTACGAAGGCATACGTACTCTACCCCCCTCTGGTTTTGAACTTGTGACCTCTTAGGAGGAAACACATGCTCTTAACCATTTGGCCCACTCAAGTTGTATATATATATATATATATATATATATATATATATATATATGAAAAACAACTAGGCTGCCTCAGAGAGGTTTTCTCCCTAGCTGTTTGCCCTCAGCGCCTCAAGAAAGGTTTTCACCCAACGATCTTCTTATTCTCTTTTTCTTTTTTTTTCTTTTTTCTCTTTTTTTTTTCATCACTGGGCTGCCTCAAGAGGTTTTCAACCCAAATATGGGACTCAGGCACCTCATGGAGGTTTTCACTTGAGTCCTTATTCTTTTTTTTTTCTTAGTAATTTGATGAGGGAGGAGCTAGAACTTGCTCCACCATCATCACTATTTTATTGATATCATCAATGAACTCTTGTTTTGATAAAGGCCTCTTGTACATTTTCAATCGGTGTCCATTAACAAGAAAAGAAATGGCCTCTTCATCTATGGTTCTGATTTGCACTGAACCATTATCATGGCATCTGTCCACAACATAAGGTCCGAGCCATCTTGTCCTTAACTTGCCCTTGAAGTCTGTATACCTAGAATCATATAAAAATGCCCTATCGCCTTCCTGAAATTACTTCTCCTTAATATTTTTATCATGCCAGATCTTCCTCTGAAGTTGAACTACCTCTGTATGTAGGAGGGCTTGCATTCTGAATTCGTCCAATCCATTCAATTGGAACAATCTCTCTTTTTGTGCACTGTTGAGATCCAAATCTAGTTGGGCTACCATCCTTAATGTGTTACATTCAAATTCAATGAACAAAAAGGCCTTTTTTCCCATAGACCAGCTCATAGGGTGTGAATCTAGTGGTGGTCTTTCATGTGGTATTATAGGCCCAGGTGGCCTCAACTAGTCTTTCGGCCCAATCCTTCCTATTGATGCTCACCACCTTGGTTAAGATGCCCTCCAGTGCTATGTTGGACACCTCCACTTGCCCATTAGCTTGTGGATAATAGGGAGTGGAGGTCATATGCTTGATCTTGTGATGGCTGAGCAGGTCTTCAATCATGTTGGAGGTAAGCTAGCTACCTTGGTCTATGACCAACTCTCTAGGGTACCCAAATTTGTAGAATACATTCTCCCTTAGGAACTCAGCCACCTTCTCTTCTGTTACTACCTTAATTTCCTTGGTTTCAACCCACTTAGTCAAATAATGATTGCACACAATAATGTACTATTTTTTCTTTGAAGGAGGGTCAATAGGCCCAATGAAGTCCATGCCCCACTTATCAAATTGCTCGAAAGTCACTTGAGGCCATAGAGGAATTTCATCTCTTGGAGTAGGTCTTCCCATCCTCTAGCATCGATCACACTGACTAGTGTACTGTTTCACATCATGATAAAGAGTGGACCAATAATAGCCTGCTTGTAACACTTTGAATGTTGTCCTCTTTGCTACAAAGTGACCTCCACAAGGCCCATCATGACAGGTCAGAAGGATGTCAAAGACTTCCTCTTCCCTAACACACCTTCTCAAGATTTGATCTGGGCCAAGTTTGAAAATATTGCCACCAATACAAGTGAAGGGGGCGCCTTTCCTGACTATCTTTTCCTTTTCATTGGAGGACAAGTTTGGTGGGAACTGTGCTGATACCAAATAGTTTGCTATATCAGCAAACCATGGAGAGAGAACTGAAATAGCAAACAAGTGCTCATCCGGTAAGTGGTCATCCACCATTCCTTCTTCACCTACAGGCAAATTTACCCTAGATAAAAGGTCCGCAACCACATTTTCCTTACCAGGCTTATCAACAATTGTTAGATCAAATTGTTGTAATAAAAGTAACCATATTATAATTTGAGCATTCACATCTGGTTTGTTCATTAAATATTTTATTACAGCATGGTCAGTATGCACAAATGTTTTATAGCCTGTAATGTAATGCTTGAATTTGTTTAACGAATGCACAACAGCCAGGAGTTCCTTTTCGGTCACTGTATAATTTAGTTCAGCCTTTGATAAGTTCTTACTAATAAAATAGATATCATAAGGCATTTTTTCATCTATCTGACCTAGGGCTGCTCCTATGGCTTTGTGTGAGGCATCATCATGAATATGAAAGGGGAGGGCCCAGTTTGGGCCTTGAGGAATTGGTGCAGTGGTTAACTTATCCTTTAGGATGTCTAAGGCCTCTTGACTGCTTTTTGACCATATAAACTCATAATCTTTGGCCAAAAAACCAAATAAAGGAGAGGCCAAATTGTTGAAGTCTTTTATGAACCTTCGATAGTATCCAACTAACCCTAGGAAACTTTTGAAATCTCTCTGCTCTTGAGGAGGTGGGACCCTTTAGATGATGACTATTTTGTTTGGGTCCACCTGCAGTCCTTGTTGAGATATTGAATGACCTAGCACGGTCCCTGCAGTCATTAAGAATTCTCATTTTTCAGGACTAAGAAATAGGTTTCAATGCACTTGTGTAGTACTTTTCCTAAGTTAGATAAGGCTTCTTGAAAATCACAACCATAAGGTGTAAAATCATCCATATAAATCTCCAATGTATCATGGACTAATTCAGCGAAAATACTCAAGACTTCTCTCTAGAAAGTGGCAGGAGCATTGCTTAGGCCAAAAGTAAGAACCCTATAGGCAAAATTACCCCAAGGACAGGTGAATGTGGTCTTATCCTCGTCTTCTGGGCAAATCTAGATTTGGTTGTACCCACTGAATCCATCTAGGAAAGAGAAAAACCTTTTCCTTGCTAGGCCATCTAGTAGTTGGTCAATGAAGGGTGGAGGAAAATGATCCTTCTTTGTGGATTTGGTCAACTCCATGTAATTGACACAAATACTCCACTTACCATTTCTCTTGGGAACTAACACCAAAGGGGAGACCCACTCACTGTTGGAGATAGGATAAATGAATCTTGCATCTAGCAGTTTTTGTAGTTCTTCTTTGACTATATCTTTAAGAGCTGAATTCATCCTCCTTTGTGGTTGCTGGACTGGCTTGCAACCTTCTTTGATGTATATGTGGTGACTACACCCTGACGGGTGTACTCCTTTCATTTCCTTGTAACTACAAGCGAAGGCTTCTAGATTTGCCTTTAACATGTTGCATTGCTTCTCCTCTTCGAAAGCAGAAAGAGATGGATTGATTTTCAAGGTTTTCTCAAGGCCAAATTCTATGGTTTTGACATGGAGTGGATTGGAATTAGCCAAGCATAAGTCTATTGGATGATTGTTCTAGGTTTCCTTTACTGCTTCTTCCAAATATAATGAACTGAGAGTTGAAATATGGAGTAGGTGTTCAATCAAGTCATACTCATCTTGCTATCCTCCTCCCATGGTTGCTTCCAAAGCATAAAGTTGGGCGGAATAAACATGATCTTCTTCCTCCTTCTCCAACCGTAAAGGTAAATCATTCTTTAGAGAAATTTGAGCAGGAGGGTATAGGACTAACTGCTTGGACATATGCCCATTCTTGATGGTCATATTCCAAGCTCTGCAGCTAATGTAAGCATCGGCTGTGGCCAACCATGGCCTCCCAAGGATAGGAGGATAACCTGTAGGCTTAGCCTTAGGCTGGAGAACTAGGAAATTTGCAGGGTACTCCCAGGAGTCAATGGAGACCATCACATCCTCCATAATCCCTCAGGGGTTACTGTGGAACGGTCTGCAAGTTACAGAACTGTTGTGGTCTTCCTCAATGGCCCTTGGAGGTTGAGCTTGAGCATGGCATCCTTGGTCATCACATTAAAGGCATCCATAAGATCGATCAGAGTGTGTGGGACAATGGTGCCATTGATGTGCACATCTACTACAGGGCTTCCACGGTCCAAATATTTTGGACATATTACCTACCCCAGCATTAAGTCAGATAGCTGCCCAATGACATTAATGGTAGGGGAATCCCTTTTTTGCCTCCGTGGATGCTTGAATAATTTATCCTTAATCAACTTATTGTAAATGGGAACATCTTTTATTTCCTAGAGAAGGGGGATCTTTACACATAGATTTTTCAATTCTCCCAGAAGTTTAGTCTCTTATGGGGTAGGTTGGAGTGGTTGGGATAATCTCTCAAGAAAGGGTGGATTTACTTTAAGGTTGCTTTCCTCTATTTCTTCCTCAATCTCCCTAGGTGGAGGGGGAGGTTGGTTATCTAGGAGAATTCTCCCAAATCTTAGGTTAATCTCCTGGATTTCCATAGCATAAGCTAGATACGATGTCTCTCCATTGTATACTTGCTGAGCCTTCCTATTATTTGGGTTCGGATTTGTCTGGGCAGGCATCTGGGCTTGCTTGGGTGGCGTAGAGTGTAGGAGCTATGGTTGGGCAGGTGGTGGAGGTAATAGAGCTAGAGCATTGTTGTATTAGGGCCTCTTCCCCTAGAGTGGCATATTCCATTGAGGTTGTGGTGAAGCGTAAGGTTGAAATGACTAGCTGGCTGGCTGGGAATGATACTGAGATACATAGGACCAAGGAGAGGATTTAGACCAGGAGGGATGAGCAAGGGGTCCCCAAGAAGGTATAGCCGTGGTTTGGTTGGGGTTTTAATATGCATGGGATGACCCTTCCATGCCCTGTTGGTATGGTCTAGGCCCAGGAGGTCTCCTTTGATTAATGTAGCAAAGTTGCTCAGTGACCCCTTCAACTCCTTGATATATAGCTTTAAGTCTAGGTAAAGAAGGGCACGTATCTGTGAAGTGATTTTCTTCACAGGCTGAGAAAATTTCAATACAATTTAATGGACATTCGTTCCTAGGATGTCTCCTGGTACATCTAGGGCAAAAGATGGCCAAGGCTCTCTCTACTTCCTCATGCTTCCTTTTAATGTTCATGGCATCCATTTTCAAGGCAAGGGTTTGCAGCATCTCACTTTTGAAATCTTCCAGCATGTTTCCAATTTCACCCTTGATGGATGAGTTGGAAGATGATGTACTAGCCATAGGTTGACTACCCCTACCTTTTTTCCTGGCCGCCCTAGAATGGTTTCTAAAGACAATATTGATATCCTCATAGGGTAATTGGTAGATATCTCCTCCTGCTAACAAATGTTAGATATCCAAAAGATCTTCTCTTAGTCCCATAAGTAGGAACAACTTTAGTGACTCAAGGTCAAGTCTGCACCTAGCCCTTTTGTAACTGAGCTGAAATATTTCTTCGTAGTATTCTAAGGATTCATCATGGCCTATGGTCATCCTGAAAATCTCTTATTTAGTATCCTTTGACCGACAATAGTCACAATATTTTTTTTAAATACTTGTTGCATCTAAGACCATGTTGAGATGCTATCTCTAGGTAAGCCCATGAACCAGCGCAATGCTGCATCCTTGAGGGTAGAAGGAAATAGTTTTAACTTTTGCTCATCATCTGTATAGTCATAGGTTCAGCATATAACAACAAAATCAAATAGGAAAGTGTCAGGGTCCTCTGTGGTCAGGCCATGGAAATGAGGTAGAGCAGAGGGGCTTATATTTTTCATCTTAGTGTCCCCATTGGTTGCCCTAATGGGGAAGGCACCCTAAAATCTCTCTCTATTCCCTCTATCATTTTGGTTTTCAGCCTTTGGTTTAGTAGGAATGGGTTCCTATTCTTCTTCTTCCCCTATAGGTTCTTCAAATACATCAGGTTTCTCACCTAAGGGTTCCTCCAATTCACAACCACTGAAGAAGAGAGAAGGTTGGTTTTTGGATGCACTGGGGTATTTGGCAAACAATTCCCTAAGTTGTTGTTATTCCTACGAGGCATGAAAGGAAATATTTTTGGGTTGGTTTTGTATTTATTTTATTTTTAAACTTGGAAAGTACTTGTAGAAATGAAATTGCTGGCTGAATGAAAATTACTAACAGAATGAAAAATCTACTTATTGAATTGAAATCCTACTTGTAGAATGGAAAGGAAAGCAAATAATGAAAAATGAAAGAAAGGAAACAACTATATTACTTTTGCAGAAATAAACTAATGGCATAATATTGAAGACAAGAAATAGAAGAAAAGAAAGCAATAATCACATTCTACTCAGAAACCTCCCCGGAAATGACACAAAAAGTGATGAGTGCCAGTATTGCAGCAAGGATGTTGTAACTCCTAGGCTAACAGCTTTACTTATCAACCCGGGGTTTGTACAAACTTGGAGGTGACAGTGCTGGATGCACAAGTAAAAGTGATGGTTCTACCTGTTGTCACTGTTCAGCTGGCGAGAGACCACTGGGATTCCAAGCCAAACTTCTATAGATTTAGAAAAAGCTTGATTCTTTGATGGAAGAAGGGAAAATCTACTCTAAGAGAGTTACTCTACCACCATACCCTAATTGACCATTTAAGCAGCTATGCTACACAGAATTGCTAAATCAACACTAAAAAATTGCTACTATCTAAGCTACAGAAGTAAAAAAATCAAACAATACTAATGTGCAAGCAAATAAACTAAACTAAATCTGTTTTCATTTTTTTTGTTTTTTTTGGCAAAATCAAGTATGCAGACTAATTTTTCTTGTGGATGTGACAGGTGGATGGAAGGTGTTTAAGGATGGATAGAAGATTTATGAAGTGGTTGGATGATGTGGAGGGGTCCTAGGAGGCATTTTGTGACTTCCTAGAGGTTTCCCATCAATTTGGCCTCAAAACAGGTCGTTTCAGGAAAACCTACAAGATGTACTAGAAACCTATAGGATGATCATATAGGAATTACAGGGAACCTACAGGATACAATCGAGGGCTAATTGTGAGGTGTTGGAGATGTTGGGAAGCTTGGGAAAGGTGTGTGATGGGTGGAATGGAGTGTTAGAAGGTCTACGAGCACTCAATAGTCAATATCCAAGATAAGAGATGGATAGATTCACTCAATGTATCTATGGGAATTTTAATAAAAAATGATGAAAACTAGTGAGGGTGATGGTGAAAAAAGGGATGGCTAAGGTGGATGGAGTGGAAGGTGGCTACTGGTGATGAAGTCTTGGTCTCCTCCTGAAGTACTTGCTCTGATTAAAACGTGTGTGTCTTCCTAGAACTATTCAACAAGATAGATTTTCATAAACTAGAAAAGCCTGAATCAATTGCCTATATTATGAATGAATAAAGTTCCTGAAGGGAATGGAAGCATGAGTGAGATATTATTGCAGAAATGGAGATGGAAAAATATGACAATGAAATCTTCCTTGCAACATTAACCAAATACTGAATCAAAGACAACAAACTCCAAAGCTCATACAAGAACTAGAAATCTGTGTTCTTGGGGTTGCTGAAGGGTCCCTTCCTCAAGTCATGGTCCCAAAGGGAGGAAGTGAGGCTGAGACACCTATTGACAACCTTGTGGTGATCCTTTTTCTCCTTGCTAACTTGCTACTTGAAAGAAGGCACAAATGGAAGCAAACTATCACACAACCAATCAAATATACATTGTTGTAATGGAAATACATCTACTGAGCAAATGAACAATTAAGATATGAATCTACACTAGCATATATGAACAATAAAGAGGAGACTTGGCTGATAGTGTTGGGCCCTAACCCAAGAGATTCAGCCCTATGAGTTAACTCAATGCTGGATCAAAACAAAACTCAATATTATTAACAAAACAATAGATTACATAAAAAACTGTCACAAGTCTTGCAGCTTGAAAATAGAGTAGAGTTTTACAATATTAATTTGAATCCTACTGAGGTCCTAGGCCACTCTACATATACATCTGAAGTCTCCAATGACTTCTTTAAAATTATGGAGGCTCGACTCCCAAAATCAAGATAAACTGGTGCTTTGTCTTTCACTTTCTCGGCTTCCTTCTAGTCCTCATGATTTGGCTATTTGCACTCCGAGCTGATGGAGGAATATTTGAATGGAGGGGTAGTAAATGAGGAGGATTTACCTCCTATAATCCCTCTCCCTTGTCCCATTCTAGTTTTGACCTTGGTCTTTGCCAAAATTACTTTCTTTTATCCTTTAATCCTGCATTAAATGCACATTAGACCACAAAGAAAAATATCCAACTCTAACTCATTTCATAAACAAAATATAATAAAAAGTATGCAATAAGTTATGAGAATAGTTGGTTTGACTAGGCTAGGAGGTGAATTAAGGCCCATATAATTACCCAATGATGAGGCTTATTAGTTACAGTATGTAAAGTATATGGGAATGCTCTCACTGTGTGGTTTTGCATTCGACAATTTTGTGAGCACCAGTATTGCAGCAATAATGCTGCAACTCCTAGGGGTTCCTACTTTACTTTTATTAACCTGGTAGTTTGTAACAAACTTGGAAACGATGATGTTGTATGCAAAAGTATTAGCTCTTACTGCAGGTTGTCACTTGGTTAGTTGGCGCAAGATCACTAGGAGCTCAAGCCAACTTCTATGAGTTTCCAGAAGAAGCTTTTAACTATGATGAAAGAAAGATAACTCTACAAAGATTATTCTACTTGTAGAAAGAGAAAGAATATTGGAGTGTAAAGCAAACCCTAGAAAACCCTAATTTTCCCTACTAACCCTACTTTTTCTGAAAAAGAGATGAAAACTGATGAAATGAGTGCCTATTACATCTATTCAAACTATTCCTAGAAGAAAATGAGAAAAGAACATCTTTTTGCATTTTTATGTGTTTTATCTAAAATTGTTATGCATGTGATTTTGTCTATTTGTAACTATAGTAGAGGTTTGGTGGTGATGGAGGGCAGATTCGGTTTTTGCAGAGGTGTAAGAAGGTGTGGAGGGGTCCCAAGAAGCCTCTGCTAACCTTCTAAAGACTTCCCCTTCAATCGGACTTCGAAAAATCACTCACGCGAAATTCTACAGGAGGTTGTAGGGGATCTATAGGAGGATCTACAGGAGGATGCCGAGAGCTATTTTTAGAGATTTTAAGAGTGGAAAAATGGTGGGAGAGGGTAGCTGAAGACTAGAGGGATGTGTGGTGGTGTCTAGGACTTAACAAGGAAGACTAGGAAAGAAAATGATGGTTGGATTTGTTCAAATGATGAGAGGAAAGCTTATGGAAAAAGTACAGAAACTAGGGCAGATGCATGGAGGACTGTGGATGAATTGTTAAACCTATGAGAAATGAGATGATGCTAGCTGCTTTATTGATGCATTGTGATTTGATGTGTGTTGTAAGAGATCTGTACATCTAACTATCGAAACTGAGCAAGAAAAGGACTAGCTACACCAAGAAAACATAACCATATCTCTTGTTAACCTAATTTCTGACCTAGAAACCCTGAAGTGTTGAAAAATACCCTACGAATAGAAAAGCTTACAAAGAGATTTATTACAGAAATAGAAAATAATCTTGGCAAAATAAATCTAAAGCAACCCTTTAACTTTCCAAATCAAATCATCACACTAGAAATTGCATGGAAGAAGCAAAACTATGTTTTTGGTGGCAGCAATGGTGCCCTGACCTCAAATCATGATCCCAACAAGGGAGAAAGGAGATAAGGGCCTATTGTTGGCCTTTTTGAATCTTAGCCTATCACTATATTAACCTACTTCAGCAACTGAAACAAAAGCAGCTATGCAAACCATCAAAAGCAACCTATCCTAAACGAGGTAAAATGAATCTATGTAACAGAAATTAACTCATGAATTGAAGCAAAAACATATAAGTACAAAGAAAGAGGTGTTGGGCAGCTTGGGTTGGGCCCTAACCCAAGAGCTTCAGCCCTTTAAAAGAGATCAGTGCTATCTTAGAAAAATTTTCATCTCCATTATCAAAAATAAAAGTCACATTACATAAACTGTCCACAAAAAGGAAGCTCGAAAATGAGCTAAACAAGAGCTACACAAAAGTGAAAAAGTTTGACTAATAACTGGCTAAAATGCTGAGGCTCTAAGCCCCCTTATTTATACAAATGGAGTCCCCCAATAGCCCTCCTAAAATCAAGGGGCTCGGCTTCCCATAACTAGAGATAAACAACAATTCTTCTTGACTTGCTCGACTGCCCTTTGCATGCATCGATGTGGTTGTTTGTGCTCCGATTTTCTAATGGAAGACTCGAGGTAGGGAGTCATAAATGAGGGGGACACCCTCCTACAAATCCGCTCCCTCGTTTTCCTCAAATGTTGGCTGCCAAATGCTCATTAATCCTTTGACTTTGTCCAAAATTGACCAAAAATATTCATAAAGCACACATTAGACTTCATGGCATAATGACTAACCCAATTCACTCTATTAGCATAAATATAATAAAAAACATGCAATAAACTAATGAGAATGGTGGATTAAGTTGAGTTAAGAGAAAAAATGAGCCCATATAATTAGCCATTTCTTGGGCTCATCACAATTCTAATACGGATTGGGCCTCCACGTACTTTCAGGTATATATGGAAGGACAACACTAGGTTGCTATCCATCCTTAGGTAACCAAGTCGGCTGCCTTGTACATTCTGATACACCGAACACAACATTCAGGGTGATTTCCTACTTGTACTTCTTAGTTCACCAAGAGGTATTATGCAGTTCACAGTTGCTTGGTAAGCCTTTTTCCTAGATTATCCCTCTTTTGTTTTGTTATGTTACTTTGATTAAAATAAAATTAATTGACCACGTATAACATCCTCAACACTCACTCCTTAGTTGATCTTAGGCTGAGACATATGGTGACAAATCTGGAGCCCATCGATCAAGGAATCCCTTTTGATGGGAATCCTAGTCCTTGTTGGGTATCGGATCCCCCCACAGCATGTTTTGGGGCTCAAAGCCCAGGTTTTGCGCAAATGTATTGTAAGACTCCGTGAATTGTGGGTGTAGAGCACGAAGTATAGGTTGAGTGATAGGGTTGTCTGCCCTAAGTGTTGTAATGTAATGTAATGTCATGTCGCCTACCCATGGTTCGCGAACCATGGGATTGTATAAATAGAGCAAGGCTCTAAGTTGTAAATATAGCTAGGAATGAGCGGATTAGAGATAGAGGAATACGAATGGTTGGAGCATAGAGTAAGAGTCTAAGTGTATTGGGTTGTAGTAGTAGGAAGAGGCTCTGCAGCTGAGGGCACAGGGGCCTAGTAGGGTCCACAACTGAGTGCGTGGACCCTTGCAACTGAGTGCGCAGGGCGGTGTCGATTTTGTAACCTTGAATGAAGAATGATAAAGAGAAGTTGATTCCAATTTCTGTACATCTTCTTGTCTATTGCATTCCCTACATTTGTACTATTTTTTATTGCGCGCACTTATATGAATGCTAGATATACTGTTAATTAGCACTAGAATTACATAGATAAGTTAAGTAATCAAATAATAACAGGTTAATATTGAGGAACTTGGGTAATATTATGGATTGCACCCCGAGTAGGGCTGCGCGAAGGCAGCATCACAAGTTGTGAGGGACTAATAGGTGCACATAGCGACATGCGCACATGGTCAAACCGTGGACTGCCAGAAGCTCATCAGACATCCCTAGGGTGTGGAAACCTGGTTCTAGCACCCTCCCATACTATTTCGGGTGAGACCTCAGTCCGCGCTCCGTGCACTATTGCCGAAAGGGCTAGTAGTATTGAGAATTTGTTTGGCTAAATCACCTATGAGCCTGGGTCAGGCCCATACAAGCCAACAAATGGTTCCGTTGCCAGGAATGGGATGTGCATAAGGGATGTCTGAAGTCATGCAACTAGAAGCCAATAAAGAAAGAAATTGAAGGGTGGTTGGACAAGAAGATTCACGAGTTCGTGGCGCAGGAAAACATAAATCTGTGAGTATCTAAGGAACAGTGGTTGGAGTGAAACTTGTATACAAAAATCCATGAAATTTTCTTTTCATCCTTTCCTTCTAAGTTGTATGAGTGGATCACGAAGCTAGCAGACAGCCAAGGAAGGTTTAGGCTCGACAAACCAATCATGTGGACTCTGGAATTAGTGCGCAGACTAGAAGTGTCAGGAGATAAGATCATGCGAGCTGTGTACCATTCACTCGACAGAATTATAGGAGGATTTATCTCTCAGTTCACGGTAGACATGACCATTAGCTATAGTGAGGCAGAGCAACGTTTCCTTAAGGGGCTGCGAGGTAAGTATATCGAATCTTTGAACACTTGGATTAAGATGCTATTGTGTGAAACGCAGGGTATGCAAATAAATTAATGTTTGGGGCTACGCGAAGTGGGAAGATCTAAAGAAGCGGAAGTAGTGAAGAATTGGAAACCAGTCCCTTAATTTCCCCCTCATAGGAAAGCGAGGAAGAGCTCGCGAAAGTCTCTCCGAGAAGCACGGTTAGTCTGATAAGGCAGCGAATTTTGTGCTTAACACCTCCACCTACACTGACACCTGTCTCACCCTCCTCACCTCCGTCTCCACCCACCCCACTTCCACCACCACCAAAGTTCAGTATGGTGAGTGCGATCAAACTATTGGTATTCAAAGGAGTAGGGAGTGAAGATCCGAACCAATTCTAGTTCATGGTAAGGGCCGTATGGGAAGCACAAGGTGTCGTGGATGACAATATCAAGAAGGCTACGCTGTTGAGTGCATTGCATGATCACACATTAACATGGTACATAAAGCATTCTAATGACCATTCAAATGCAGGAATCGCAGAAATTCAGACTGCGCTGAACAAGGAATTTAGCAGGCCAAAGTCGAAAACACAATCAATCATCGGTTTTAAGGAGATTGCGATGCTCCCAGGCGAGACCCCCTGGGATCTAGACCAAAGAATGAAGGGTATGATTTGCGAAGCCAACATGACGTTGACGGATGGACAACACCGCACATGGTTTGTAGAGTCACTAATACTACACTTAACGACGACACTATCACAACAAAAAATTTCCACCCAGGTCGAAGCTTTGGAAATGGCAGTGAGATTGCATGAAACCCCTATACAAGACCCTGGTTTGGGAGTCCAACAAATCCATACGCAACTATAAAATCTGTGTCTAAAGATGCAGAGTTTGAAACAGGACAGGACACCTCGGCTAGAGGCGCACGAGGAGGTATGGTACATAAAATGCAAAGGCCAGGGGCATGATAAGGACCATTGTCCAATGTTCGTGAATTACTTGGCAGGAGGAGGGCCGATGTCATTAAGACCTAAGGCATAATTAGGACCAAGTGCGGCACCTGCATTATGGTGCGCGATCTGTTAGATAGGAGGAAAGCACACTATAGATAATTGTCATCTATTGCAGAAGTATACGCAGACGTCCCAACAATTGTTTTGTAATTTCTACAGGTTGGTAGGCCATGATGAATGCACCTATAGAAGCTACAAACTAATGATGGATCAGACTCCTACCTACAGGGTGTAGATAGAAATGTGAGCCCTCGACCCAAATGCAGGTATGGCATGCACTAGATTTCAGGGGCATGGTCGAGGACGAGGTGGAATGGGACCAGGAAGGGGTCGCGAACATCTAATATGTTACAATTGTGGAGGACCAGGACACTATGCCCGCGATTGTACAAACCCAACAAGGACATCATGTTTGTACTGTACTCAGTTTGATCATGAGGTAAAATACTGCCCTACATTGATAGCAAGACTGCGTAAAAAAGGAGTACTTCAGCCCCCTCCGACTCAGAATCTACAAATGATGAGGTCTGATCCGCACAAAGAAGACCTGAATGTAAACATAATGCTCAGGAGAGGTATGACCATAGGCGATGATAAAGGTAAGCAGTTAGAAGAAAGTGCGTGGGTTCACAAGGCTCCTACAAAGTGTTACAGGGAAAAGTGTCTACACAGAACTGCTTATCCCACTAAGGTGTGGTAGCTACCTTAGAAACAAACAAAGTAAAGCTACTTTCATTTTTCCTTTATGAAATATAGATGAGAGAAGAACAAAGAAGACCAACCTCTGTCTTGCGCTAATCTTCTAGTTCGATTCCTCTCTCTCTTGATAGTCTTTCGCTACTTGCTCCCTTGTACGCCCAGCTTCACAGAGTACCTGTAAGATCACAGTAGCATAGCACTATACAAGAACATGGATCTATAATCATAAAAAATCTAGGATCAGATGTAAATTGACCATAAAAATGCATAAAACATAAATGACACAAGAGTATGGAGGAAAACTTGAATAGCTTTTATTGATAAAGAAGAAAGAGCGAAGGGAGTTACAACCAGTTGTTCTGACCCAGCGTCATCCTCTCAGCAAGTAAGCCCTTCTTCACCTCATACAAAGCTTAGATCACCCAACACTATGATGTTGTCTCAAGAAACCAACAACAATTCCTTACAATATGCAAAATTCCAGCCTCTGGATCTCTGGGATGAGGGATCCATATATAGATATCTGTAAGGGAGATGAGTCAGCTTGTCATTTGATTAGTGTCTTCCCTCTAATAGTTCTTGCTTCCACTTGGAGATTGATGATCTCTTACTCATCCTTGGTCGAATTCAGAGAGGCAAGTGTCACAGGAGAAGTTTTTGGAAGATTCCATGCCTCTCCACCTCGCGAAATGACACTGCCATTTGTCACTTCTCGCCCATCGCACCCCATAGAAGGGCTTTTTGAAATGCAACGCACCCACACAGTGTATTTAGGTGAGATGCAATGCACTTTGTCTATGGAGCAGCTGAAATGATCCTGTTTTGACCAGTTCTGAGCAGTTTTTCATGGAGAACTTTTGGGAGAAGCTGTAATCAGTTGACCTTGTTCCTTTAGGGGTTAGAACAACACTTTTAGGGACTTAGGAGTCCTTGGTTTATGGAAATTTCATGCTTGGGGTTGTAGTGCCCAAAAATGTATATAATAGTTTCCCCCTAAAGCATGAGGTCGTTAATCTTTTGATGTCGGGTGAAATGCTTTATTATGAGGATCCGAAGTTCTTTCAAGCTGAGAGGAGACCTATAATAAGATACAATACAATAAATTATCTTCATAATATTTTCATGATCTAGCTGAGGCGGGCATTCCCATGCTCAGATTTATAAATTCATTTTCATGTACATAGGACAGACAATCGTCTGAGTGTAGACTGATGATTCTGGTGGAGTCATCATCCCTTTGATTGGATGATTATCTGTGCAGCAATAATGTACATTTGATGTCTTTATTGCCCTGAATATATATCGCAACCCGGATGGATGAAACTAGATCCAGGGTCTTCAATCTCGTTTGATCTTCACTCGAAGTACAAGTCTATCCATGTGAGAGATGTTCCAGAATCGAACATGGAAAGACATCGCCTGATTACCAGCCAATGATGTAAGCTGTTAATAGGCACGAGAGGAATCACCGATAATGATAATGACCCTCAAGGTACTGCAGTACATTTCACGTGGTGTGAATAAAGGACTTGGAGTCGAACACCACACAAAAACTTTTGGTCAAAGGCCATTGATGTAAACCTGTCACCAGAAGTGAGAAACTTGCCATTGAGGCATGCAAGCTTCAAAGTACTGAATGGGGTGTTCCTAGATCTACTTCTTGGATAATGAGCTGATGTCGACAAGAAGCGATCCGTCACAGGAGGGCCTTAATGAATCCCACATCAATGACACGGAGCAGAGTAAATGATTTTAATGGAGGTGAAAACGATTTGATGACATAAGGTTCAGGGTGGCGGTCATGAAATAATGGAGTGTAAATGTATTGTAGCGGGTGAGACACAGGTGAGTTCTCTGAATGACTTCTCTTGAACATATCGGCGACACTGACGTGATGGATCGGTAGCATTAACCCCAAATGTGGATGGTGTGATGGGACCATGGTGATGTGACCGGTGAATGAAACAACCCAACCCGACTTGGATGCGGAGTGAAAGGGTCATGTTCAAGAGAGACTTGCTACCAACAAAGTTTCTTCAAGTTTTCTTCCCAATTTTTCCCCAGTCATTGCTGACCAGTACCTCTTTATTTTTGTCAAGCTTGAGGAGGATAACAGATGCTTGTTCTATAATTTTCCCTTCGGGCAAACCCATCGCTATGTTTTAACGAGCCTAGCGATAGTGAAACTCTTTCTTGTCTGCTATGGACAAGTTTGTCACTATTAAGTTTTAACGAGTTTAACGACAAAGATAACTCGGTCCTTTTCAATTTTAGAGAGTCTCAAAAGGAACATAAAGGAAACTCCAAAATTCCTTTTTCGTCATCTAATCCCTTAAGTCTGAAAAATTATAAAACAATACAGAAGGGATGAATTTTCGATACTTTTAACGAGCCGAACAAAACAAGCGCTCGATCTTTTTGTGTAATAATCCCTCAGGTCCAAAAAGATTAAAATCTAAAGGAGGGATAACACTTCCGGTCCCTTTATCGAGCTGGAGAGGCCAATGGCTCGGCAATCTTTTCATATTTTACGAGTCAGTTGAAAAGAGCTTAAAGGAGACTCGTCTTTCGAGGAACGAGTGATAAACTTGGGTAGCAATTGATTCCAGGTAAGGTTTGGAATTTTCCAATCACGTCAGTGTTACAAGGATGGCTAGTGGGATCACTCTTCGCAGTTGTTCCTCAAAAGGGGTAAACAATCAAATGGAGGTGAATGATCGGCCAATACAAAGTGGAGGTGATGATGAGAACATGACCAAGGCTTTAAAGGCTGAAGTACTACATTCACAATGGTTATTTACTGGGAAATAGTTCATTTTTTAATGAGCTTAAATGCAGGGGGAAACATTTGCTCATGGCTTATGTTTATTTTTTAACGAGCTTGAACTATGCGCTAAAACTGCTCGATACAACAGTCATTTCTTGATTTTACCATAAATAGCTTTGTTCTTTCAAAGATTGTACTGCATTCTCAATTGCTTCATCAAACTAGTTAGAAATGAACAATACATGTTTGAGAAATGAGTTAGAACACTAATATTTTACTCAAATTACGTAAAAAGTAATGTAAAAGTGCTTTTACCTCTCATTTTACCATTTCATTTGAACTTTGGTTTGTTGGAGCTTTGGAGGTGCCTTTTCCCCCTTGATTTTCATCAGCTGATTCCAGGAGATTCTGTGGATGATTATCGGCGCTGTCTGGACTAGGTAGGAGCTAAACCTGAGCTCTTTTATTTCATGCTTTCCATTTTGCATTTTGAGCTTGATTCCGGGTTTTTCTGAGCCTTTGGGGTTTGAAAAACTCACCCTGGCTTCAGCGCACCCCTTGTGTATCGAAAGGTGCGTTGGATGTTGGCCTGTCTACTGGTCATCTGACATGCAACGCACCCAGAGCACTACTGTAGGTGCGATGGGTGCTAGGAAGGAAATTTATGCACAGTTTTTGATGGAAATTTTGCTTGTTTCTCACCAAAATCAGGATTTAACTCTTCTCTTGTTTGTTTTCAGAGATTTTTGGAGCAATATGACTATTACATGGCGAGAACGTGAGCATGAAGAAGAGGACATGCTTGCTTTACATGATCCGGTTACGGTAAACGCACTGCGGAACTGTGGCTTGCTGAAGTTTTTCCGCATTTCAAGCATGAGACAACAAATCAACTTGCTGCAGTATTTGCTCGATGCTTGGGATCCTACCAGCCAGGTGTTCCAAATTAGGGGCAAATCCATCCCCTTGACTATAGTGGACATTTATTTCTTGACTGGCTTGTTGAGGCGGGGTGACCCCATCTTTTTATCAGGTTCGGCCCGAGGAGGTGAATCTGTGAGAGATTATGTTCGCCAGTATTGCAGAGAGGGATCTCAGCCGAGTAAAGATGGAAAGATCATCATCCGTGATGTCACTGACAGGTCCCTCAAGAATATTCTGTTCACTTTTGGTAGGATGGCTGGAGGTGCAGATCTTATATGCAGTATGCCTTGGAATGTCTCCAACCGAAGGTGTTCAACTGGTGCGACATAGTACTTCTTGTGATGAAAGAACAGTTGACCAAGGTGAAGAGTGGGAGGTTGAAGAACTTTGGGTATGGTTCTATCTTGACCACCTTTTCCTTAGAAAAGATACCATTGATGCAGTCGCAGTACATTGCACTCGATTTACCTTCACCGACTGAACCACGTACGTAGAGATGGGTCGACCATATGTCTAGGCATGCTGGTCAGTCTCAGATTTCCTTTTCTGATACCTTCTTCAGGTGGTTTGATCTTCAGGAGATGGTTTATTCCGAGTATCCATATGCTGGTATGGACTTCCGGGGTGATCGAGATTTAGTACTGCCGGCTGGCAAACAGTGGGGTGCCATTTGTAAATTCTTTGACCATATTCCTGTTTATCGTTTTTCTTTTATAATGCCCTTGTGCTTTATTCTATCAAGACTTAATCAAACTCATGTGTTCATGTAGATGTCGGTCTCGTTTGGCCAGTAGTACACCTGAGAGTGCCAGCTGCCGCCCCAACAGGAGAGGCTGTTAGAAGGGCTATCCTTCGCGACCTCGATGTGGCGGAGACTCTCACAGCATTACAGGACCAGGTTGAGGGCCTTACTCTCGGTATTCCAGATGTGAGGACTGACGAGCTGCCATTGAGGTTACAGCGGCATACTACTGGTGTGCCAAGACGATGGACTCGCCTCCTACGCATGATCATACAGGTTGTGACTTGCTATCACGAGCACCATTAGACTAGGGTGCCCCCTAGCATTTTGAGTTTTGGGTCATTTGACCAATTTTTTCTTTGTTACAGGACATTATGTGTAAACCATAAACAGTTATAAATATTTTTGATTTTCGAAGTTTTATTTTGGTTAAGTTACATGATGCAAATGCAAATATTGATGGTATGCTTCTTTTTATAAATGTTGCAAATGTCTATCTAACACATAATTTGCCAATGAGTCAGTTAATGTGATTAAGGTTCTGGAAATATGTTGATATTGAATAAAATCAAATTGCCTTTACAAAATCTTAACCCTTAGGAACATGCGATAAATAGCTGGATTTCGGACAGAATAGATACTAGTGAGTTGTAGTATGACGAGTTGTGAGTCTAGCCTGACAATCAGTCGGCGTATACCATGTGTGATGGCACCAAAGAGAAGTTCTATCAACGTGCTATATTCAGCGATGTTATTCGTTGATCGAAAAATACATACCCCTCTGAAACTTACTAAATCACCGCTTGGATCAAAAATGGCCCAGGTCGTGGAAGATAGGTTCCGTGAACTACGACTTGCTCCGTCGGCATATCCAACACATGACTCCAATAGGTTTGACATCTGCAATAAATGTAAAAAGTGGATTACTTGACCAAAACAAATACTTTAGTGAAAACAAAAACATAACAAAAGCATATAGGTTACTATACTGAATCACGCATAGTAATGCTTGAGGTACAACCCATTACGAGGTTGTGCCAGTGGAATCCCGTCATAATCCATTAACTCATAGGCTCCTTTTGCTAACACTCACTTAACAATATAGGGGCCTATCCATAAAGACTTGAATTTACCTGCCCCCAACTTATCGGATTCTTGGTCATAAAGTAAGACCAAGTCACCTTCTGAGAAGACACGAGGTTTGAAATTCTTGTCGAACTGCGCCTTGACTCATTTCTTATGGGCTTCGTTAGCCAAAACGACATCACGACGGGTTTCATCCAATTGGATTATTTCCAAGAAACGAGCCTCCTCTTCTGAAGTCCCGGGGAGAAGGTCAATTGCGAGTTTGAGGGATGAGATTTCACATTGGATTGGTAAGACTGCTTCCAGGCCATATACCAGTTGGAAAGGTGTAAACCCGGTTGCATTCCTTACCGATGTTCGGTAAGCCCACAAGGCTGAGTACAGGATTAGGTGCCAACTTCTTTTGTGAACTCCAATCATCCTTTGTAGCATGCGCTTCAGGACCTTGTTGATTGCTTCAACTTTTCCATTAGCTTACGGGTAATATGGAGTAGAGCTGTCGTGAGACAATCCTAATTTGGTAGCTAATTCGACCATCATGTGATTGCGAAAATGCGATCCATGATCTGTGACTATAGCTTGTGGGACACCGAATCTGGTGACTACATGATTGAAAAAGAAGAGGGCAGTTGTTTCACCAGTATTATCTAATGTAGGCATCGCCTCAGCCCATTTGGTAAAATAGTCAACTACGACTATGATATACCCATGTCCCCCGGTCGAGGTGGGGTTACATGTCATGGAATCGATGCCCCATTTGGTGAATGGCCCGACAGCAACTATTGGATGCAGAGGTGCGGGTGGTCTTCTAGTTTTGCTATCGAAAATTTGACAAGCATGGCAACTTCTGACTGCGGTTATGCAATCTTTGAACATTGTTGGCCAGAAGTATCCTGCTCGTAAAAATTTTTGCGCTGTAGCATAACCGGATTTATGCCCCCCACACGTGCCTGAATGGCAATCATTCAGGACTTTTTCGTCCTCCTCATGGGTGAGGCACCTTCTCAGAACCGTATCGATACCACGATGGTAAAGTGTATCATCGACGATCATGTTGTCTTTTGCTTGGTATCGAATACGTTTTTGTTCAGAGCGAGAGGTATTTGGCCTATATTTCTGGGTTTGGAGATAAATGATTATATCCCCATACCACAGATTGCTTGAAGATATTAGAAACAAATTTTCGTCCACGATCATTTCTTCGGATGTTTCATCATTGGACGACGATGGGAGATCGCATAATAATTCTGCGAAAACCAGAGCTTTCTTTGACTTGGATTTTACAAATTCTGATCAAACTCTTGTAGAATTGCTATCCATTTTGAATACTTGCCCCCGAGCAACTGTCGCAACAATATATAAGTCATGGGGTTGCAATCTAACAAAATGGTAGTTTTTCGAAACAGGATATAGTGTCGAAATCTCTGTATCGCTTGAACAGCTGCGAGCGCTAGCTTTTCAACATAAGAATATTTTATTTCTGTATCATTTAAGTTCTTACTTAAATAATATATAGGTTGTTCAATTCCATTGTCTTCTTGAACTAAAACCATTGCGATGGTTGTATCCACTGCAGCCAGATACAGGTTAAAGTCTTTTTGATAATCAGGGGCGTACATTAATGATGCTTCCATTAGGGATTCTTTTAAAGCATCAAAGGAAGCTTGCGCAACCTGATCCCAGACAAAGGGTACTTCCTTTTTCAAAATACGTGTATAACCTTTAGCAAGTTCGGCGTAATTTGGAATGAACCTCCTCAGAAAGTTTGCTTTCCCTTGGAGTTTCTGAATCTGAAGCAAATTCGAAGGTGGAGACAAATTTATGATTACCTGAACCTTACGTGGGTCGAGACGAATCTCATCTTTTGAGACTACAAAGCCAAGTAAGCGACCAGAACTGACACAAAATACACATTTATGTGGATTGAGTCGCATCTTGTAGTGTCGACAACGTAGAAATATCACTCTTAAATGCTGCGGATGATCAGTCCGCTTTCGCGAATGAGTCGGAAGGTCGTCGAGGTATGGTTGAACGATGTTTTTGATGTCATGGAAGGCATAATTCATTTCCCTCTGAAATGTTGCCCCTGCGTTCTTTAAACCAAAGGGTAATTTTCGATACTCGAATGTGCCTCACGGACAAATAAATACAGTCTTTGACTGGTCCTCGAGGCGGATATTTATTTGATTATACCCAGAGAATCCATCCATAAATGAAAAGATTTCACATCCGGCGCATTCATTAATTATCTGGTCGATGAAGGGTGTAGGGTAGTTGTCTTTTGGACAAGCTTGATTTACATCCCTATAATCGACACACACTCTAATTGTTCCTTGCTTTTTCATAACAGGGACAATATTCGATACCCAATCGGTTAGAGGAACCAGGTAAATGAAACCAGCGTGGAGGAGTTTTTCAAGTTCTGCCTTGATGGTAGTGGCTTTCTTGGGGTGCACTTGCCGTAGCCGTTGTCATACTGGTTTGACATCTGGATACATCTTGATTTCGTGTTCAACGATACTTGAGTCAATGCCTAGCATTTCATTATATGACCAAGAAAAGACATCTCTGAATTCGCGAAAAATAGCATTATATATTTCCAGTTCTGAAGGAGAACAACATTTTCCAACATAAATATTCTCTACAACATTTGTTTTGGTCAAGATATTTATAGCGATAGTCTCTTCAATGTTAGACAAGTTTCGCTCTAAATCCACCATGTTTACAATATTTGATAGAAAATCAAAAACTGAAGGATGGTAAAGGTCATCAGGAGTATTTTCTTCACAATTCGGAAGAAGGGAACGATGGTGGTAATCATCCCATGGTGCCCCTTCAATTACCATTGATTGAAAAATTCCTTCATCGGTGACATGCACTCGCGACCAAGGATCTGAAAGGGTGCCATATTCCTTAGACCTATCTATCCAAACGCTTTATGAGCGTTGATTTTGGTTTGCCTCGCATGCTAGGAACATTGATTGCTACAATATTTCTATTGTGCTTAGAGGCAATACCCGCTCATGATCCATGTTGATATCGTTTTCTGAGATCTTTTTAATCGAAGATATCATATTGCAGGTTCCTACCAATGCTACTTCTACCAAATTGATTGGAGGCGGAAGAGCAAAAGTTCCCATTAATATAGGGTCTTTTAGTAGGCCTACTCCAATATTTTGAAGCAAATGGGGGCTTCCATGGATCATTGGAATGCTTCCCGTAACTTGAGAACCATTTGGGAGGAAGGTTCGTTGATCGACGATTGTAATCCCTCCTTGAAAGGGAAATGAAATCTTCCTAAAATAGGTCGACACAACAGCAGCCATAGCATATATCCATGGTCTTCCCAGCAGGATGTTGTAATCGAGATTTCCATCGATTACTTCAACATCTATTTCTACTGTTTTCCCTCCTAGTTCAACCTTCAAGTTACTTAGAATACCATATGGGGTATATGTTCGTCCATCAAATGCTTTTAATGTCGTTGAAGATCGTGACAAGGTTGGAGATCCTAAAGTTTTCCAGCAACTCATTGACATAATACATGTAGATGCCCCCTCATCAATAATTGTTCGATGAACAGTTTTGTTTAGGGCTTTCACTTGAACGAGGAAAGCTAGTTGAGCTGGTAACTGAGGATCGTATCCTTTATGATCAAAGGATACAAGATTGGAATCCTTTGGGTCTATCGCACCGATGGCTGATAATAAAGCTTGCTTTTGGGATGGGCAATTTTGTAGTACCTCAAGAGTCAACATAGCAGATGGTGATTGGGCCAAATTTTCCACTATATTATAATGATGTGCTACTCTAACGCAAGGATTAAACGTCAACTTGTGTACTACTCCCTTTGGCAGTTTTATTGTCAACTCAGGAATGATGGGTGGCACAACTTCTGTCGAAGTTGTTGTCAAACTACTAGGTTGATCTTTATCATTGTTGTTCGACAGCTGTGGATTCCCATAATCTTTGTTCCTTGTCGATATCAAAGCATCATTTTGCTATTTGGAAACCGACAACATCAGCACTTGAGACGGGGAAGCATTTCCACTGTCAACCAGATTTGTTCCTGGATTTGGAAACGGATCAGTCAATACTGCCGATGTTTTTGAATTCTTGATGAATTTTTTAAGCTTAGCTCTGTGTGGACAATCTGCGGTCCAATGATCCTCATCACATATAAAGCATGGATTTCTTGGTTTCTTATTTCCAGGAGGGTTTGCAGAATATTTTTCAGGTGATGATTCTTCCTGTTTCTTCTTCTTCCCTTTGCCTTTCTTCTTGCCCCCTGGTTGCTTGGTTTCTTTGCCTTTATCTGTTGATACGACATTTACTTCCGAGGCAAGAAGTTCCTCTTTTGCATTTTGACTAGAAATCTTCCAGGCCTTTTTAGATGTGGCCTTTGTCGATTTCGTGTCTGTTGCGCTAATCACGCCATCGCCGGCATGAGAGTCATTGTTTGATTTAGGAGGAGGAGGGACTGAGAATTCCGGTCTAGGAGCGTCAGGTATTTTATCGTAGAGCGTGCAAGACTGAGTGTAAATCAAGTCCAAATATTGCGCACGAGCGATGACTTGCTCTTCAGTGACGACTCCCCCTTTTGCCACATCTTCTGTAATAGAAGGCAATAATGACTTAATAAACCATTCAGCTAAAAGCTGATCAGGAACATACGTTTTTACCATTCTACGACGACATCGCCACTCATGTATATGATCAGATATGTGAGTGGCCGTTGTTTGTTTGAAATTGGTAAGAAGTTCTATTCCCATTTCGTACCTTATCGGTAACTAAAAATGGGTTAAAAAGGTTGTGGCTAGGGTACTGAAGTTGTCAAATGAAGCTCTGGGCAATTCGATATACCATTTTGCTGCCGGACTAGTTAACGTCCTCTGAAAAAGGTGAAGCCTAATCGAATCATCGTTTAGGGTGTTTGATGAACACCACAGATGAAAGGTCATCACATGATTCGACGGATATTCACCTGGATTCCCATTAAATTTAGAAATATCTGATGGAAGTTTATGCAGAATCGCTGGCCACCAAGGAGTGTAAGCAATTGGATCGTTTGTTAACCGATTTAAATCAGGTAACTCTAAAGTCGCCACGAAGGGTAACTGTTGATTCAGGTTAGGTGAAGCATACTTAGGATAAGATGGGATTGCCTGAGCAGTTGGTCTTTGCATACCAGCATAATGCATTTGATGCTGGTAACTCTAGTAAGATTGGTGGGCATGACCATTGTAGAATGGTTAGTTTTGACCTGAGTGGGCTCCTTGTAGCGATTGAGAGCTAGTTGGGACACATGGTATACCGGCGAACATTTTTGGTGTGATAGCAGGAAGTTCTGCCATCATTGTGTCAGACGACACAGTCCTAGATGTTGATGGTTGTTCAGACATTTCTAGTCTATCCAAAAGATTACCTAGCGATTCTACAGGAGCTTCCGCTGGCGGTTGACTAATTTCTAATGAAGAAGGATACAGAGTGATCTCGACTCCAAATTGTGATGGAGTACTAGATGGAGGATCCTCTACAATCTCTTCTATAGAAATCAGACCAGGTGGAAGGGGTAGACCGTCAGGTCCGTAGAATATTTCTGGTGCCGAAGAAGGTATGGAATCTGCAACGACAGATGTTTGGGGAAAAACACTCTCCGAACTGGTTGTAGATGGAACTGGTTCAGGATACAAGTGTTTATCCTCAGACTAGGATCAATACTACTGCCCTTCGGTGGCTGTTGAACTTCTTCTGTAAAGGCAGGGATACCAGAAATGTTTGGAGTAACCGGAGTTTCTGATGTCGTTGGAACACTTATTCTAACTTTACCAGGAGATTTGGAACTGGTTAAACGAGTTCGCTTTGTCCGTAATAGTTTCGACTCCGGAGACAAAGACAGTTGACTCGTAAGTCTCCGTGAACGACAGGGTTTCAATTGACTTTCTTCCACGATTGCGAATTACTCGATCAACTAAAAATCAAGGGGAAGTATGTTTCCGAATTAGATGAATTTTAGACGCTTTGACACAACTTGTTTTTTCAATTTTTAAGAGTCGAGAAAAAACAAAAGATGACTCTAGTTGCCTTCAATTTTTAATGAGCCTGAAGTGACAAGTGCTCAGATGGACCTTTTCTGTTAAGGAGTCTGAAAAGGAACGAAAGGGACTGCTCTGGAAATCTAGGTAGAGGGATTACCAAACTAATCGCAAAACTGCAGAATACTTTTTACGGTATGGCAGTCAATCTTCCCGAATGATGTGTTCAGTGCATTGCGATCGATAGGGCAGCAGACACGGCTTCCTATGGATAAAGGATTAAGCCTATTGGGGTCTCCCAAAATATACTCGACAGTACGTGGGAGCACAAGTCCATACTGGCACTTATCATCTCAAAGTGGAGGAATCACCCAACCATCAGTGAGAACAACAGTTACCAGGCTTTACGACGCCGAATATGTCTCTAGCCTAGACTTCTAGATGTTGTGCGTTAGGTTCCAAAGCGTTGTTAGATTCATTGAATTTATTTTATAGTTGATCTTGTTTAAGAAATTTTCCTTTCAGGTTCACCACGAGATGTAGATGTATAATTCCTAAAATGCAATCTAATCTGATAAACAGTCTTTTATCTTCTTTGTGCAATGAAAATCTTAGCTACTAAGGAATGAGAAACAATATTCTTTCACAAAGAGCAAAGAGCACACACTAGATGCACTATCCTAAATCAAACCAATCAAACAGTCTAAATGAAAATGCACATGCATGTATTTGTTTTCGGCTTTCTTAGTATGTGAATGGTAAAAAGAAAGATAATGCACAAATCTGAATTACTTTTCAAGTGACAATTATTAACAAGTTTCCTTTCAAAATAGAAAATGGAGGCAATCACAACATTTTACGATTTGGAAATGAATACTTGCTTTTGACACTAGAAAAAATAAAAATTCAGACCAAATACAATAGTAACAGGATAATCGACTATCAATAGCAACCAAACTCTTTCCTATGACCGAAAACGGCACTTGCGACACTTTGAAATCAAAGGACGACAGTACAATTACGTTACTTTTTGCAAAGGAGAACTGAAAATGACTCAACAAATACACAAAAACATTTACAGTTCTTTTGCACAACGGAGGCGGAATAACAGCAAGGAAAAGGGGTTTCAAACAGAGATATACTGATTACAGGCAGCAAAATTCATGAATAGAACTGAAAAGAATGAATCACAGAAACCAAAACTGAACAATGCCTAGTCTGATCAGCGCACCTGTAACACAGGGAATTTGAAATGCAGTGCACCTACTACACTCGGGAAGTGCGCTGAATTTCAGATTCACAGAACAGTACCTGCGCTGGGCCAGAGACGAGACTTTGCTTGGGTTCCAGGTCACAGTTTGCAGTTCAGTTCATGGGTTTTGGCCGAGCAAATGGTAATCAGTAATGCAACAATCAGGGGTAGATCTAAGGAGGTTCTAAGAGCTACCACGAGGGCAATCAGAGAGTTTTTGAATCAGTTGTTTAAGTCATAAACAAATCCCGGAGATTGACTGAAGCGGCATTTATCTACTATGCAAATGCAATTCGAAAGCTACCTGGCTCGGCTTCAGGCTCCGTCTGTAAGTTTATAAAATAAACAACAAGGAAGATAAACAAACAAACTAATTCATCCCCAGTGGAGTCGCCATTTTGTTACAGGAAAATGTGTCTACACAGAACTGCTTATCCCACTAAGGTGTGGTAGCTACCTTAGAAACAAACAAAGTAAAGCTACTTTCATTTTTCCTTTATGAAATATAGATGAGAGAAGAACAAAGAAGACCAACCTCTATCTTACGCTAATCTCCTAGTTCGATTCCTCTCTCTCTTGATAGTCTTTCGCTACTTGCTCCCTTGTACGCCCAGCTTCATAGAGTACCTATAAGATCACAGTAGCATAGCACTATACAAGAACATGGATCTATAATCATAAACAATCTAGGATCAGATGTAAATTGACCATACAAATGCATAAAACATAAATGACACAAGGGTATGGAGGAAAACTTGAATAGATTTTATTGATAAACAAGAAAGAGCCAACGGAGTTACAACCATTTGTTCTGACCCAGCATCATCCTCTCAGCAAGTAAGCCCTTCTTCACCTCATACAAAGCTTAGATCACCCAACACTATGATGTTGTCTCAAGAAACCAATAGCAATTCCTTACAATATGCAAAATTCCAGCCTCTGGATCTCTGGGATGAGGGATCCATATATAGATATATTTAAGGGAGATGAGTCAGCTTGTGATTTGATTAGTGTCTTCCCTCTGATAGTTCTTGCTTCCACTTGGAGATTGGTGATCTCTTACTCATCCTTGGTCGAATTCAGAGAGGCAAGTGTCACAGGAGAAGTTTTTGGAAGATTCCATGCCTCTCCACCTCGCGGAATGACACTTCCATTTGTCACTTCTCGCCCATCGCACCCCATAGAAGGGCTTTTTGAAATGAAACGCACCCACACAGTGTATTTAGGTGAGATGCAACGCACTTTTTCTATGGAGCAGCTGAAATGATCCTGTTTTGACCAGTTCTGAGCAGTTTTTCATGGAGAACTTCTGGGAGAAGCTGTAATCAGTTGACCTTGTTCCTTTAAGGGTTAGAAAAACACTTTTAGGGACTTAGGAGTCCTTGATTTATGGAAATTTCATGCTTGGGGTTGTAGTGCCCAAAAATGTCTATAACACAAAGGAACCCGAATTTGATTTAGAACGCACAAAGGACACATTCATGGAAGCTAAGAAGAGCTTCACGGAGGCCTCCACTTCATGTAGTAAGGATCAACTAGAACCAGGGGTGGATCCTTCAATGCTCACTACCTTTTTCGAGACATGCATGAAACTACTACGTGATAGCAAGGCAGTAAAATGACTATAGGAACTTATCACTAGGTGCACAGGATCAGGAGAACAGCGTGTGGTCTAGAAACTTGGAAAGCATGCATTGGGCATAGGAAGGGAAATGAGGTTGACTGCACAAATCAACGAGTATGAGATGGATCAGGTAATCTTAGATCTTGGATCGGACATGAATGTACTACCAAAACAAATATGGAAACACATGGGTAGACCCATGCTATAATGGTCTCCTATTCAGTTACGAATGGCGAACCAATAGAAGATCTTGCCCATGGGAAGACTGCAAGGGGTAACAGTAGATATTGAAGGTGCGAGTGTGCAGGTGGATTTTGAAGTGATAGAGATTTTCGATGAAAATAATCCCTATACCATGCTATTAGGGATACACTGGGCCACCGATATGAATGGAGTCATAAATCTGAAGAAGTGCAAAATGATCTTTGAAAGAAGGTCACTACGCATGGTAGTACTGCTAGATCCAGCTGAAGGAGCGCTATACATTGAATCGGTGCGCGATGATGATAGTGATGACGACCTTGATTGTATTTACAAGATAACCATATGAGAAGAGGATTGGGATAATTCGAATGCAGGTGGAAGGATTTCATGGGAGTGCAAAATCTCTTGCAATTTGGATTCAAATGAAGAAATAGAGCGATAGCAGAATCGGCTGCATGAAGTAACAACGTTTAATTGCAACATGATGGTTAGATCCCTGTGATGTGTGACAACAAAGGAAAGGGATTTGCCTACATATGATGGGTTGACAATGGTGGATGAATTCCTGAACAAATTTGAAAGCGAAGTACCAGAAAAACATTGGTTTGATGCTCTGAAGTGGGCACTGCACGCAACACCCACGCGATGGTGGGGTACGCATCAAGTTTTGAAAACTAGCGCGAATGCAGAAGAATGATGCGCCTATGATTTGGGAAACAGTAGATACAGCTAGTAGACAAATATGACGGATGAGATGATCCACGCATACACCTCACGAAATGGACCAATTCTACGGGGAAGAGCCACAGCCTGAATGGGTACACTTATTCTATCATACCCTGGATGTCATACCCATGAATTGGTACACTGAGATAAAGCTCTACCATGGTATGAGTGAATGGGATGTCTTGCATAAGGGATTTCTATTAACCTTCACATTTGAAGATCGTTGGTCAGATATTGTTGATGATGCGCTACAGGCAGTAAGAGTAGTTATCTTCAAAATACCCCAGGAGCCAATGGAAGTACTTAAGTGAGAATGCGTGACATAGTTGAGCTGCTTGCTAGAGTGTTACAACGTAAATGTTGGGGACGATGATAAGGACCCACGAAATATTAACATTTTAGAAACGGAAGGCTGTCACGAGATTTGCGGACCATCACTTGAAGACCTCGACATCACCGCACTACTAAAGACAAAGCAGGTTAACATTGGAATGGAGGCGGAGCTGAAGTACGCAACGCTTGGGGACTATTAGGATGATGCCATAGTAGATAAGGTCACTGAGTTACTCCGTGAATACCAAGATTTGTTCCTGACCAAAATTACGAACTTAAAAGGGATCGTTGGTGACTTAGGGATGATGAAGATCACCCTAAAACCCGACGCGAAGTCAGTTAAGCAGCGGCCTTACCGCTTGAATCTGAAGTGTAAAGAAAAGGTCCTCGACAAATTAGACAAAATGCTCGTAGCCGGAATTATTGAACCAGTGGAAGAATCTGACTGGGTGAGTCTTATGGTAGTACAGGAGAAAAAACAAAAGGGTGAAATAAGAATATGCGTGGACCTCATAAAGCTGAATGATGCCTGTGTACACGATCCATTATCGACATCGTTCATAGATGAAGTACTGGAGAACGTTGGTGGTCAGGAAGCATACTCATTCACGGATGGGTTCTCGGGGTACTATCAAATCAAGATCACGCCGGAAGATAGGAGCAAAACAATCTTCGCAACAGAATGGGGCTTCTTTCAATACACCGTTATGCCATTTGGACTCAAGAATGCGCCAGCTATATTTTCGTGCATGGTTGTGGTTGTGTTCAAAGAATACATCCACAAGTTCTTGTAGGTCTATTTGGATGATTGGACTGTCTTTGGATTAGTTAAGCACCATGTAGCAAGCTTACGTTTGATGTTGGATGCTTGCCACTGACACCAAATTGCGCTGAACCTTAAGAAGTGCACATTCCTCATTCCCTTTGGAAACCTGCTAGGACATGTGGTCTGCAAACAAGGACTGATGGTGGACCTTCTGAAGATATCCGTTATTCTAAATCTGGAAGCACCGCGAAGTGTTAAACAACTGCGCTACTTTGGGGAACACTGGATATTATAGGAAGTTCATCAAAATTTATGCCCAAATAACAACACCAATGGAAAATCCACTGAAAAAAGGATGTTACATATTGCTAGAATGATTATTACATGAAGAGTTTGGATGTCCTGAAGGGGAAACTAGCCTCCGCTCCAATCCTGGTCTTCCCAAAATGGGATGTGGAATTTCATGTACATGTTGATGCGTCATGTATCGCGCTGGGATCCGTACTCACACAGGAGGGCATGGAGGAAGTGGATCACCTGATCGTGTTTTCCAGTCATGCGATTGTTCAAAGCAGGAAAGAAATATTCCACCACTGAGCGCGAGGGGTTGGCAATGGTGTACGCGCTCCAAAATACCGACACTATTTACTCGGAGGGCATTTCAAGATGTACACCAACCATTCCATGTTGAAATACCTGGTGAATACGGGACGAGATGCTATTAAATCCACAAATGACACTAAAAAAATTTGAAAAATGGGAAATTGACCTTGTGGGACCGATCAAACCTCAGGGAAAGATGGGCGCGTGCTACATCATCACTGCGATGGAGTACCTGACATGATGGGTGGAAGCGCAGCCAGTCAAGGACTGCACGACCGCTACAGCTGTAAAGTTTTTGTTCGAAAACGTGTTGACACGATTTGGTTGTCCAAAAATATTAATGAGTGATCACGGAACACATTTCCTAAATGAAACCATCAGCGTGCTCACATAAGAGTTTCAACTATCATCAGAAAAGTACACTGTACCACCCACAAGCAAATGGGACAGTAGAGGAATTCAACAAAATACTGGAGACTGCACTGACCAAAGTATCTAATGCGCAGCGAAATGACTGGGGACTACGCGTACCTGTCGTATTGTGGGCTTACAAGACAACGTGAAAGAAATTGACGGGACAGACACCTTTCCGGTTAGTCTATGGCATATAAGCTATCATGCAGATGGAATACATCGTACCTAGTCTACGAATAGCAGCGCTCACAAGCATGACGGACCGCGAAGCCCTAGAAGAAAGGCTCGCACAATTAGAAGAACTCGAGGAAGAATGGTTTCTAGCTAGATTTCATCAGCAGGTACAAAATAAGTGTGAAAATCCCTGGCACGACCACCATATCAAGTTGCGCACCTTCAAGATAAACAACTTAGTGCTGCTATATGATAGTAAGTTTGAACAATTTCTGAGACAATTCAGAATGCACTGGCTGGGACCATACATGGTTAAGGAGGTCACAGATGGAGCCGCAGTTCAGCTAGTCAAAATAAATGGAGAACCCTTCCTAGGCAAAGTAAACGACAATCACTTGAAGCCCTACATGGGTGGGCTGGCTATCTGACTAACTGGCCGAAGCACAGTCTTCGCGACCCGAGGATCCGGACAAGGGCGTGGGACTATAAACACATGTAGTAGATGCCGGTACCAAGGTAAGGACACAATTCAAACACAGATGATTTAGAAGTACAAATGCAACAGGTACAATAGGCAGCAGCTCAGTGCGTTGCGAACCTTTTAGCAGTGCGGGACCAGTTGGAGGGACTCCACACCAAGATCGCCACGCCGACAAAGTGACTCAAGGGTGAGTCATGATTTTTGTGTTTGGGGCCTGTTGGGTATCGGATTCCCCCAGAACATGTTTTGGGGCTCAATGCCTAGGTTTTGGTCAAATGTATTATAAGACTCCGTGAATTGAGGGCGCGGAGCGCGAAGTATAGGTTGAGTCATAGGGTTGTCCGCCCTAAGTGTTGTAATGTAATGTAATGTCATGTCGGCCTATCCATGGTCTGTGGACCATGGGATTGTATAAATAGAGTGAGGGTCTAAGATGTAAAGATAGCTAGGAATGAGTAGATTAGAGATAGAGGAATACGAATGGTTGGAGCATAGAGTAAGAGTCTAATTGTATTGGGTCGTAGTAATAGGAAGAGGCTCTACAGTTGACTGCACAGAGGCATAGTAGAGTCCACATCTAAGTGCGCGGACCCCTGCAACTGAGTGTGTAGGATGGTGTCGAGTTTCTAACCTTGAACAAAGAATAATAAAGAGAAGTTGATTCCAATTTCTGTACATCTGCTTGTCTATTTCATTCTATACATTTGTACCATTTTGTTTATCACGTGTACTTATATGAATGCTGGATATACTGTTAATTATCTCTAGAATTACATAGATAAGTTAAGTAATCGGATAATAACAGGTTAATAGTGAGGAACTTGGGTAATAATACAGATTTCACCCCGAGTAGGGTTGCGCGAAGGCAACATCACAAGTTGCGAAGGAATAATAGGTGTGTGTAGTGACGTTCACACAGGGTCAAACCATGGACCGTTAGAAGCTCATCAGGCATCCCCAGGGTGCGGAAACTTGGTTCTAGCACCCTCCTATACTATTTCGGGTGAGACCTCAATCCGCGCTCTGCGAACTGTTGCCAAAAGGGCTAGTAGTATCGAGATTTGTTTGGCTAAATCACCTCTGAACTTGGGTCAGGCCCATACAAGCCAAGAGTCCTTTTCCTACTTTCAAAAATATTGGTCCTCCTTATATGACTACATTGTCCCTTTCGGGACTTACCATTGGCTTGCCAGTATGGTTTTTTTCAACCTCCTTGGTTCAAAATGTCGTGATTTCTCTGCAATCGAGTACACCTCCAACTAGACAAAATAAACCTCTAGTTGAGTCCGCAGCTGAGTGTGCAGACCCCTGCAGCTGAGTGCATACGGTGGTGTCGAGTCTATAACCTTGAAAAAAGAATAATAAAGAGAAGTTGATTCCAATTTCTATACATTTGCTTGTCTATTGCATTCTATACATTTGTACCATTTTGTTTATCGCGTGCACTTATATGAATGTTGGATATACTGTTAATTATCACTAAATTACACAGATAAGTTAAGTAATCAGATAATAACAGGTTAATAGTGAGGAACTTGGGTAATAATATGGATTGCACCCCGAGTAGGGCTGTGCGAAGGCAACATCACAGGTTGCGAGGGACTAATAGGTGCACATAGTGATGTGTGCACAAGTTCAAACTGCGGACCGCTGAAAGCTCATCAGACATCCCCAGGGTGCGCAAATTGGTTCTAGCACCCTCCCATACTATTTCGGGTGAGACCTCAGTCTGCACTCCGCGGGCTATTGCCGAAAGGGCCAGTAGTACCAGGATTTGTTTAGCTAAATCACCTCTAAACCTGGGTCAGACCCATATAAGCCAAGAGTCCTTTTCCTACTTTCAGAAATATTGGTGCTCCTTATATGGCTACATTGTCCCTTCTGGGACTTACCATTGGCTTGCCAGTATGGTTTTTTCAACCTCCTTGGTTCAAAATGTCGTGATTTCTCCACAATCAAGTACATATCCAACTAGACAAAATAAACCTCCAGTTGATCCTTAATTTGACCCTTTACCTTCTTCCTCAGTTGTTTCTTCCTCTTTGTCTGGTGAAAGTATTGGTACTAGTAACCAGGTGGCTAAGAAGAAGAAGAAAGGGAAGAAGAAGAAGAAGAAGAAGAAGAAGAAGAAGAATTAGCAGAGGGGAAACCAAGCAACCATTTCTTTAAATGCAACATTTGATGAGAAACCATCCATCAAGCCTCACAAAGTTTGATATCCATGCAAACTTTGTAAGGGAGACCATCTTCTTTGAAATTTTCCTGGTATTCCTCAAGTCTTAGAAGAATGGTCTTCTCGTTCACATCATCCTGTGTCATCAACTTCTAGAGATCATGCTGGTGACACACCATCAACTAGTGGTAGTAAAGTTCATGGAAAGAAGGGTAAATTTAAGTTTCACTGTAGGTTATGTGAAGGGAATCACCCCATTCACCTTTGTCCCTATCTAGATGAAGCCAAAAAAGTGTTGGATAACTATCCTGTTCCTCTGCAACAACTTCCATCTGGTTATAGGAGACTCTCCGTTAATCCTTCACTAGTTGATGAATTGACTGACCAAAATCAACCATCAGTCAAACCCACTCTCTCTGAAAGTGAATCCTATGAGTCTATACCTGACCTAAATCAACAGGTCAAGGAAACATTTGACCTAATTTCACCTTCAGTTATCATATCTTTCCCATAGAGAGTGAGTATGATACCACTTAGGTTCTTTTTGTTTCTTTAGATTCTAATGAGCTTGGAGGAAACCCTCTTGTTCCATCAAGACAGGAGGAAAATCCTCCCGTTCTCGTAACTCAAGGGGAATATTCTCTTGTTCTTACAATACCCCCTCCAAGTAGTCTGGTCACTTTCTTTGATTGGAATCGATTGGAAGGATTTCATCTTCCTTCTTATGTGCCTTTCCATATCATAGTACAAGTTTGTAATATTATTGTATCTGACACTATTATAGATGAAGGTGCATCTGTGAGTATCCTTTCCTCCACTTCTTGGAAAGTGCTCGGTTCGCTACTCCTTTTGCCTATTACCTAGAATCTATTGGCTTTTAACAGAGGAACTAGTCAACCATTAGGGATCCTTCCTCAGTTTCCTATTACTTTGGGACGAAAAGTTGTTTATCTCAATGTGATGGTAGTCCCAGAACCTTTAGATTACAATTTACTTCTTGGGTGTGACTATGTTTATGACATGGGAGCTATTGTTTCAACACTCTTTAGAGTGGTTTGTTTCTAGCATGAAGGCAGATTGTCACCATTGACTAGCTTTCATTTCCTGGTCCAAATATGGCTTCCAGTCAGCCATCTTCCCTAAATGGACCTTTTGTACCAGTGGTATCATCCCCAACATGGGTTAATTATGTGAAAAAGCATTCCATGCCTACATCAACTGACGATCAATTCAATGATGTTGTACATTATGTACTGGGGGCATTAGAACCAGATCTCTCTAATGAATTCATTTCTATGGATCCCTTCCAGAGCATTGTTCTCCCATCTGATGAGAACCTCTTGGAAGTCATGACCTCTTATGAGTCGTGATTGAGGAAAATGAGGATAGATATTTTATTGTGTCATCCTCATTAAAAAATGAAACAGCTCTAATAGCATAGTTCCTTGTCTTGTGTCAATCTCATTAAAAAATGAAACAAGGAATACCAGGATAGTTCCTTGTCTTGTGTTAAGCTTGTTAAAAAATGAAACAAGGAGTATGAGCATAGTTCCTTATCTTGTGTCAAGCTCATTAAAAAATAAAGCAAGGAATATGAGGATAGTTCCTTGTCTTGTGTCAATCTCGTTAAAAAATGAAACAAGGAGTACGAGCATAGTTCCTTGTCTTGTGTCAAGCTCGTTAAAAATTGAAACAAGGAATCTAAGTAGAGTTCCTTGTCTTATGTCAAGCTCATTAAAAAATGAAACAAGGTCCCCTGGAGCAAAGTTCCAAGTCGAGTCTTTGAGTAGATCTCATAAAATCCTAGTCGAGTCTTTCACTTGATCTCATAAATGAACCTTCATTCCATCCACCTGATAGCCATGAGTAGTCTAATTCGGTGAATGTAATGAAGCTTGGGGGGCATCCACCTAGAATCGAGTCATCATGCTGGGGTCATGTAAACCAATCTCAGGCATAGTTTTTGTTTCAAGCTTGTGTAAAAATGAAACTGAATCCAAGCATAGTTTTTCATTTCAAGCTTGTGTAAACATGAAACTGAATCCAAGCATAGTTTTTCATTTCAAGCTTATGTAAACATGAAAATGAATCCAAGCATAGTTCCCCATGGTTAAACCTTGTGTAAAAACGAACCTGTCTCCATTTTAACCCTCGTGATTGCCATTCTATCAATCTCTTCTATCAGATGAGCCTTGGTTTTTTTTTCCTTTCATCGTCATTATCTTCTTGGCCGATCATACGCTTTCATTTGGTTGTTTAACCCTTCTTGAGGAACAACTGCAATGAGTGGTATTATTAGCCAGCCTCTTCACATAAATTAACATGTTTTGAGAAGTTCCAACATCACCGGAACCAGTTGCTATCTTAGACATCACTCATTCCTCAAAGTTGGAGTCCTCTTTAAGCTTATTGAACGCGGGATCCCCCAAGGGCAGTTTTGGGGCTTAGAGCCCATATTTTGGTCCAATTTTGTAATTCCAATGTAAAGCTTCTGCATTTTGTGGGCGCGGAGCGTGTAGTTGTTAAAGAGTCATAGGGTTGTCTGCCCTTATTTTGATAATGTAATGTCAGTTGTAAAAGATCTACCCATGGTCTGTGGACCATGGGATTGTATAAATTGAGTGAAGCTCTAAGTAGTCAAAGGCATCTAATATCTAAGAAAGAATCAATGACGAAGATGTAAAAGAGATAGTTATGAAGTGTAAGTCTAAGTTTTGGGTTGTAGCATAGGTAGAGGCTCTGCAGCTGAATGCGCAGAGGCCTAGTAGTCTGCAAATGAGTGCGCATTGCAAGTCGAGTCTGTAATCATCTGCAAGTATTAATAAAGAGAACTTTCCTATAAATTCTATGTCTTATTTCATGTTTATGCGTTTTTTATATTGGGTATGAATTTCACTTCTAATGCTGATATGATGCACGAATGTGTATAATTGTATTGGTTAAGTGAATGCAAGTAATAACATTTGTTTATGTGAAGCTAACTAAGATTTTCTAATAAGATAAGTAAGATACTTAGCCTAGTTTAGGAAATATCACAGTTCGCTGCCCTAGTAGAGCGAAAGGACTTCAGCCCCTGGTTAAGGCTACGTGAAAGCTGAGTGTAACACTTTGCGAAGGTACTAGAGGGTAGAATAGAGTGTGAAGAACCCTGCACGAAGGCATGAATACTTGGAAATGACCGACATCATACCATCTCAAGGGTGCAGAAACTTGGTTCCAACACCCCCCATACTGATTCGGGTGAGACTTCAGTCCACGCTCCATGGGATGATGCCCAAAGGGCCAGTAGTGTAGGGATTTGTTTGGATAACTAACACTGAATGTGGGTCAGGCCTCGTCAAGCCAACAAATGGTTCCGTTGTCAGGACTGAAATCTGTATAAGAGATGTGTGATGTGGTATCATTAGAGTCTAACTAAGAAATAAATCTAAGGATGGTTGGACAAAATACTTCACAAACTTGCGGCGTAAGAAAACAGAAACCCACGATTATCAAAAGAATAGTGGTTAGATAGCTCCCTGTATGTGGAGATCCACGAAATATTTTTTGCATTCTTCCCTATTGAGCTATATGAGTGGATCGCAAAGCTAGAAGATAGCCAAGGAAGGTGGAAACTTGACGGTCCTATTATGTGGACCCTAGAGCTAGTGCTAAGGTTGGAAGCATCAGAGGACAAGATTGCACGTGCTGTCGATCATTAGGTCGATTGCATTATAGGAGGATTTGTTACTGAGTTCGCAGTCGACACCTTAGTCAGCTACAGTGAGGCAGAGCGACGCTTTCTCAAAGGACCATGAGGTAAGTACGTAAAGTCTTTGAATACTTGGATTAAAATGTTGTTGTACGAAAAGCGGGTTATGCAGTTACCTTGATGTTTAGGGCTATGCGAAGTGGAATGGTTTACAAGAATGAAGGAAATAATGATCCAGAAAATAGCCCCTTGATTTCACCTCTGTGAGGGGATGAGGAAGAGCTCACGAAGGTCTCTCTACAAAGTTCTATTCATCTGATAAGACAAAGAATTCCATGAATCCCACCCCCGTGCACACCACCATCGGCTTCACCTCCATCACCTCCATATTCACCCGTACCACCTCCACCACCACTGTGATTCAGTATGGAAAGCAGAGTGAAGTTGGCTTTGTTCAAAGGCTTTGGAATTGAGGATCTGGACCAATTCTGTTTCGTAGTGAAGGTTGTATGGGAAGCTCAAGGTGTTACAAATCACCATATAAAGAAAGCAACAATGGTTAGCGCCCTTCAGGATCGCGCACTGACCTGGTATATTAAATACTCCAATGATAACCCTAATGTGAGAGTAGCAGACATCGAAGCAACACTCAATAAGGAATTTAGCAAGCCTAAATCTGAAGCAGAGTCAATTATTGGATTCAAAGGAATCACGATGCTACTAGGCGAGATGCCTTGGGAACTAGATCAGTGGCTGAAATGTACGATTCACAAAGCCAATATGAATCTGATAGATGGAAAACATCGTGAGTGGTTTGTAGCTTCGCTACTACCACACCTAAGGAGTGCGTTGTCGCAGCAGAAGATAAAAAATCAGGCAAAGGACTTGGATATTGCTATGAGACTACATGAGACCCTGATGCAAGATACTAATATGGGAGTCCAGCAAATCCATGCGCAGTTGAAGAATCTATTCCTTGAGATGCAAAGCTTGAAGCAGGACAGGACAGTTCAACCAGAAGTACGCGAAGAAGTGTGTTGCATGAAATGCAAGAGTTTGGGTCATGACAAAGACCACTGCTCGGTCTTTACAAATTACCTTGTAGGAGGAGGATTGATGCCTTTAAGACTAAAAACTAAAGCAGGACATAGCATGGCACCTGCTTTGTGGTGCGCTATCTGTCAAGTAGCCAGAAAGCATGCCATGGATAACTACCACTTGTTACAGAAGTATATGCAAGCTTCGCAACAATTGTTTTGTAACTTTTGTAGGTCGGTGGGACATGATGAGCATACTTGTAGGAGCTATAAATTGATGATGGATATAGCTCCTACCTACAAGGTTTAGGCCGAAATGCGGCCCCTTGACCAGAATGCAGGGATGGCACGAACAGGATTTCAGGGGCGCGGAAGAAGCTGAGGTGGAGGAGGACCTAGTAGAGGTCGAAAATAGTTGATTTGCTACAATTGCGGAGGGCCAAGACACTATGCCCGCAATTGCACTAATACAATATGCTCATCGTGCAAGTATTGCACACTGTTTGATCATGAGACAGAAGATTATCCTACGTTGATAGCTAGGATCCATGACAAAGGAGTGCTACCACCTCCCCCAAATCATAACTTGCAGATGATGAGGTTTGAGCCGCATGAGGAACATCCGAACAAAAATATTGTGCTTCAAAGTGGAATCATGATGGGAGATGACAAAGGAAAACAACCTAAAGGAAGCACCTGGGTTTGAAAATCCCCAGCGAAAGAAGCTGAGTTTGATTTGGAGCGCACTTGGGAAACCTTCATGGAAGCTAAGAATAGCTTCACTGAGGCCTCCACATTAGGAAGCAAAGATATGCTTGGGCCAGAGATGGACCCCTCTATGCTCACTACTTTCCTCAAAACTTGTATGAAGTTACTACGTGATAGCAAGGCTGTGAAAGGGTTACAGGAACTTATCAATATATGTGTGAGGATCATGCCAAGTGAACCACGTGTAGTCAGAAAGATCGAAAAGCATAAAACAAGGATGGGGCGTGAAATGAAACTGACCGCGCATATTGGAGAATACAAGATGGATCAAGTCATTCTGGATTTGGGATCAGATGCGAACATATTTAACGAAACAGACTTGGTAGCAAATGGGAATACCTGCACTGCAATGGTCTCCGATTTAGCTGAGAATGGCGAACCAACAGAAAATCATACCCATGGGGTGATTGTAGGGAATAACTGTGGATATTGAGAGAGTGAGTGCCCTGGAAGATTTTGAAGTAATAGAAATTGTTGATGCCAACAATCCCTACCCCCGTGCTCCTGGGAATTGACTGGGACACTGATATGAATAGGGTAATCAATTTGAAGAAGTGAAAGATGATCTTTGAGAAGACGTCATTGTGTGTAATAGTAGCCCTAGATCTTGCCAAAGGATTGCGCTATACAGAACCAGTTCACCGAGTGTAACACTTTGCGAAGGTACTGGAGGGTAGAACAGAGAGCGAAGCAACCTGTAAGAAGGAACAAATAGTTGGAAATAACCAACATCATACCATCTCAAGGGTGTGGAAACTTGGTTCGAGCATCCCCCCATACTGCTTCGGGTGAGACTTCAGTCCGTGCTCCGTGTGTTGACGCAGAAAGGGCCAGTAGTGTAGGGATTTGTTTGGATAACTAATGTTGAACCTGGCTCAGGCCCCCTCAAGCCATCGAAGCTCTTTTCAGACTCTCTAAATATGAAGATATTACCGAGTGCTTGTCCTTTTCAGCTTATTAACGGATTGGAAATGACATCTACTTAGTATAAGTTTAACCCTTTTTCAGGCTAAGATAGATTATTTACAAAAAAGGAATACGTTGACCAAACATGGCCAATAGGTTTTCTCTTGTATTCTTGTACGCTTTTTCAGGCTTGAGAGACAAATCTATTAAAAAGAACTTGTGGAGTTTTCTTTTCTTCCCTTTTCAAACTCTCTAAACATGAAAAGGACTGAGTTATGTTTTTCATTAAACTCGTTAAAACATCAAATAGTGACAAACTTGTCGATCATGACAAGACCGAGTTTCACCTTCACTGGACTCATTAAAACATCACATAGCAATGGATTCACTCGAAGGGTGGAATTATACAACAAGCATATGTTATCCTCCTAAAGCTTGATAAAAAATAAATAGGTACTGGTCACCAATGAATGGGGAAAATGGAATAAGGGGTAAACCACTTTTGGTAGCAGGTCTCTCTTGAACATGACACTTTCACAACATCACCATGACTATTTGGGTTGGGTTATTAGCTTGATGGTTATCATACCGTTGGTCTATCATAACATCCATCACTTTGTTTTGGGTCAATGCTACCAATTCATTTCAGTTTCACTGACATGTTCAAGAGAAGTCATTCAGTTAAAATTCATCCTTTGCAGTACCATAAACCTTCATTTTCATGACTTCCATTCCTGAACCTTGTCTCATTAGTCAAATTCCTTCTCCAAAATCATTACACTCGTTTTGTGTCATTGATGTGGGATACATCAAGGCCCTCCTACGAAGAGTCGCTTCTTGTCGACATCAGCTCATTATCCAAGAAGTTGACTTAGAAACACCCTCCAAATACGTTGAGGCTTGCATACATCAATGGTAGGTTTCTCGCTTCCGGTGATAGGTTGATATCACTGGTCTTCAACCGAAAGACTTTGTATGGTGTTCAACATCAAAATACATTCACACCATGCATAATGTACTGTAGTACCTTGAGGATCATTATCATTATCGGTGATTTCTCTCACCTTTGTTAACAACTTACATCATTGGCTGGTAATCAGACAATGTCTTCCCAGGTTCGACTTCAAATCACATATTTGCATGGTTAGACTCGTACTTGAGTGAACGATTGAACGAGATAGAAGACCCCTGATCTAGTTTCATCCATTCGGGCTACAATTTCAGGAAATGTACCAAATCATCTGTATAATGGATTTACATTGATGGTCATTCTGATCATGGGTCTATATCTGTAGATGACTGTCTATGTACTTGTAATGAAAGTTTATATGCTGAGAATGGGCATGCCTTCCCTCAAAAATTCATGAGAAAAAATCAAAATATCATGATATTATGTATTGTAATCGATGCAGGTCACTAACCACTTCGAAACCCCCTCATCACATCATAAAGCATATCACTCGACATTATTATTTTCGACTTCATGATTTAGGGGGCAGCTGTTACAGATCCATTTGGGCACATCTCTCCCATCATCCATATGAGTGTTTTAGGGCTCATCAAACCCTAATTTCAGTTGCTACATGCCCTAAACAAGTCAACATTTTGAATGCCTCCTTCCCAAACAGTTTCATGGCCTAAAGACATCTTGAAATGACCTCTAGAGAGACCAACGTAGATAGGGCCATGTAAGAGTGTGCTACAGAGTAGTTAAGTCCATGCAAAGGTGCTCTGCAGAGCACTTAGGCCCTCTTTGACATGTGCTGGGTGAGTTTGAGTGAAATTCACATAGGGTTTGGGGAATATTCTTATCTTCTGGAGCCTTCTAGAATATTACCACACTTATCATCTCCTATGAGCTCAAAAATGGATGAGGAATGAGTTAATATACCTCCTATCCTCTCAACCCTTCCTCCATGGAACTAATTCTAAGTATGGAAGGCCATTCAATACCCTCATTGATGACAAAACCTCCTCCATATTCCTATAAATTGAGAACTCATATAAGTGATCAAAGGCTATACTTTGATGAATTGTAAGGAGATAATGTTAGTTTGAGAATTGAGACTATTGTAAGTGTCGTTATGATGTCGAATTTTCATGCTTACAATGTGATGTGGATGGAACCAAAGCTGGAAGAGTGACTTCGAATCAGGCTTCATGGTTGTAATTCTTCCTTCTATTCAATAAAGTATTTACACCTTTTTCCATATGTTTATCTTGATATGTGATGCTTATATGTGTGAATGTATATGATTCCATTTACTTGTAGTCAATAGATCTTTTTCTTTGATTGGTTCTTTGTCTTCTATTGATGTTTACATGTACTTCTCAAGTGTGTTGAGTACAGGAAGGAGTGACAGGATCGATACAAAGGAGACAAGAGGAAAGTGAAAGTACAATTAGGTCCTCTCATTCTCTTTGTCTTATCTATTGTTTATAGAAAAAGGTTAAAGTGCTTTAAACTGTTGTTCTAAATATGGCTACTTATCTAGGGAATTAGTATTTATCCGTAGATACCAAATTCTTCATAACAGGTAGAGATTACATCAAATATCAAGTTACAAAAACCTTTTATTTACGAATAATTATTAAGCCATCCTCATGATCTTAACATGAACCATTTCTGCTACTAAAAATGAATAAATACATCAGAGAAAAATAATTTAAGTTTCATGCATATACCAAGAATGAGTCATACAAGTTTCATCCATTCGTAATGAGATTGTTGCATATTGAATCACAATTGTTTATACTTCAACCAATGTGTCAAAGATAATGAGACCAATGCCAACATCAATAAAAAATAGAAACTATGCCCACATAACACTTGTCATCAAGGAAAATCATCAATTTTAAAATCAAATCATTAGTCATCAGATCAAAACCTATTTTTTTGTATCACAGTGAGTTTTACCAATCCATAACATATCTTAGAATCAAGTCAAAATTATCATGCATATTGTAAAAAGTCAAACACTTCTTATCTATATCATTCAACCAACTCTAGTAAAACTCTTGAAACTATTATCAAATACTATCATATACTAGCATAAATGGTAATGACATATTGATATGCATATTCCAATCACCTGCAAAAATACGTTTAGTCAACATATTCACATTATAGTAAGTCAAACATTCAAACTTCCCTGCTAACAGGACATTCTACTGTGTGCTCGATGTTTGTAGGACTATCCTTCAGGTCAACTTATTATTTCATGGACAAAGCTTCACTTTTGCGTCCTATAGGCATAAACCCACCCATAGGCTTTATTCTGTGCTATTAAGGCTTAGAGAATGTAAACCTCTTTCTTCTTAGACCAAAAAATTGCTACAAACAAACAATATTATATATTTATCTATTCATATCCATAAATCTTATTTCAACAATAAATAATATTCTGTATATATAATGAAAATTATAATAGGTTTAGGGATCTTATGGATAGATTCTCCCTCTTAATGAGCAACCCCTTCAACTATTAATATTCAAGTCATAAACCTGTCTATAATATTGTCATGCATCAACAAAACTAATAGATCATAAAATCAAAGTATATATGGTTCTAACACATATATTCATTATTTTCATAACACATTAGCATCAACTACTTCATCATTAAATCAAGACATCAAGCTTTCATCAAGGGTTAGTGTCAAATAGTTAATAGGAGTATCATTCAAGAATCATGATCACAACATCACTTCTTTATCACATAACTAAATCCATCAGGTTAGGGCATTTAATTTTAGCAAATGAAATAATTACAAATCTCATCAAAACTTAACCATGGTCAACAAAAGATCATGAATATCAATAATTCTATCATCATGATTATCATGCTTATCACAAGCATTATCAATAATGTCAAGATACCATATGTAAGGATTAATATGCAAGCCTTCTTTATGAGATCAAGATATCCAAAATAGTATATGTTAGCCAAACATCAAGTATACCAATATATCAAAAATCAAGTTCTTTATGTAGCTATTGTATCACCTACAACCACCCTCCAAAATGTTTCCTATGCTTTGTTTTGGAGCTTCCCTTCTAAATCACATCAGCTCATCTTGCACTGATCAAGGTACTTGTGATTTGATTGAGCCTTGTCCTTTTCATCTTGGCTTGTGTTTGCTTACTTGGTTTACTGTATAATCCACAAGATGATCTCTTAACTTGGTCTTTATCAAGTTCTAGGCTTTCCTTAGAGAACTATATAATCCATGAGGGAAACTAGCCTCGTTCCCAGGAATTTCATAGTCGAAGCTGCCAGTGAGCCTTGAGCTCACGAATTGTGTAGGTGCAGACATGAGAGGAAGCTCAGATCCACTCAACCTACAAATTGCACAAAACCCACTGTTCTTAGAAATTGCACAGTGTGTGAGCCAGAGAGTTTCCCAGTCCTTCCCAGAATTGTGCAATATTTCTAGGCAATGTATGGTAGGTTCCCCCCAGAAAAGAAAGAAAAATAAATGGAAAGAAGCATCCCTAGGAAGTAGGGATCTATTATTAGTTTCCTGAAGGTGGAACATTTCTATCTTTAGAAGTTTCCTCCAAGTGTATCTTTTGTCCTTGATCTCAGGCATGTGCATCATAAATTCCAATTTGCTTAATTTTATGTAATGAAAACCTATGGAGCTCATTTGTACATTTGATCACCTAGCTCTAACATTCCTGAGGAGATCAACGAGCCTTCAGATTATTGTCGTCTCTTTTCTTGGTGAGTTTTTGCTTTATCGTATTTTGCCACTTTTTCTATCGCTTTTTGTTGTTTATCTTGTGTGAGTGTTGTTTCACTTGTTTCTTTGCACAATTTCTTGGGTTTTAACTTGTTTTAGCTTGTGTAAGTGCAGTTTCAATTTATAGATTTCCTTTCCCAAGTATCACAGGATTTTTCCCAATTTTGCACCAACGGATGCCGTTGTGGCGACTCTCTTCACATGATTCATTTTCCTTCAGTTTAATAAATTGTTTCTATTGTTTCACATGTATGCATCTACACTTAGTCAGATCTACACTAAGTTTCACATAATCCTTTAGTTTTTCTTTTTTTTTTCACACTCCCCATGGGGAGATCTAGGTCCCTTTGTCTGAAGATCACACTTCACTGCATTTGTTGTGCATTCTGGGAGCTCAAGGACTATACCTTGGCTTCTCAAATTACATAGAGACTATCCTAGATTGTCTCCAACTATGCAATATGTAGTTCCAAGAGCTAGTATCCCAGCTTGGCCACTGGGATTGCACAATTCGCAGTCTCTCCTAGGTCCTGACCCTTACTAAATTGCACATTGTGCAGTCCCAGTCATCAAGCTTCCACATTGACTATTGGGACTACATAGTACGTAGTTCCCACAGTCAATTAGTCACCCCTGCCAGTCAAAATTGTGCAATCCCTCTCATCATATGCCCTGATTACTGCTTGATCATGTTGTGAAGTTATATTTGCAAGAGCTAATGTTTGTTTTCCATGAGTGTCCTTTATATCCCATAGGTACCACACTCATGAAGCACTTTTCTCCAGCAAGAATTGTACCATGACAAAAAAGACAGCTGCTTCAAGGGATATCACTGAAAGTAGTACCGGGGAAGCAGTTGAGCAAGCGCTAGTTAACTTGCCAATATATGTGGACACTCAACTATTCATAGAAATGGAGTCAACAGTAACATGGTAGCAAGTCTAGTAGTAGTAGCAGAAGGAAAAAATCTAGTACACGATTAGGTAAAAAGGAAGTTGCTAATAGAATAGAGGAAGAGAAAAGGTTCAAGGTGAAAGAAGATTCAATCTTCATGTAGACAACTTTGGTAGCAGAAGTAAAAGGAACCAGAGGATACATAAAATATAGCATAGGAAGAGATAGAAGCAGATATTGAAGGTAGAAAAATTTAGATTGCAACAAACAGAACAAGAAATGAAGGAAGAATGGGAGTTGAGGAAATAATAGGAAGAGAAGCAGAAATAGGAAAAGGGACAAAGGAAAGGCATGATGAAGGAGCAAACAATGACCATACAAGTTGATGATACGGAACAACTGACAGTTGAGGAAGACGATGAAAATATGTAGGATTGCGAGCTTTCTCAGTAGATTGAGCAACTGATCAAAGTGATAGACATGGAGTTGGAGCATGAGCCACAAAATGAAGACACTAACATTATGCCGAGAGCACCATAGGTCATCTCTCAGTCTCCACCACCTCTAGTGTTAGGACCTATCCTGAGCGAATAATGAGAATTTGTTCTTCTTGATGACGATGAATTCATGGATGTGAACAATCTAATATTTCGTGAGCTGCATAAAAGGATTGTATACGAACAGAGGAACAAATTTCTAGATGATCACGCATCACTTGCATTCATCAAGGAAAGGGTGATAGTGTCAGACACCGAGAAACATCTAGCTACCCTTGTCGATGCTAGCTTTGCCTATGCAGGAGAAACAACCTCAAATGTTAAGTACCTATTGGCCAAGAATGAAGATTTGGAAAAGAACTTGTAGGCTTCCAGGCAAGAGGCAGAACTACTTGGATAGCATAGTGAAATTTCCACAATGAGAGAGATGAGGAAAGCGATACTTGATGAAGTATCAACACTTGAGAGTACCATGTGGAAGCTCTATGATATATTTTTCACCGTGCATAAAGAAATTTTCTGTGTGCATGGATTACAGCAATAGAGCAAAGAGTTTGTCCACAATCTCAAGAACATTCATGCCGCCATCACCCATGTACATGAGTGGACAATGTAGTACAAAGGGGCCCCGATTCACTTAGCAAAGAAGATGAAGCTGCAAGTAGAGCTGGAGAAAGGAAAAGGTCTGGATGTTGATTTAGAACTATGAGAAACTTGCCCCATTCATCAGAAACACACATGCCTCATATGCACGGTTGTACAATAGTTTGGATGTCATGGTGAGAACTCATAGGATCCCATCAATTCATTCCTCACCAAGGCTAGACCTAAGAAAAAAGTCCAGCTAGAGATCGATGAGTACATTGGGTAGCTAAGGCGAGAGGCCACTAGGGATGACTTACTCACACATAGCATGCATAAGTACATTGGTGGTCTTGTCATGGTCAATAGCATGATGCACATGCTTTAGAATGACTTGAGCACAGGTTTCAATACCATATACCCGGATGCGATGGAGGCAAGAGTCTACAATTGGAAAGACACCATCAAGTAGTTTGGGGACATCATCATGTAGAACCAAGCTTGGCATCAATATGTGACTGAGATGCACCAAGTGGAGGTTGCTGAGTTGGTATTTCCCCAAACTTCAGAGTCATAGTGTTTTGTCTTATTAGGCTATCTCTAGCCTATTTTGCCTCACATGGTTACATGTGGAAAATGTAATATTATTTGTATATATGTTGTAAATCAAATTCCAAGTGTCATTAGTGGAATTAGAAAGGTTACCATGTTATGTAATGAGTTATTTGTAAAGAAGTTGAAGATTCATGAGGAAAGTCAAAGAGTCACAAAGGGGGATTTCAAGGGTCACCTCACCCTTTGTTATAAATAGAAAACCTCATAACTCATAGAACAGGCTTTTGGGAGCCAAGCTTTTGGCTAGGCTTAGGCTTAGAAAAGGCTTGGGAGTATTCTAACGAGCCTTGTCTTCTCCATAGCATAGAGCGAGTACACTTCTTTGGAGGAGGAGGTGTTCTTGACTATAATGTTCCACTATTGGGGCTAGTGGTCGTCAATGGTGTATGTGTGGATGGAACTTTAACTTATAATAATAATACTCTAGCCAACACACTTTCATGCATATGTTTTTATTTTAGTTTAAATATTTTGGTTGCTTTAGCAATTTATGTTGTTTAAATTACATATTTTCTTATGAACTACTTTGTACGAAATTGTATGAATCTTGTTGGCTGCGTGTTGTAGGATTAACCCATCACTTTAATTTGTGGACTATTTTTCGTTTTAGCTTGTGATGTCACTCCACTCGTGTGTTCCTTTCAAGATGTGTACTATTACAGGATTTGAAGGGGCACACTTCCTTTCCCCCTCGGTGTGTCAAAACCTTCATGCATTGAACTTGACTCTTCACAGGGTCACACACTTTTTTCCGCCCAAAGTTATCATACTTATCTTTGTGCACTACCATGGTCAAGGCATTACATTACCACCCACTACTAGGAATCCTACTCCAAACGATTTGAGGTCCAGTTGGGACTTCTTCTCGGGGAGATCCATTGAATGTTGGTGGGTCCAACACTATCAACAATAACTCTACCATGACTTAATAGAATGTAAGTTACTTTCTCAATACTAAATGCATCATCTCATCATGAGTACCATGAATCAAAATTTAATATGCATGAGCCATTTGTGAAGGAGACATTATCTTCATACCTTAGGGCTTACCTTGACATCCAATATTACAGTTGAAACATAACATTAAAACAATATACTATGCATAGCTTGTAGTATTCAAATACCCACACACCTTATTTACAGGGGAAACTTGTAGCACTTTGTTACCTTTTCATCAAGTGACTTTTTTCTAGTTCTTATTTTCTTGCACTAGCCATGATCCTTAGGAAGGATCCACTTATAAAATCTTATCAGGAGGTTGGAAGCATCCAAATACTTAGATATACATGAAAAAATTATAATTAATAATCAAAGAAGTCGAAGAAGAGGTTACGAAGAAGAGGAAGTCGAAGTGCTGGGCTAGATCTCTCTCTCTTGAGAAGGTCGAAGTTAGGGCTTCTGCGTTGGGACCATCTTTGGTTCGATCTTGGAAGAAGAACGAAAGTGAAGGTTTATTAGGGTGTCTCATTAGCCCTAAGAGTCAAGAAAATGCAAGGGACGGGAGGAGAAGGCTAATCAAGGGATATAGAAGTCTCCAAGAGAAGCATCAACAATTGCCGGGAGACAAAATTTTGGATCTACAGTGGGATGTCAAAGTTAGTGTAGCAGGAGGCTGAATTGATCTTGATCTTGGAGGGAATTTGTCTGAGTCACTAGGTCATGGTATTCATCAATTGAAGAATCTATAAGAAGAGGAGATTTACGGGTTTCCACCTCAAGAGGAGGGCTTTTGGCCCTGACTTGTAGTCTATATACTGTGTCATTATTCTTATTGTCTTGGTAGCTATTTGATGTAGTGCACACTGTTATAATAAGGATCAAAGCTAATATGTAAAAGGGTAACACGAACAATTATCAAGTTAAGATAATTAAAATATTTACTGCCTTATTGAATTCTCAACATTGTATTAGACCTAAGGTTATGTTGTAGCGGCTCCAACCACCCTCCAAAATTTGCGCTCGAATGAAAGTTTTGGAGCCTACCATGGATCTTGTGATCATTCGTTCATTGGTCACATATTGGTAAGGTGATGATCTGAAGCCCCATCCTTGATAGTAATATATTTTTCATGTTCTCATCTTTACACAATATGTGTCATCTTTGGGCATCGATATTATTCTTTTTCATGCAAAGGGAAGTTTGTTATGCTTCGAGGGGAAATATTTGTGTGTATGGGTTGTTCTCATCACATAGACATGTTTCACACTCACTTCATGCACTCCTCACACAAAAGTTGTTGCATCAAGAAATGTATGTTTTATAAATTCTGGTTGGTCTATGTCATATCACTAAGTGTTCGTATGTGATCATAGTCAAGTCCTATCACTGTTTACACCAGTTTCACAGATCTCACACTTAGTCAGTTTCCCAATCAACCTAGCCTCATCCCACTTTCCAGAACTTCACACTCTACTTCTGTAATCCTCAAGATTTTTCCCTTGCCTGTTGGAACTATGCAATGTGCAGAGACACCATCCTCCCTTGGCATCCAAAACTTCATAATGGCTTTCTCTAGTGTCCCTCCCCTAGCCGTAACCCACTGTCATTAGAAATTGTGCAACATTGTCCCTCATCTGTTTAGTTTGTCTTGCAACCTGAAGTTGTGCAGATGTGTCCTCCCAGGACCCAACCCACAATAGTTCCTTGCACTTAGAAGCTATGCAGTATTGACTCTCATTTGCCAAGGCTGCAATGCACTCAAAAACTACGGATATGTGTCCTCCAAGGACTCATATTGTAGCAGTGCCTTGCACTTAGAAACTGCATAGTATTGCCTCTCAGCTGCCCAAGCTACAATGAAATCAGAAACTGCATAGAGGTGTCTTCTCAGGGCCTCATCCTAGTAGCAATCACTCACCATTGAAATTGCACAGATCTATCTCTTGGTGACTACAAGATAGGATGACATGCTAGATCACTCTCAAGGAGTTGAGGTGAAGGATCAAGAAACTAAGTTACAATAAAAGATCAGGACTATATCCAAACTTCATCGGATACAGGATTATCTCAAGGGTAAGTATGGTAAGTGAAGTATATATTTTGAAGTACATCTCTTAGTGTAGATTGAAGGATAACTTGTCATTATCATATCATTATCTCTTCAATAAAATTCATGTTTACAAGAACTAAAATTCATTCCATGAGTTTCCTCTACGTGTGTTTCTTCCTTTTTGCTTGCTAAACCAACTATCATCTTTGGCATGTTGATTGCTACGTCATGCTTAAGATTCGGTTTTGGTGACTTCAAAGGTTTGTATTTGTGTGTTTGGGTTGTCTTAGCTATGTGAACACCCGTCGCACTCACACATAAAGTTGTAAGCACTGGCACGCAAGTGTCGCCATGGTTGTCTGAAGGTCTATCCCAAGTGTTGCACTTGTCACTTTCACCACTAGACCTCCCCATAGAGGGTCATGTTTTGCTATGTTTTCCCAATGTTTTGTGTTGTCGTGGTGTCATTTATGATAAGTGTGTGATTCCAATGTCGAGTTATCACTAGTTCACTTGTTATCACACGTGGCCATTTTTCTTGAAAAATTGTCGACTAGAAAACCTTCGTTCAACCAGACCCCGACTGAGATGCACTATGCGGTCTCAGCTCTCATTGACCCTACTCTACTGCCCAGGAATGCACAGAGCTTGAGGCTATCCTTCGGGGAGACCTGCACTGTGCAATCCTAGAAGTGAGAAAGTTTCCTATCTCCCATAACTATGCAGAAGTTTTCACCAAGTCTGATCCAATCTACACTTCCTGTAATATCACTCATCAAGCCTTCCTCTAGTCTATCGAAAACTTGAACTACATTATGACCCGGGGCTGCACTACTCCCCAAAGCTGCACAGAGGTTTCCCAGTTGCATGCCCTGTACTGTCTGTAGAAACTACGTAGTCATGTGAGTCAGGCCCATGCTTTCAGTCATGGCACTATTCCAAGGAATTGCGAAGATTTAACTAGCAGATCCCTTGCTGGCTTGCCCTGTTCTCCCTCTCATAATTGTGCAAATCTGGTTGACAGGCCCCCTGCTAGCTTTCCCTATTGTCCCTGAAAATTGCACAGATATGGCTGGTACACCTGCTACTACCTTGCTTTGCACTGTTTCTGAAAAATGTGCAGCAACTGCCTATCCTTCACTATCTCCTAAAAATACATAGTTATGACTAGCAATTCCCCACAACATGGCATGCCCTGCTTTGGAAAATTGCACAAAATTTCCTGATAGTGTCCCTTGCTGCTCAGCTCTATCTCTCTTAGAGAATCTATGTAGATTCTCAGTTGGACCCTGAGTGACTTGACTAATCCTCACCTTGAAAAATTCGTAGAACTATCCAACAGTTTCCGTGGACACCCTGCTTTGTCTTCCTCCAAGGAATTATGTAGTTCTGTCCAGGTGGGTTCCACCTTGTAGTTGTCATTGCTATCCTAGATTGCACAAATCTACCTCCTAGTGACATCTCCACAGTCATGTGAGTCAGACCCTTGTTGCCTATCACTGCAATGTTCCAAAGACTCGCGAAGATTTGACTAGCAGGTCCCTTGCTGGCTTGCCCCATTCTCCCTCTCAAAATTACGTAGATCTAACTGACAGGCCCCCTATTGGATTTCCCTACTATCCTTGAAAATTGTGTAGATTTGGCTGGTACACCTTCTACTACCCCGCTCTACACTATTTCTAGAAACTGTGCAACAACTGCCTATCCTGTACTATCTCCCATAAATACGCAGTTATGACTAGCAACTCCCCACAGCCTAGCATGCCCTTCTCTCTAAAATTGCACAGAATTTCTTGACAGTGTCCCTTGTTGCTCAGCTCTGTCTCTCTCAGAGAATCTGTGCAGATTCTCAGCTGGACCCCAAGTGATTTGGCCAATCCTCACCTTGAAAAATGCGTAGAACTATCCAATAATTCCCCCAAACACCTTGCCTTGTCTTCCTCTAAGGAATTGCACAGTTCTATCCAGTTAGATTCCACCTTGTAGTTGTTAATGCTATCCCAGATTGTGCAAATCTACCTCCTAGTGACATCTACACAGTTTTTCCCATCATTCCTTTGGATCCTCTCATCCTGGCTTGAGATGTACTCTGTGAAGTCTTAGTGTTTTATCCATCCTCCTTGTCACCTCCACCCGAAACATGAGAACAATGTATCATGCTAGGTTAGGAGGTTTTGGATTTGATGTCGTCCCATCATGAGTGAATTGCAGGAACAAGTACATTGATGGATGATGGCACAATGATGAATGAGATGAAGAAGGAGCACATGCTATAAGACTTTCTTGTAGTTGAGCATACATATGAAGCATATCAAACAACAAGCAAAGAAACACATGCATGGAATCATCTTGTGAAGACAAAGACCATTGAAGACCCCGCAACACCAAGCTATGCATAGATGAAGACAAAGTACATTCAACGACACAACCATCACTTAATATCACAACAAATTGACAAGGACACCACAGTTAGCCATTACATGTCAATAGTGTCATGTCGAGTTGCGTTATGAGTTGTTTCAACCAACTCACTACTATGAGTTGTAACTATTGTAATTATATGTAATGTAAAGTGAAATTCCAAGTGTCATTAGTGGAATGCAAACAATCATATTTAATGTAAAGAGTTATATGTAACGAAGTTGAAGTGTCATGAGGGTAGTCCAAGAGTCTCAAAGGTTAATTTCAAGGGTCACCTCACCCTTTGCTATATATAGAACCTCATAACTCATAGAAGAGGATTTTGGTAGCCAAGATTTTTCTAGGCATTTCTTAGAGAGGGCTTGGAGAGTATTGTGATGAGCCTTGGATTCTCCTTAGTGCAAAGCGAGTACATCTCTTTGGAGGAACAAGTGGTGTTGATTTTAATGTTCAACTATTGGGGCTAGTAGCTGTCACAGTTGTATGTATGGATGGAACTTTCACTTTTTAATATAACAAAGCCAACATGTTTCATGCATACGTTGTTACTGTAGTTTGACTATTCTGGTTACTTTAGAAATGTATGTAGTTTTAACTTACACATTTATGTATGGACTATTATGTATGTGATTGTATGAATCTATTGAAGCGTGTTTTTGGTTTAACCCATCACTTTGGATTGTTGACTTGTTAGGCCCCTATAATACTAGTGTAACCCCTTATTGTTATTAGTACAACCCACTTATTATATTGATATACCCATGTAGTGCCCATATTGTTACTAATGTGCCCCATAGAAGCCCACTATTGTTATTATTGTGCCCTTACATTATTATTGTTATGTCGGCTCTGGTTATGTTATGACCCCTTAGACTCTTATATATAGAAAGGAGGTCTTTTCATTTGTATCATCCAAGAATTGTTCATTTATGTAATGTAAAGGAGGTTGCCCCCTCGAAGAGGCTGAATTCTAAGGCGTTGATCTATCTTTTCTATCTTTTCTTGAGTTGGTTTCATAACATTTGGTATCAGAGCTTTGGATTCTAGGGTTTCGCTGCTCCAAACAGGTCATCGTGGCATTTTCACTATAACTTTTTTTCTGTGATGTTTCAGAAGTCGCAAAAAAAACCCATTTGAGAAGAAATCGCGCTGAACCTTGGGTGCGAATTTCAGAGCTTTTTGCGTGATATTTTCAGAGATATGATCTAAGGAAGTTGGTCTTTTTGCAGACTCCTGAATTACACTCAAAACAGGTGACCTGGGGAAAATCGTCATAACTTTCTTTCTGAGCATCAGATTGAAATTTCTTAAGAAGGTACAGAAAGAGGACGGATTGTAGTTTTCTTTTATATATTTTTTAGAGTCAAATCTTGAAACAATGACACGTGGCACTTCATACAAGTTCGCTCTACTGAACTAGTCTAAAATCAGGTCACTGTGGGCGATTGTGCATAACTCTTTCTTGGAGAATCCAATTTGGATCAGACTGGTGGCATTGGAAAGAGGACACAGAGGGCTACTACAGGTAGAAATTTTAGAACTTAAATGTCCGAAAGTACAAAGTTACAGTCGTTTCAAGATCGAGGTCCTAAAATCAAGAAAAAGCAAGATGAGGAAGTTTGATGGCAAGGATCCGGTAAATTGGATACTTCAGATGGAGCAATATTTTGATCTACATGGTGTACCACTGTTACAAAAGGTATGTATTGCATCTTCATGTTTAGAACCGGATCAATTTTTATGGTATAAAGGGCTTTGTTCTCGTAAACAACTTGTTACGTGGTCAATTCTCACGGAGGAAATGATAGCACATTATGAGGATACAAAGAGCAACACCTTCTTTAGAGAAACACCACAACAATTGGAAAGAGTAAAAGGGCTTTGTGACATATTTGAAAGTAAAATTATGGCAACAAGGAAGTCTACCCCTCACAACTATAAAGATGGACGTGTTGTTCCTCCTAGCCTTCCACAACCTACAAGGGTTACACCACAACAATTGGAAGAAAAAAGAGAAAAAGGGCTTTGTTACAATTGTGATAGCAAATGCACTAAAGGTCATAAGTGTGCTGAGAAGAAAATATTTTACATAGAGTATGAAGAGGAGGAAGAAAAGGATCAAGAAACATCAAAAGAAGATGATATATGCCAGGACCCGACCCCAGAGAAAGAAGAAATGAATCAGAACATATCTTGTAAACTATTGGCAAGAATGACCACTCCTCAAACTCTCAAGATAGAAGGAAATATCAAGAAGAAAAAGGTGAAAGAAGTGAAAGATCACATCAAGGAAGAAGAAATGAATCCAACCATATCTTGTAATTCACTGGTCAGAATTGCAACTCCTCAAACTAGCAAGACATAAGGACATATCAAGAAGAAAAATGTTCAAGAAGTGAAAGATCACATCGAGCATCAAGAAATGAATCCGACCATATCTTGTAAAGGATTTGAAGAAATTACCACTCCTCAAAATCTAATGATAGAAGGACATATCAAGAAGAAAAAGGTTCAAGCAGTGAAAGATCACATCAAGCATCAACAACAAGTTCTCCAACTTTTAAAGGATAGTGCCACTTTGGTGCAAGATCAAATGAAACAACAGGTAGATCAACATCATAGTGAAAAATGTTTTGATGTAGGCGATTGGGTATTTTTACTGCTGCATCTAAAGGAAGCTATTTATGAGAAGGAAATGTTGGCAATACTACATGCACTTAAAAAATGGCGACCCTACCGAATGGGAAGACTCTTCAAGGATGAGGATGTGGAAGCATTATTTTGTGCTATTTCTATTATCCAACCAGATTGGATAAACGAAGCAAGGGATGAATGGAAGGACAAAGAAGTATGGCCACTTATTCAAAAGCTGCAAAAGATCCCAATTCAAACAATAATGCCAGATATTGAAAAGGAAGGAAAAATCATATTGGAACCTAGAGCAGTCACAGAAACAAGAACCCGACAGCTACGAAATTGATCAATTTCAGAGTATCTCATCAAGTGGAAGAACTTACCCGCTGAAGATTCCACATGGGAGGACAAGAATTTTATACAGAAGCATCAAGAACTACTCAAGCGTTGAGGACAACGCTTTTTTTAAGGAGAGGGGCATGTTAGGCCCCTATAATACTAGTGTAACCCCTTATTGTTATTAGTACAACCCACTTATTATATTGATATACCCATGTAGTGCACATATTGTTACTAATGTGCCCATAGAAGCCCACTATTGTTATTATTGTGCCCTTACATTATTATTGTTATGTCGGCTCTGGTTATGTTATGACCCTTTAGACTCTTATATATAGAAAGGAGGTCTTTTCATTTGTATCATCCAAGAATTGTTCATTTATGTAATGTAAAGGAGGTTGCCCCCTCGAAGAGGCTGAATTCTAAGGCGTTGATCTATCTTTTCTATCTTTTCTTGAGTTGGTTTCATAACACGACTATTCTTCTTTCCAGCTTGTGATGTCATTCAACTCGTGCGTTCCTTTCAGGCTACATACTCTTACATGCTTCTAAGTAGCACACTTCCTTTTCCCCCCATGTGTTAGAGCCTCCCCGTGAATTTCTCTTGACTTGCTGCAAGGTCATACACTTGCTTCTGAGAAATATATCTTGCTTACCTCTGTGCACTATCATAGTCAAGGCATAGATTTACTACCCACTACTAGGACTCCTACTCTAAACAGTTTGAGGTCTAGTTGGGACTTCTTACGAGGGAGATCCCCTGACATGTTGGTGGGTCCAACACAGTCAATAGTTATGGCACTAGAAGGAGGGCCAGATGACAATCTAAGTCCTCAAAATCTATTTTGAATCTTCACACATATATCATGACTTATATTGTAATTCATCCTCCGAGATGTATGTGTTATGGGAATGACTTTGAAATCCAGAGGACTTATGGAATCTCTTGTCACAAAACACATATGAAGGTGAAGAAAGAATGACCTAGCTTAGACACATTGTTTTCTTTGTCAGTCTCTGTGACAACTACGAAGTCCATGAGGATTACATGATCTGCACGTTGTTCGTATTCACGCTTCGTGGGCACCCATTGTAATGGTGTGTCACACCGTCTGGTAAATACATTCACTCTTTCAATCACTTTGTTATAGAGATAGCCAATGCTTTCCATCATTTTGAACATAAAACACTCAATAAAGAAATTCTAAAATTACAGAAAGCACCTAATGAATCCATTGAGAAAAAGCACATATGTTTTCTTAATCTTTCATTTTGATTTCCTGAAGATGAAATTGATTGGGAATTTTTAAATGGAAGATTTAAGTATCTTCTTTGCATATTCGAAAATCCATAAATATTAGAATCATTTGAACCCCTCTTGGCATACCTCAGTGTTAGAGCTTCCAAATCTAAGAATTACAAGGTTGTTGTCACAAGTGATTCTTGTGGTGAAGTAAAATTATGAGTGCAAACAAAACAATTCCTCTAGCCCGATAATGGGTCTAACCACAAATGATATATTCTATGGAAGATTTACTTAGGTTAGAACCAATTAAGAGGGCCTACCTCTTAGTACATTTATCCTGTTTTATGATGACCTTGATTGCTCACTCTAGTTATCTCTCGTTTCCTTCTTCGAACACTTGAAACTAGTAAACAACAACAAACAACAACCGTGATAATAGAAAAATTGTAATTCAACCTACTTAACAAGTCAAGAAATATTAAGATATAAAAATGTAAGATGACACATTATGTAGGAAATCAATCGATAGTTTCATACGTATTAAATCAAGAAGAGATTACAACCATTGTCTTGATGTTGCTGTTCTCCTCTGACAAAACTAGGTTCCAACACACTTCCGCTAGAATTCCATGACAGCCTCAACAATGATAGTTTTAAGGATCTTCCCTTTAATATTGGCACTAAACCAAATTCACACTTCTCCCTCACACACAACTAGAGAGCTACAACTATGGGTAACTTGTTGTTCACTCAAAACTTAATTAGCACCAGCACACCAACATTAACACTAGCTTGTGCTTGGGAAAAATGGAGGTTTATATAGCATGAATGGATGGGAGATGGATCCTCTTCTCATGGGAGAAGGTCTTATTTCTTGAGGTAGTTCCATCCTTGTAGGGGAAAGGAGACCAAACTGACATCCTCAACCCCATCCGGCCAAAACATTTACCAAACTTTTGTTACGAAGCTTCTAGAGCTGGAAGATTTGGTTCCTTATTTGAATAACGTTCCATAAAAGGATCCGCGCAATTGGAACAAAGCTTAGTCTCTCTAGTCAGTGCTAGGGATAGTGTTAATCCCTGCATGTCGGCGAGAAGGATAAGGGTTATTAGTGCCAGTCTTGTGAACTTGGAAAAATAGAAGATTTTGGGGAAATGGTGCAAAAGGGAATTGTTCTGCTCATGAAGAGGGACACAATGGGAGTTTCTTCATTAAGAGAAAGCCTTTAGGGTTCACTATAGAGGTCCTACAGGATCAAGGAATTGGGAGTACAAGGATAGTGAATTTTTTTTGTGTAATAGATGCCCCCTAAAGCATGAAGGCTAAACTAGAGTGAGCGATGAAATGCTTTATGAATTGGTAAGGCAAACCGGAGTCTGTCGTCAGAAAACCTGCAAGCAAGTACATATACATATACATAACTGAAACCTGTCAAATGATACATGAATCATGGCATGGATGCAAAAATCCAGAGAATGATCATGTAAATGGATCCAGGTATGGGTGTAGCCATCCGTTAAATAGGATCATATCGAAACCAAGGTATGGTCGCAACCATCCAATAATGAGAAGGATCACATATGATAACTCATGGTATGGTCGCAACCATCCATCTAAAAGAGACATGTATATCAACATAACCATGTGACATCACTTCATAACCTGGATGTTTGTGAGTCCAGGGTCTTGCGCTCCAACATGACCCGATCAAAGTACAAATCCTAACATGTGAATATATGTGTTTATGTCAAACATGCTAGAAAGTCACTTGATTACTAGTAAATGATGTAAATTATTAACAAGTGTGAGAGAAACCAACAATTATGACAATGGTTCTCAAGGTACTATCAAAAAAATCTACAGAATGTGAATAGAGGAAATGAAGTCGAACACCCACGAAATCACTCGATCGAAAGCTAATGATGTGAACTTGTCGTCGAGTGTGAAGAACTTGCCATTAGGGCATGAAATATCTAAGGTATAGGAAGGGAGTCTCTTGGTAAACTTCCCAGATAATGAGTTAAAGTCGATGGGAAGTGACCGTATCGAAGGAGGGCCATGATGTATCCCACATCATTGATACGAGAGAAAGGGATGCAAAATGATTTTGGATGATACAAAGAATCAGAGGTAAGTGTAACTGCACGAGGACAACTCTTGAACATATTAGTGACACAAATGGAAGTTTGGTAGCTTTTGGATCCATAGGATCGATTGTCATGATGACATGGCAGAGATCAAATGGAAGGAAAAAATGAACGACCCAACCCAGGGAGGTCAACGATAAAAAGTAGGATATCCCATCCCAATACGAAGCAGAAAGTGTCATGTTTAAGAGTGAGCTACTGACACAACCGAATAGTTTTCCAAATCCCCCCCCACCATTTTTGGCAGGTACCCCAATTATTTTTTAATCGCAAGCTTGAAGGGGATATCATATGCTTACACTTTAAGTTCATCCTTCAGACGAATCTGACCTAGTAAGTTTAATGAGCCCTAGGAAGGAGAAGCTCATGTTCATCATGGTGATGAATTGAATGTCGTTAATACTTTAATGAGTCTAAGAAAGGCATAACTCGGTATATTTTTCATGTTTAGAAAGTTTGAAAAGGACACAGAAAAGACAACTCCACATGGTCCCTTTTCGTACATTTGTGTCTCTCAAACCCGAAAAGGTAGAAAATTATACTTGAGAGAACCACTTGACCATTTCAGTGAAGGAGTACATTCTTCGTAAATAGTGCATCTCAGCCCGAAAAAGGGGTAAACTTATACTAGGTGCACGATGCTTCGCATCTGTTAGCGAGTTCGAAACGACAAGGGCTCGGCTATCTTTTCATTTTTAAAGGGTAGGAAAAGAGCTTGAAAGAAGACCCCCCATTTTATTCTCTTTTATGAGTCAAAAGGGAAAAATACTTGGGAATAATTTTCATGTGAGTTTTACGAGTTGAGAAAAGAGCTGAAACGTGACTCGACATCATCGTCAGACATGCATCACCTGTCGCTGCGCAAAAAGGTAAAGTGCATTTTCCAATTCTTGAGGCAAAATAGGTAAAAACATTTACAAAATGTAATATTTCATGAAACACTGAATAAAAGGGATGAAAAATAAATATTTTTTACCGTTTACTATTTTACCTTGTTGTGAACAACTTTTCACCCACTTTTTCCCTAATTGTTCCAGAGAATATTTCAGGAGATCCAAGAGGCCATTCGCCAAGACGCTAGTTACAGGTAAGAGCCAAATCCCTAAGCTTCATTCTCATACCATTTATTCTTTGTTTTAACCATTTTTTGGATTTTTGAGGTAGGTTTTGTCAAAAAAAAATTGCCCTTAGTCGGTGCAACTTCCGGGCATGGAATCGAGCTGGCCGAGGGTAATTGAAACGACCTATCATGCCATTGACGCAACTATTTTTAAAACAGGCGCACTAACACCGTGAATAGGGAAAAAAACAATTTCCCCTCAAAACCCCTGTTGGAATCTGAATTTTATGGGCCAAAAATGATTATTGACATAAATCTATGGTTTTTGTAGGAAAGAATCATCAAAAATGGTAGACTGGAAAGAACGTGAGCACGAAGATGTGGAAAATCAAGCACTGAATGATCCAAATTGACTGAACACTTTGAGGGACTGTGGGCTCCTCAAGTTCTTTCTCACACCAGGGATGTGGGCCCAACCTAAGCTGCTTCGGTACCTGATTAGTCTCTGGGACATAAATCAAGAAATATTCAGCATTAGTGACCAAGAGTTGGAGTTAGAAACTTCCAACATATATTTCATCACAGGACTATCTCGAAGAGGGGAACCAATAAACTTATATGGACCACGACTGATTGGGGTAAGCATATCCATTTTTCTTGTCGAACATTTCCCTGAAGCCTTCAAATCCAAGAGCGGCAAGATTGAGATTGCCACGGTGTGAGATCTGACACTGAGAGTGCTACTATTGACTATTAACAGAGTGGTGGGGTCCCAGGCAATGAATGAGACTAACAAGTCAAAATTCCTATATTCCATCGACTGCACAACACTGACGATCTTCAATTGGGGGAATCCATGAAGGTTAACATAAAACACTAAATGACAAAAGCTAAGTTGGGGAATATGAAGCAATTTTGCTTTAGATCCATACTAGTGACCTTTTTCTTGGAACGGGTGCCTCTGTCAAGTACCAGTTGAATGAGGTAGATCCTCCAATCCCGCGCAACCCATGGATGGCCCATTGGAGTCATTTGATGCCTAGGATCACTGGGGGCCAGTAAATGTCATCCAGGATTGCCGTGTTTTCATGGCTACGACAACAACTCATCATCATGGAGGACTGGCCATATAGTTGCAATGATTTCCGTGGAGATCCGGACATGCCGCTACCAGATGGAGAGGATTTTGACGACGAAGGTGAAAAATCAATTTTTTATTTTGTGATTTTTTAAATGTTTTTTGATATATATGTGTTTATAACATTTCATTTTGTTAATGCAGATGTTGGACCAGAGTGTCCTACTGGGATGTCCCCAACAGGTAGGTGCGTCACCCGCCAATTTGATGTTGTCGCTCCTTATCAGGAGGGGAATGAAAACGAGGAGGAGATCACGAGGAACCTTGAAGGCTTGACTCGTTGTATCCCAGAGTATGCTCGGGCGGGAGACATTCCTTGCCAGTACCAGAGACACACAGTGGGAGTATCAGATACAATCTGCTGATTGCTGACTCATGTTGTATAAGACGTGTCATGCTACCATGATCACCATGCTGATTAGTTTGTAGGTCCAACATTTTACATTTTTAATGCCTACGTGCCATGGATATATGAGGCTTGCGAGCCACTGATGTTATTTTGGAAACACATATTATTTTTTGGGGTTTTGATGTATCAAAAATTATCACCATATATATATGCTGTATTTTCTTTCTTACCATAGTACAAGTGATTTGTTTTATCTTTTCACATGTTTCGTAAATGTATATCCAACACATAATTAGGTAATGCATCTGTCAATGTATTCATGCGTTGAGGAATATGATTATATGTAATGTAATCAAAACACCTTTCCAGTAGACGAATACAGAGATACATTCTCAATATCTGAGGGTTTTTGACGAAATATTGCCCATTGATTTGAAGGACAACAAGTTGTGAATCCAGGTTAACAACCAACTCTAAAATGTCAAGAGCAATGGCTTCTGACAACATTTCAATGACCGCACTATATTTAGCAATGTTGTTAGTTGTGCGACCTAAACAGACACCTTGAAGATCAATCAACTCACCGTGAGGGTCATAAATAGCCCACGCAGTGGATGATAGGTTTTGGGTACTACGATAAGCACCATCAACGAAACCGATGTGGGGAGTCACAGACATCTGTAAAGCAGGGAAAACATAGTAAACAGGAAAGTTGTTTGAAAACTAACACACCAAACCATACTGCACAGACACACTAATGTACACAAGTAATAATGCAAGATTACCTATGCATAGTACTTCTTGACGTAAAGCCTGTTGCGGGGCTTGTCCAAAGGATTTGCTTCATAATCGATAAGCTCATAGGCCCCTTTTTGCAAAACATGTTTCACAATGTAGGGCCCGTGCCACATGGGCTCGAACTTGCCTCTCCCCAGCTTCTCATTCACTTGGTCATATAGTAAAACCAAATCACCCTCAGAGAACACGCAAAGGGAGACCGACCGATCGAAATGGGACTTGACTCATTTATTTTATGCTTCAATAACCAAAGCAACAAGACGATGAGTCTCATCCAGTTGTTCTAAATATAACAAGTTCTCTTCTTGAGGTGATGTTTCAAGGAGAAGTTCGACATCTAGCTTGAGTGAAGGAATCTCGCATTCAATTAGCAATGTTGCTTCCAGACCATAGACAATTTGGAATGGTGTGAAACCAGTTGCATCTTTGGTTGAAGTTTGGTAAGCCCACAGAGCTGAAAAGAGCATGAGATGCTAATTTGACTTGTGCATCCCAATAGTACGCTGAAGCATTGTAACCAAAACCTTGTTCACAACTTCAACTTGGCCGTTGGCCTGAGGGTAATAGGGGGTTGAAACATTATGGTGCAAACCCAATGCAGAGGTCAGCTCAGCCATCATGTAATCTCGAAAATGGGAGCCATGGTCTGTGACAATGGCTTAAGGTACATCGAACCTAGAAATAACATGATTGAAAAGGAATTGAGCCACCATTTTATCGTCTACAGAGTATATAGGCATCGCTTTGGACCATTTGGTGAAATAATCCACAACAACAATAATATAACCATGCCCCCCGGCTGAACGAGGGTTACATGTCATATAGCCAATGCCCCATTTGGAAAAAGGACCAATGGTAATGACGGGGTGTAGGTGAGTGGGTGGGGTGCACATCTTGCATTGGTAAATTTGGCATTCATGGCACATGCGAACAATAAGGATGTAGTCCTTGAAAATGGACAACCAGAAATAACCATCACGAAGGATTTTTTGAGCGGTAGCATAGCCATACATATGACCTCCACATGCCTTGAAATGGCAGTCATTGAGAACTCTCTTAGCCTCCTCAAGAGTAAGGGAGAAACGAAGAATTGAATCCATCGGCGATCATCCTTAGTCAACGTGGACTAGAACGTGGACATATGGAGATACACGATGATATCACCGTACCACGGGTCAAGGGTGCTGATTAGGAAAAGAGTCTCATCCAAAAGCTGTTCATCTACACCAGTAGGGAGAGACGTAGAAGGAAGGGAACAAATCAACTCGACAAAAATTAGTGACCTGTTAGATTTGGTAGTAGTAAATACCAAATTGAATTCTTGTAGGATGACAATCCATTTAGAATAATTTCCCCCAAACAACTAATGAGTCAGGATGTAGGTCATGGGGTTGCATTCAGAAATCACAGTAGTAGTGCATAAGAGGATGTAGTACTGAAAGCATTGAACATCCTGGATGGTAGCCAAAGCCAACTTATCAACATGGGCATAACGCATTTCAGTGTCGAGGAGATTATGAATAAGGTAGTAGATAACATGTTCATTGCCTTCATTGTCGTCTTGGACCAATACCATAGTAATGGTGTTAGGGGATGCAGCTAGGTAAAAGAAGTAATCTCAATGATAATCTGGGAGATGTAGAAAAGGAGTATTTACGAGGATAGCCTTGAGATCATCAAAAGATTTTTGGGCAACCTCATCCCAGGAAAACGGCGTTCCTTGTTTGAGCAACCAGGTAAATCTTGTAACTAGCCCAGAATAATTGGGTATGAATGATAGAGGAAATTTTCCTTTCCTTGCAGGCTCTGGAGTTGGTGCAATGAACATGGAGGGGGTAAATTTACAATGGCCTCGACTTTAAGCATATCAAGGCGAATACTGTCCTAGGAAATGATAAAGCTGAGGATTTTTCCGGATTTTACATAGAAAACACATTTATGCGGGTTTAACCGAATGTTGTAGTGTCTACAATGAAGAAAAATATGCCCAAGATGGTTAGGATGATCTCGGCGGTTACGAGAATGAAAGGGAAGGTCATCCAAGTAAGGTTTAATGATGTTGTGAATACCGTGAAATGTGTTATACAACAAAATGACCTCCTCATCAACTCAGAGGTGAAAGACGGCATGACTGAAGCAAAGACCACAATTACAAGCCTTGACTCCACACTAACGTTGGTTGCACACTGAAAACCTGCTTTATAAAGCTTGTTACCAAGCCTAAAGGTGTGTTAATGACCCTACTAACTCAAGTTGTTAGACCAGGGGTAGCATTAGTGAAACTAAGGGAAGTTCCAAAGGTCAAACCAATGAATTGACTCACAAATATCTAGATATGTTTCCCTAAATTTGCTCAAGAAAAGCAAGGAAACATCCAAAAATAAATCTATTTGGAGAAATTCCAATCTGAAAAAGGAGGAAAATGGGAAAGAGCTGAAAAGAAGGGCATGTTCATTGCTTTTTCCCTAGTGAACTCTATGAGGAGCTTGACAACCCTAACCCGATTGCTACATAAGCAGTGAGATGGTCATCGTGAAATAGGTCAAAGCATTTGAAAGGATAGCCTACTAAGTTGTTGAGCATTGACTCATATCAGAAGAAGTGAGCTAGAAGAGAGAGAGAGAGAGAAGAGGAAGGGGAAAAGGAAGACTAATACAACGGATGGTTGTAATCACTCTTCCATTACTGTTACATAGTAATTTGTCACCATCCCTGTTACTCCTCTTGTCGTACCTTGGAGGACCCATCCCGGGAGTTATAATAAGTGACAAAGTCTAAAAACACTTGCATTATGTTCCCCTGAGTATGTACTCCTTGTTCCCTGAAGACATCTTCTACAGATTATCCCTGAAAAGTGATCTTTTTCCATTGGCGCAAGTCCACAGTATTCTACTCGCGCCAATGGTGGAGATCCTCAAAAGAGGGCGCGACCATTAGCGCTCTGTCTTAGAGCAACAGTCGCGCCAACCAAATTTAGTCATGCTTTTTGCCTTAACGCACGTCCGACTGTTGTTTCCTTCATTACATGGAGCTTTTCTGAGGATAAAAAATCAGTCTTTTGTCGAGCTTTATCCATCTTTATGGCTTTTGAGGATAATGCTAATCCGCGAAAGGTGTCCCGGTTCATCGTATCCTCCTCCCTTCTTCATCTATATAAGCTTGTCATTATGCATTGGACAAGCTAGTGCTAGTGCTAGGGCTAGTGATTTAGTGATTGAGTGATAGTAGTGATGATTATTGGTCATGGAATGTTAGATGTTGAGTTCTTGAGTTCTTGGAGGAATGCTAGTGAGTGCTAGAGAGGTTATGCTGCCGGAGAGGAGATGCATTGCAAGACACATATAGTTACTCGCCCAGCCAGGAGAAGGGTCGACGTCAGAACAATGGTTGTAACTTTTCCTGTTTATTAATTGATGAGCGACTGCTATTATAGTTCCAATCTCATTATCTATCATGGTGATGTGTTGATTTATTTCCTTTCTGACTGAAATATAGTTGTGCCCTGGTAGTTTTATGTTGGTATCTGTCTCTTCCTTTTCATGTGTAGGTGTTCATTTGTGATCTGTTGGAGCAAGGGAGCGGGGATATCAACTCTGCTTCAATCATAGCGTTGGACTCCAGGTTAGTATTCTTGATTCACCTTTGATGCATAACTAGGAACTTGCGTAGCAGCGTGGTTCGATTGTGGCTAGTTCTGTTATAGGCTAGTGGGATCGCCTCTGTCCGCAGAGGGGATTTACCTGACCAACAAATTGGCGACTCCGCTGGGGATTAACTATTTGATTTTTGTCTTGCATGTTAATTTTCTTCTGCTTGCTTGAGTGAATGAGCTTCCTGAGTCAGTTTTGCATTTATTCTTTATTGTTTGACCCATCTGAGCACTGTCAACCCGACCTGAGGTCGTATCATTTATTTTTCTAGTTGGCAAGCTTAATTGGCGCGGTTATTTCTCTGACAGTCGCGCCAGTTGGCGCATGTTGCTCAAAAGAAACTCGCGCCAATCCTGTGGTAGCGCAAGTTGCAGGCTGACAGTCGCGCCAGCTCTGTAAATTTTGCCTGTGTGTGGGTGGAAAGCTCATTCAGTCTCTTTATATATCTCTTTCAGCCTCTGGAACTGTGTTGAACCTCTGCTTGACTGGTCTTAGCCTGTATCCCTCAGTTGTTTGCTCATTTCTATTGATTTTCATCTCAGCCCTAGGATATCTAGTGACTTTGCATGTCTAGCCTTCTGTGGGAAGTTTCGATCTCTTGATTATCCAGTCAACTTGTTGGTTGTGTTCTGCACCTATCCAATGCTTTGTTAAAGCTTGATCTTCTATACTCTGAATACTTCACTTCTAGCCTCGTTGGAGTTCACTAGTCTTTGTGTTTTTCCTTGCTTGCATGGTTCATTTTAGTGTTTCAGAATTGGTTCTATTTCATTGACTGAACTTGGATTGTGTATATCTCTTAGAATTTGTTTACATGCATCATGCCATCTTAAAGGAAAGAAAAACAAAAAATCTCTTGCATCATAGTAGTTAGCATTTATTGTTATTTTTTGCTATTAAAAAGAAAAAGACAAAATTTCGTTTCTTGTTATTAGCTGCATTAGGATCTTTGTTGTTTGTTGAAGTGATCGTTTCGTTTGTGAAAAAGATCTCAACCCTCCTGTAGATAGAATTCATCGAATCAAATGATTTAATTTTGGCATATAGTTTGCATGTAAGAAGTTTTTGAGATATCACATATGGTAGGACCAAAAAACTGAAACATAATCAAAGATAAACTTTAAAATTAACTCAATGAACATAACAACGCATTGGAACATAACGCAAACACTCTAGAGGTCTAGGTTAGAGACGTGTTCCAGCGTCTTTAAACCTGGTAGTTTATCATCGAGTGGTTGGGTGATTCCTCCACGGTGAAACGATAGCTGCCAATACGGACTGTGCTCCCACGTACCGTCGAGTATATATTGGGAGACCCCTATAGGAATAAAGCCTTTATCCATAGGAAGCCGTGTCAGCCGCCCTACGATTCGCAATGTAGTGAACACAGCATTCACGAAGATTGACCACCCGTACCCTAAAAAGTATTCTGTGGTTTTGCGAAAAGTTTGGCACACCCTCTACCTAGAATTCCAGAGCAGTCACTTTTGATCCTTTTCGGACTCCCTAAACGAAAAGGTGCCTGTGAGCGTCTTGTCACTTTGTGCTCATTAAATATTCGAAGGAGACTAGAGTCATCTTTTATCCTTTTCTCGACTCTTAAAAAATGAAAAGGTTAAGTTCAGTGTCTTAAAAATTATTGGCCACGATAACATTACCCAATTAGATTTTGTTTGCGTTAGCTTGAGTAGGGTTATTTCTCGTTCAATGGCAGCCTTTCCAGTGCCCACCGGCCAAGGTGTTCCTCTTGATGGGAACCCTCGCCCATTTCCTTCTGTTGGAAATGTTGGTGTTCAGTATATCGCAACATTGTCTTTGCCTGGGTTGACCATTGGTTTACCCGTATGGTTGTTTTCAAACTCGGTGGTCTCAAGTGTGATGACTCCTGTCCCACCACCACCTCCTCCACCCGAACAACACCATGTTGATTCTAAGGTGGACCCCTTCCCTTCTTCGCCTATTTCTGTGTCCTCATCTTCTACTTCGCCTGGTGAAACCTTGGATTTCACTAACCAGGTGGCTAAGAAGAAGAAGAAGAAGACCAGAAAGAAGAAGTCTCCTAAGGGAAAGGTCGTATCTACCACAAAGCTATCAGAAGTGGAACCACCTTCTGCTCCTCCACGGAAGCTTCGGTCTCCTTGTCGATTATGCAAACGGGACCATTTTCTTTCTGATTGTCCTGGCATTCCCAGGATCCTAGACATATGGTCCCGTGACCCGACTCGCCCCTTACTGTCGCAAATCGATGATACCTTACTAGTTGGTAACAGAAAAGGGAAGGTTCATTTCCCTTGTTGACTTTGTGAAGGTAATCATCTCCTTCGCCTTTGTCCACTTATGGATGAAGCTTCCCGTCTTTTTGCAAGTCTGTTGGATCCCTTACCCCAACTACCCGCTGGATATCAGCGTCTTTTTACAACTGCAGCGCATCTCTCCACTAACCAAGTAATCAAACATGATTCCTCTTTGGTCCAGCTTTCTCTTCCTGAACCTACCTGTGCTCCGCCTGCTCCAGACCAGTCCCTGGTCGGAACGAGTGATTTATATTCATCATCTACGCACCACTTGATCATCAAAGATGAACCACCTGAGTCCAAACCAAACGAAAGTCCACAGTTCCAGCTTACAAGTGACCCGGTCTTTCAAAAGGTCCAGCTTACAAGTGACCCAGTTTTGCCTACAGAAGTTCCATCCTTAGATGCTCTTACACCTGAATCCAAACCAGACAAAAGTCAAAAGGTCCGGCTTACAAGTGACCCAGTTTTGCTTTCAGAATTTGCAGCCCTAGATGATCCTACATCTGAATCCAAACCAGACAACAGTCAAACGGTCCGGATTACAAGTGACCCGGTTTCGCCTTCAGAAATTACCTCCTCAGATGATGTTATCACTGCCAAGAATGAAGAACCCACCGTCCAAATTCTATTCATTGACATAGACGTTAATGATCAAGTGAGCATCCCTCTCATTCCTTCACACCAGGAAGAAAGTCCATTAGAATCATATCCGGCTGTCTATCCAGTCCCACCTCCAAGCAACATAGTTGTTTCCTTCAATTGGGATCAACTAGTTAATCCTCGGTTACCAGCCTCCATACCATTTCGAATTATAGTCCAAGTCTACTGCATGGTTATGGCTGGTACAATTATTGATGAGGGATCTCCTGTGAGTATCCTTTCTTCAACAGCTTGGGAAGCACTTGGTTCCCCACTGCTTCTGCCTGAGATGAGAAACCTTATAGGTTTCCATCGAGAAATCACTCGACCTTTAGGAATTCTTCCCAATGTACCTATCACGTTAGAAGGGAAGACTATCCAAATGGGTCTCATGGTAGTCCAAGGTCCGTTAGATTACAATTTACTCCTTGGACGAGACTATATTTATCGCATACGTGCTATTGTGTCCTCACTCTTCAGAGTGATGTGTTTTCCACATGAAGGAAGAACGATCAAAGTCGTAGACCAACTTTCATTCCCCGGTTCACACTTCACATATAGTCATCTGCCATTCCTAAATGGTCTTATTTCCACAGGAAATGCCCCAGCACCCACCCCGTCATTCTGATGACGGCAGCTCACCCGGGCGCGTGACTGAAGCCCAGGGGGCATGCATCCTCCTTCAAAATCGAGTCTTTCCAAGTAAACCTTCATTCCATCCACTCCGTGAATGCCATGAAGCTTGGGGGGCATGTACCTCGATTTGTATGATCATGCTGGGGGCATGCAACAAAAAATTTTAACAAGCAAAGTTTTCCATGGTTCAAGCTTGTGTAAAAATGAACCCATTTACATCCCGTGATTGCCTTTTATCCGCTAAATCCTGCTAGATGAGCTTTGGTTGTTTCATTCCATCGCCACCATCTTTTTGGCCGATCATATGCTTTCACTTGGTTGTTTCTCCTTTCCTGAGGAACCGCAGTGATGAGTGGTTTTATTAGCCAGCCTCTTAACCTTTACGTGTTTCAAGTGAGTTCCACCATTACCGGAACCAGTTACTATCCCTTATACCACTCGTTCCTTCAGGACGAGTCGCCTTTACGCTCTTTTCTGACTCGTAAAATATGAAAAGATAGCCGAGTATTTTTCCCTTTTTGACTCGTTAAAGAAAATAAAAATGAAGGTCCGCTTTCAACTCTTTTCTGACCATTTAAAGAGGAAAAGATTGCCGAGTCGCTCCTCTTGACTCGTTAAATGGTGATAAGGGGCGATCGTTTTAAGTTCTTTTTGTCGACCGTTAAAACATAAAAAGATTACCGAGTTTTTGTCGTTTCAAACTCGTTAGTGGTTACGAAACGACGTGGTTTTGACCGCTTTTTTACTTTTTCAGGTCGAAGTCACTAATCATGAAAATTACTCCTCGATCGTAATGATCGGGCAGTTCTTTCGGGTATTATTTTATACTTTTTCGGGCCCGAGAGACACAACTTTACGAAAAAGGACATCCCTGGAGTTTCCTTTTCTGTTGTCCTTTCAAACTCTCTAAACATGAAAAGACGCTGAGTTCTTCCTTTGTCAAACTCGTTAAAACTTAATGACATCGGATTTTGTCACAACACAAGCATATGCTATCCCCATCAAGCTTGTTAAAAATAACTGGGGTACTCGCCAGAAATGGCGGGGGGAAAAGAAAATTTTTGAACCATAATTATTACCGTAACGGCAGTATGTCGCTCTTGAACATGGCACTTTTTGCTTTCGTGTCCGGGGTGGGGATATTTCATCTCATATCTTTCACTTGCTTCCATGGACTTGGGTACCCTATTTGACCTCTCATTCACTCATTGCCTCGTCATCATGACCTTTGATACATTGATGTCAAATACTGCCAATTCCGTTAATGTGCCGCCGATATGTTCAAGAGAAGTTGACCTCTGCAAAACAACCTCCCTCTGATAGTTCGCACAATCTTGATTCACAACTTCATCTCTCTGTCTCGTGTTGATGATGTGGGAAACATTATGGCCCACCTTCGATCAAGGTCACTCCCTGTCGACTTCAACTCATTATCCAGGGAATTGATCTAGAGACTCCTTTCCGGTACCTTGGAGCCTGCATGCCTCAATGGCAGGTTCTTCGTGTTCGACGTGAGGTTTTCATCATTGGCCTCTGATCGAATGATTCTACGGGTGTTCGACTTCAGACCATTGATTCACACGCCGTAGATTGTACCTATAGTACCTTGAGGGCCATTGTCATTATTGGTGGTACCTCTCGCGTCTGTTAACAGTTTCCATTATTGACTGGTAATCAGACGATGTTCATGCATGTTCGACTTCAGCTCATATATTCACATGCTTGGACTTGTACTCTTGTTCGGGTCGAGATGGAGCGCAAGACCCTGGATTGTGTCTGTTGTAATCCAGGCATGATTCTTGGTACTTGACTCATTCACTGGATGGCTGCGACCATACCTGAGTCAGTTCATTGATCCTAACCAGATGGCTGCGTCCATACTATGGATCCAGATTATTTATGTACTCTCTTATGGATGGTTGCGACCATACCACGTACATCATGTAATTGAACTATCAGTCATGTCTCTTAAGACAGCTCCTCGGCGGCAGTAACTATATGTGCTCTTATGTGTTCTTATGTGTGTTCTTGTAAAGCATTTCACCCCTCTCCACCTCTCGGACTTCATGCTTTAGGGGGCATCTGTTACACAGTAATTTGTCACCATCCCTGTTACTCCTCTTGTCGTACCTTGGAGGACCCATCCCGGGAGTTATAAGAAGTGACAAAGTCTAAAAACACTTGCATTATGTTCCCCTGAGTATGTACTCCATGTTCCCTGAAGACATCTTCTGCAGATTATCCCTGAAAAGTGATCTTTTTCCATTGGCGCAAGTCCACAGTATTCTACCCGCGCCAATGGTGGAGATCCTCAAAAGAGAGCGCGACCATTGGCGCTCTGTCTTAGAGCAACAGTCACGCCAACCAAATTTAGTCGTGCTTTTTGCCTTAACGCACGTCCGACTATTGTTTCCTTCATTACATGGAGCTTTTCTGAGGATAAAAAATCAGTCTTTTGTCGAGCTTTATCCATCTTTATGGCTTTTGAGGATAATGCTAATTTGCAAAAGGTGTCACGGTTCATCGTATCCTCCTCCCTTCTTCATCTATATAAGCTTGTCATTATGCATTGGACAAGCTAGTGCTAGTGCTAGGGCTAGTGATTTAGTGATTGAGTGATAGTAGTGATGATTATTGGTCATGGAGTGTTAGATGTTGAGTTCTTGAGTTCTTGGAGGAATGCTAGTGAGTGCTAGAGAGGTTATGCTACCGGAGAGGAGATGCATTGCAAGACACATATAGTTACTCGCCCAGCTAGGAGAAGGGTCGACGTCAGAACAATGGTTGTAACTTTTCCTGTTTATTAATTGATGAGCGACTGCTATTATAGTTCCAATCTCATTATCTATCATGGTGATGTGTTGATTTATTTCCTTTCTGACTGAAATATAGTTGTGCCCTGGTAGTTTTATGTTGGTATCTGTCTCTTCCTTTGCATGTGCAGGTGTTCGTTTGTGATCTGTTGGAGCAAGGGAGCGGGGATATCAACTCTACTTCAATCATAGCGTTGGACTCCAGGTTAGTCTTCTTGATTCACCTTTGATGCATAACTAGGAACTTGCGTAGCAGCGTGGTTCGATTGTGGCTAGTTCTGTTATAGGCTAGTGGGATCGCCTCTGTCCGTAGAGGGGATTTACCTGACCAACAATTACTAATACAGAACTGTAGTTGTGTTTCCTACTCCATAGTGTCGGTAACATTGTTCATTGAGTTGTTCATTTCGATACTTGTTTAGATGAGTAGTTTAGTTGTATGCAAATAGATGTTCATTGCGTATTCATATATTGGTTTTCAAGGTTGTATGCGGTGATTGTGTTTGCCTTTCCTTTGTGCAGGAATTGATTTGGAGCCGGCTTTGAGGGAGTTCTTCTTATCTGCATTGCGATCTCCAAACAAATCTAGAAGGAGACTTAAGGTAATACTCTTTCTGTACTTTGTTAACTGATGTTCATATATGAAAATGTGTATAAATTGGTAGCTTTTGCAGATAATCTTACAGTCTTTCAAAGGTCCCAGGAAGGCCTTTCAGGGTAGTTTTCATTCTCCATACACCGTGCATTTTACCCCATAGCAAAATTGGCGAATCCGCTGGGGACTATACATCTAGTTCTCGGTTTACCCAGACTCTTCTTGATTCTCTCTTTCTTCTAAGAGCTCCCTACTCTTCTACAATCCTTTTCTAATCCACTAAATATCTTGCTTCATCCTACTAGTATACATTCATCTTAGAAACTGATCTTGGAAACCCTCTTTTTGATAGATTTCCCACACTAATGCAGGTTAGCAGGTTACATAGAACTTTATAAAGCATTGTGCCTGTGTCCAGGGAGCGTTAGCGGGCCTACTAACTCTCTGTAGCCATTGTTACAGAGCGTTAGTCTCCCTTTGCCTTTATTTTCAGTAGTATCTATGGACCAAAAGGGATGGAAAATCTTCTCATGGGCTGAAATGATATCTGTAACTATATTGTATCAGCAAAATTGGTGTCCTAGAAATTTATTTTTAGGAAAAAGTTTTGGTTTTTCTCTCTTAAAAACTTTTTTTTTGAAAGAAAGACTGACAATTTGTATTCATCCTTCTGTTTAACTAGTTGTAATTTGCTTCATTTTTGTTTTTAGTAGTTGTTAGGAAATATTGGAAAAGAATCTTTTGGTTATGCATGTGTTGAAAGACTATATATCCACAGACAAAACTATGAATATGTGAAAAATATGAATATGTAGAATACAACTTGTATGCATCAAATTGAAAAAACGTTAGAGCATTGTTTTTGCATGATTTATTGAGTCAAGAGTCTCACCATATTTCATACATCAACACCCCTACCGAAGACAATAATCAAGTACACATAAAGTTTACATTAAAATCAATCAGTTACTCTTTTGAAAAAACCAACATTAGCTAGTCTAGGATCTTGGGATGAGCATGTGAGTGAACTACCCAAGGTCAAAAACCAAAACTAGTGTCCTTAACGAGCAAAAAAATCCTTCTACACTCATACTACCAGGACCACTCTAGTGAAAGTGGAGCGAAATACGAGACAACATCAGAATGTAATTGAAGGTAGCCTACCTTCTCTTACAAATCCTTTGTGCATTATGTGTATTGGGGGTCCCTTCGGGGATTTCGGAACTGAGTCGGGGACTTAGGTATCCTTCCCACATAGCGTGTTGTCTATGACTATGTCCCTCCCGGTGATGTCTGTGATCTGAGGCATCTCTAGTGGCAAAACTTATAGGGACTTACACAAGGTGACTGGGACGATCTGTCCTAGTACCTAACACGGATGGATCTACTCTGTCTTTAGTTTTTGGGAGGGTTATCGTCTTCACGAGAGTACTTGGCCCCTCAATCTGAAGTTTGGGTGAAGCTCTAGAGTAAACGTAACCATACATCTGGCCATCCTTCTCCATTATTCATTGAGATATTGGGTTTCATCTCTGGTGATCGGTGCTTACCAGATGAGGTAATTTCCCTTTATTTGCTGATTGATCCATTTAGTGTATTTTTTATATATATTTTTAGGTACCTGAGTGCTATCATTTTTGAGAATTTAAAGAATATCATGATAAACTTTATTGATAAAAGTTAATGGTCATTGTGGCTATATCCAGCCCTCGGCATCACTCCAGACGATTGTTAGGACTTCCTCCACTCATTGTGGAAGATCCACCGAGTACCGGATTCCCCATTTTCAGGGAATCAATCTCCTAGATCTCACACCGGATCTGTTTGGACAACCAACGATTCAAGTTTGTTGGAGGATTTCTTTACTGAAGGATTTCTTCCTCCCTTTAACCCTCCTCTCACGAATCCGTTGGAACCTGTCTTGGCTCCTATGGTACCTATACTTCCTGCTTCGGTATTTGGAACATTTCCATCTATCCAGTCAATGACTCACAGGTTGTGGAACTTTAAGGACACTTTTGGTCCTTCACCACTCCCCAGTCGACAGTCATCACAACACTGGTAATGGCAAATCCTGCTATCTTGTTTGTCCCAAGTAAAACCACTCACATGACACCCTCTATGAGTGGAACCCAGTAGATGCTAGGTTTCACTCCTATGGTGCCAAACTGCATACCTTCGACAAGTGACACATACAGTGCTCCCTATAACACTCAATGTGACACTATGGGCGCGGTTCCCGTTTACCAACAATATGGTCGGCTGCTAATGTACATTTCAAACCCCCAGATTCATATACCTGGGGGGGTTCCCAATATGCACATGTCGGTAGGGAACATAACAGTTCCCCCTCCATTCTCAGGCATGCATGGTTAGTCACTAATTGACATGAGCATTCCCTCTGTCAGTCAAGGCCAAATGGCAACCAGTCCATGGGGGCACCCTACTCACATACTCAAATGAGTCAAAGGGGCACCACTTATACTAGGGGTAATTTCATACCCCAGTATCAAAATCCTCATGGAAATCCACTTTACAACACCATACCTCAAAGCAACTACTACACCATGCAACCCATGTACACTATGGGGAACCAAACGATGGGAGGAGCGCAAAGATCCTCAATTCATCTGTCATCACCATGGTCCAAGTCAGGGGCACCTAACTCTCTGCCTTTCTTGGCAACATTGGATATACCAGACTTATACAAGCTGACAAATGACCCCATCTATCACAACTTATAGTGGCTATCAATCCCGCATAAGATACTAATGGACATCCCAAAGTTTGATGGAAAACAAGGGGAGGATCTGGGCACCCATATCACCACCTACCATCTCTGGTGTGTTTCAAACTCTATGGTGGATGATAGTGTCCAGTTACGTATTTTTCCCTGCACCCTCATTGGAAACATAGCGAAATGGTATATTGAGTTACCGAATGCATCAGTAAACACCTTTGATGCTTTAGCGATGGAATTCCTAAAGCACTTCCAGCTACCTATCCGCTATGAGACTGGGACAGAGCTCCTCACTTCATTTCATCAGGATACCACCACCCACATCTCTGATCATATTCATGAATGGAGACGTAGGCGGAGGCTATTCAAAGCTCCCATCCCAGACTTTCTTTTAACGGACTGGTTCTGTAAGTCCTTACTCCTGCAAATCGCTAGAGATGTTGCTCTAGGTGGTGCGGTCACATAAGGCCAATCCATACGTCGTGACCAACACTTATATCTGATATATTCACAGTCTGACACTCTTTACAACATAATTCCTAATGCTCCTGGTAACCCCAATGCTTCCGCCACTGAGCACCCCTGAGTGCACGTCGACGGGATTGTCAATGCAACCTCTGGGGCCGCTGTAAAACAACTCTGTGGTTCCATTACCAAGATGGTAGTGGACCCCTCTACCAATATAACTGCTCTTCCTACCACTGTGATAAAATCTGTGAAGTCTACATAAAAATTCAGTGGCAATAACAAGAAGAATAAGAAAAAGACCGCTCCTTCTGAAGAGCATTCAACCAAGCAGCCCAACCCAAAACAAAAGTCTGTTACGCCTACTGACGATGGAAAGGATAAACTCACCACATTTCCTTTCAAAATCTGTGTTGAAGACCATATGACCTATTGCCGTCCGCGTCTTCAGGAATGCATAGAATACACAGCTCAAAAGGATACTGGTAGGACCACCATTGTCCTAAGAAATCCTTTCCCCACTCAGTAGCAGCAAACTTTATTGCATACCAACCGCCACCCTCGCAAGGGGGCAACGATCGTTCGCAACATCCTTCAACTAGTGAAGGATCTTCTACCATTTTCACAGTTGAAACAGAAGAACTCACCGTAAGAGCCAAATCTTATGGAGCTCCTGTCGCTCCTACAGCAGAACCATCCTCAGGTCAAAACCCACTGCCGCCCAATGATTTGCATATCGAAATGCCAATTTAGGACCTTGTAATTCGACCCCCAAAAGGGTCACTTCGACGCATAATGCACAATACATCTGCACGTGCCACCCAACACTACAACATTGTAGAAGATTTTGCGCAAGCGCCGTCGGCTATGTCGATGCTCGAAGTATTACAAACGTGCCCAACACAATGGAAAGCTTTGCTTTCGGCCATTGGTGGTATCGACCCAAAGGATTCCATGCTTTCTATTTTTGACATGGAAAAGTGTAAACCTCCCCTTTCTCACCAGCTTGCATTCCAGGTGCATATAACTTCGAGAGGTAAAGGCATACACAAAACTGTCATCGAAGAAGGTGTTTCTACCTGTGTCATGTCGGCTTCATGTTGGCTCACCTTGGGTTCTCCAACCCTATCCCCACCATCGAATTCCCTTAAAGCTTTCGAAAACCACACTTTCATCCCAAAAGGTTACCTAGCTAGCTATCCCATCACCTCAAGTGGGAAAATGACAACAATATATATTGAAGTCATGGATCATAAACTCAACTATAATCTGCTTTTGGGCTACACTTGCACTTATGCCATGAAGGCCGTCATGTCTTCGGTCTTCCGTATCATCCTCTTTCCCTTGGATGGAAAGATAGTGACAGTCAACCAGCTGTCCTTTTGCACCCCAGATTAATTTGTTACCTAGCAGCTCTGTACCCCTAGTAGGTGGTGTGCCTGACTCTTACATCAGTATCGGTACTGGTCTACTAAAGGCTTCTTCCCTCATGGGTTGTTTTCCTCTTTAGCTGCCGAAGGTTTCACAAATGGTCAATATGATTTCATCTATTCCTCATGAATAGACCGATCCATGGATCCTACCGGCTCCTTCAGACCTTGACACATACAGAGACAAAATGCTATTATCACCAGCTGAATCGGCTTACCAAGCCATTCAATTTGCATCCAAATCTTTGGTCACTTTGGTTTCGGCCAACAGTACCACTGCCCCTCCCATAACCACTCCTTATTTCGATCCACTCAATCAAGTCCTACCTATGGACGAAGCTATTAGATAGATCACAATTTTAGAAGAGCGACCTTGGGAAGACTCACACCATCGTGTGTTGATATATGATTCAGACACAATGCCTCTTCAAATCTTGTCCCCTGACATACCAGAAATATCCTCCAGACCTTGGAGGCAGAAGGAAACATGGGAAATGTTTCAAAAACATCACTAATCTATATTTCTATCCCGACAGGCACCATGGAAGACATACAGATTGGAGCTAATCACAATCCTGAGGAAATTGTGAGCTTCACCTACCCATTTAGGGACTTCCGTGATATTTTTCCTTGGTCTTATGAGGAAATGCATGGCATAGATCCTTCTAATGTCAAGCATGAGATCAAGGAATATCGAGTGTTCTTTTTATGTTATTTTTCTTGCTCGTTAATCCAAAACACCTTGAGTCTCCTTCTTTGGGTTCGTTAAACTACTACAATGAAGAATAGAGCACTTTTGGTGATATTTTATTGCTCTTTAAAAAATAGAAACATCTCTGAGTTTTCATCATTGCGCTCGTTAAATCGATACAATGATGCTCTGAGCAACTCTTTTTTGATCTTTTTCCAGCTCATTAACAGAAAAAGACCAAAGGAGCATTCTTTTTAGGTGCTTTTTCTCTCGCTCTTTAAACTGAAAAAATACCGAGATTTGTCTTTCTTCTCATTAAACTCGATAAAGATGACCCGAGCATTCTTTTAGGTACTTTTCTCTCGTTAAATTGAAAAATCCTGAGTTTTTGTTACCGGACTCGTTAAAAATATACGGCAGCAGCAAGAGCACCTTCTTTTTTGGGACCGTTTCTCGCTCTTAAATCGAAAAATCCCTGAGTTTTTCTCCTCCTTCGAGCTCATTAAAACTATGAAGAAGGAATGATCCATTCTTTTCCCTCTTTTTCTCGATCACTAAACTGAAAAACATACCCTGATTTTTCTTCATCTAACTCATTAAAAATTTTGATGAAGGTATTGAGTTTTTCGTCACGTGACTCATTCAAAATTCATGACGAAAAACAAGTTTAGTCCGTCGCCTCATACTCATAACAAAATGAGGTCGACATCTATTGAAAATAGGTTTCTCTTTATCCGGGTTCAATAGATTAACTAACATTAAAGTAATTGATTCGGGTATAATATTAACCTTTTGTCGCACCCGGTTAACAACTATGACAAAGGGACCACCATGGAGTTACACTTTACGATCTTTTCAGACTCTCTAAATATGAAAAGACCACTGAGTTGTCTAGTATAAACTCTTTAAATTACACAGACAAGATATATAGTCGTTCTTTTTACGATACTTTTTAGACTCTTAAAACATAAAAAAAATTGAAGAGTTTTCCTGTCTTGACTCATTAAACTAATCAAATAAGGCAAAGAGTCATTCTTTTTGCAATCCTTTTTTAGACCCTTTAAACATGAAAAGATCGACGAGTTTACCCATTTGGACTCATTAAATTAATCAAACGGGGAAAGTGGACAATACAACTATATTCCGTATTAGAAAGCACGGTTTGGTAGCAGTCGTTCCCTTGAACATGGAACTCCCTTAGATAAACCTTCCTTTTGATGGCCTCTCAATATGAACCCTACCATCCTTTGAGTTTTAGCCTATATACCCTAATGTAATTGCATCTTTGTATCCTAACACTCTGTAGTGTTTATGAGTCTAGTGCTGTCTGGTTAAAACCGTTGTCATGCCTTCTATTGTTCAAGGGTTACCCATTTTTTTCCTCCATCAACCGATCAAACATATCCTTTCATCATGCCCTTCATTTTTTAGACCCAAATGCTCAAAAGATTCCTAAAAAGAAATCATTCTTGTCCCGTTTCATGTCAATTGATGTAGGACACATCATTTCCTACCTTTCAACAAGTTTCTTCCTATCGACTTCAACACTCTATCTAGGAAGATAACCCAGAAACACATTCAGTGCCTTGGTACTTGCAGACATTAGTGGTAGGTTACCTTGTGTTGATCAGGGGTTCTCATTATTATCCCCTGGTTAAGTGATTCTAAGGGTGTTTGACGACAAAGACAACTTTCACACTCGCTAGTTTGTACTATTCATATTGGAGACCATCACCATTATCGATGGCCTTCCTCGTGTCTGTTAACGATCTCCATTATTCACTGGTAATCAGATGATTTCGTTCATGTTCGACGTCAACGCATATTTTCACATGTATCAATCTATTCTGTTCGATGAAGCGGAAATCAAGACCTTCGGTAGAGGCTTGCATCATTTAGCCTTGTTTCCTCTCCCAAGCTGCGGATATTGTTTTTCAGAGACAATTGTTTCAGGTTGATTCTATTATGACACTGGATCCGCATTATGCTTATCGGTGGCCATTATTGTTATATCTCTTTAGAGAAAATTACTCTGACATATCTACTAGGCATGGGAATGCCCGACTCAGGACATGATTTTAGCAGTTATATATATATATATATATATATATATATATATATATATATATATATATATATATATATATATCTGTGTGTTTGTGTGTGTTGTATCAGGTTTGCCTTGCCGCCCGAAGCTTCTCTCTCTCTAAATTTTGACAGAAAATTACACTTTTAGTAAAGTATTTCGGCCATTGTCTCTGCCTCTGATCTCATACTTTAGGGGTTATCTGTTATAGAACAAAATTACCTCCTCATCAACTCAAAGGTGAAAGACAGCATGACTGAAGAAAAGACCACAATTACAAGCCTTGACTCCACATTATTGCTGGTTGCACACTGAAAAACCTGCTTTATAAAGCTTGTTACCAAGCCTAAAGGTGTGTTAGTGACCCTACTAACTCAAGTTGTTAGACCAGGGGCAGCATTAGTGAAACTAAGGGAAGTTCCAAAGGTCAAACCAACGAATTGACTCACAAATATCTAGATATTTGTCACTAAATTTGCTCAATAAAAGAAAGGAAACATCCAAAAATCAATCTATTTGGAGAAATTCCAATCTAAAAAAGGAGGAAAATGGGAAAGAGCTGAAAAGCAGGGCAAGTTCATTTCTTTTGCCCTAGTGAACTCTATGAGGAGCTTGGCAACCCTAACTCGATTGCTACGTAAGTAGTGAGAGGTTCATTGTGAAAGAGGTCAGAGCATTTGAAAGGATAGCCTACTAAGTTGTTGAGCATTGACTCATATTTGAAGAAGTGAGCCAGAAGAGAGAGCGAGAGAGAGAGATAGAGAGAGAGAAGTGGAAGGGGCAAAGGAAGACTGATACAACAGATGGTTGTAATCACTCTTCTGTTACTAATACAGAACTACAGTTGTGTTCCCTACTCCATAGTGTTGGTAACATTGTTCATTGAGTTGTTCATTCAATACTTGTTTAGATGAGTAGTTTAGTTGTATGCAAATAGATGTTCATTATGTATTCATATATTGGTTTTCAAGGTTGTATGTGGTGATTGTGTTTTCCTTTCCTTTCTGCAGGAATTAATTTGGAGCCAGATTTGAGGGAGTTCTTCTTGGCTGCATTGCGATCTCCAAACAAATCTAGAAGGAGACTTAAGGTAATCCTCTTTCCATACTTTGTTTACTAATAGTCATATATGAACATGTGTATAACTTGGTAGCTTCTACAGATAATATTACAGTTTTTCAAAGGTCCCGAGAAGGCCTTTGAGGGTAGTTTTCTTTCTCATTTTTAGGGTGTAATCGAGGGAGAATCTAGGGTTTCACATTTGCCAATGTAAATTACCTTCAAACAATTCAATTGAAAATCAATGATGAGGTATAGTGAGGGGACTTACCTTTTTGAGGGATGAGAGGGTGATTTTGGAAGTTTTTATGAAGCTGGAGGCTCTTTTGGTCCTTACTGCTCAACGCACAGTGCCCGCTATAGGTGCAAAACACCTTCCTGAACACGCAACGCAATGTTATTTTACACTACCGAAAATTCCCTACACATAGCACTCAGCTTGTATGAGCAGCACCACCCCCTGAACGCGCAGTTCCAAACTCTAGAAGTGTAGTGCCAATTCTCCTTGGCCCAAAACTCACTCAACTTCTCCTATTTTCTTCACTTTTTGACTCCTTCTTTGCAAAATGAGAATGATGAACTTGAAAAAGAAATGTGACACCTTATATAGGAGTGGATTTTGATTTTGACTAGAAAAACCCACTTTCTAATGTTTCTTGACCTTTTTCAAATCTTTGTTTTTAATGCCTTTTCTTCTTTGTTCCTTTTCAGGTGGATGATGCTCAATTTGAACTAATTTTTCTAGTGTTTCTTTGTCTTGTAACAAGGAGAGATGCATCGATAAAGCTGGGATCATTTATTACATAAAGTGACTTAAAATTACATAAGAAATATAAATTAACTCAAAATACTTTGTTTTCACCTAAAAGAACATGTTTTCTGAGGTGAAAATTACATTAGTTAAAAAGATAATTATATAGTGACTATGAATTACTAGCCATCATTGTTGATTTATTTATCATCCTCATCCCCTTGATGCCCTTTATTTACACTTTTAAATCACGCCTTTGACCTTGGAAATGAAACCCTAAGACCTAATGAAAACATGATTACATTTTGACCATGAAACCATGACTGAAGACAACCTAAAGATGGGTAAACAAGTATACTTTATGAGGGAGAAATTAGATTTTCTGAAGAGAAGACAACCATCAGTGGATCAACTTGACATGACCTAATGAAATGATGTAAAAATTTCAGTATGGGACCCCTAAAATGAACATGCAAAGAACAAATTTGATCCCTGACGGAAGTATGTAAATATTGACACTAACATTGGCCTTATTGGGGATGACAGCTCCTTGGATGTGTCAATAACACCATAGACCATGTGCCTAGCCGATTGGGCCAATACGGTCAAACAAACAGAAGACTAAAACAAAAAAATCCCCCCTTTTTTACAATTTTAAAGAATAATGACTCAATACAAATTGAAAACTGACTCACAACCGACTCTAAACTTGACTAAAAACCAAATCAACCAAACTCAACACAAATCATTCAAGGTTTATAGCCTTCATGTTACACAAAAATATCATCACCATGATTATTTGCAGTCAGTATGGGTCTATCATCACTTGTACTGTCCTCCTAAGCAAGTCTCAGATCTCAGCTCTTCAAGTCAAGCTTTGAAAATGAGAGAAAGACATTGAAAATCAATGAAACTCTGGTTCCGCACTTTCTCTCACTGTTACCTGCGGTCCCGCACCTTCTGTTTACAAAAAATGTGGACCTTCCCACTCTGTCCCTAAAGGTGTGGGTGCGGACCCTTGTGAAAGTCAAAAAGGCGCAAGTTTATTCTAAAAAACTCACTTTGGGTTAATTCTAGATGATTTTAGAAGGAATTTTGACGTGGATTTGCCGCTCTTAGGTGGTTCATGCATCCCAAAAGAGAAGGAGCTAATCCCTTGATGAGAGGAGCTATCCCTTTGAAGGAGGGCTTTATCCCTTTGAAGGAGGACCTAGTAACTTCCCTCCATTGCACTATAAATTCAGGCATTGGGCTGGTTGCAGGAGAGGTTAGAAGCTGAACATTTTTTAAGGTAAATGCTAATGAAATTAAGACTTCCTAGTTGAGCTTAAGAGGAGAGATCACATACCTTTTTGGCTTCATTGGGAAGAGAGTGAAACTTGTCAAAGTAGAGGAGACTTCTTGCTGGACCCTGGGAGGAGCTTGTACAGTGTCAAGGCATAGGTTGTAAAATTCTTCTTCTTTTTGAATTAATACAATCAAACTCATTTTTCTCAACAAATGGTCTCATGTTATTTGTTTCATGAACTCCTTGACTTTCATGTTAAATATGTTTTATGATATTGGCTTTTCAGGTACTATTTAATTTGTTTTCTTGTTTGTGTTTGCAGATTCGCGACAAAGGAGCTCATTTGGATCGAAGGAGCGAGGGCATCCACAAACTTGCGTTGGACCTAAGGTAGGCCTAAAACACTTGTTTGCCTTTATTTATAAAATCATATTTAGAGAAAGATAGTGTCTGATTGGTTTTCTTGTCATTAGGTCTTCTTTAGATTCTAGGAAGGTCTATCTTGTCTGCAAGATCGACTTATTCCGTGTGACAAAATGGCGACTCCGCTAGGGACTTGATTTTTTCCTTGTTTTTACTTTGACTTGAGAAACTATGTTTTTTGTTTCTGTTTTTGACTTGTTGTGTGTGGAATTGGGTAGAGTTTGTAGATCCAGGGTTATTTTTCGTTTTTCATAGCTTTGGGAGAGGACCGCACCCTAGCCTTTTGACACAGTGCGTACTTATCCGCACTTTTCCTTTTAGCACAGAGCGGTACCGCACCTGTGTGAACTGTGGGCCTACAAACCCTACTAAAATTTTGAAAAACTTAAGATTTTCTCTTTCAGTCAGTTTAGTTTTTGTGTAGATGTTGTTATCCCCTGCCCAGACCTGCATATGACTTGTTAAGAAGTTTCCTTAGGTTAATTCCATTGGCATTCTCATTTTAATCTTTCATCAATTGGGTGTTTTGAGTCTCTTTTTGAGAAACTCTTAATTTGATTTCCTTGGGTCATTACTTGGAGGTTTGTCTCAGTATTTTCACAATTTTTCATCTTTTTGCTTTTGTTTTTGCAAAAAAATTTCCCCCTCATTTGCCGGGGGGGGGCTAAATTGTGTATGAGTGTTAATCGCCTTTGAGTGTTTTTATTTTTTGATCTTTGGAACTCTCACCCAATTTTCTCGACTTGCACTTGATTGGTTCTTAGATTACATTAGAATCATCTTGTGTTTGATAATTCTCTTGCATAGATCACATTTTCATAATTAGAATTCTCATTTTCAAAATATGAATGAAAAATGCGCATAGATTACATTTGCATACTATTCAAGTGAATTGTGAATAGATTACAATTGCATAGTTTGCATTCTGAAAAATGAATCGTAGATTTAGATCAGTTTTCTTTGATTTGAATTTACATATTTTTATGCTTGTTTTTAACACATAAAAATAAAAATAAAAAATGTTTTGAAATTGATTTGCATTAGTTTTTCATGATGAAATTAGCGCATTAGAGAATTTGTTATATTTTCTCTTAGTGATCAATTTTTGCATTGTTGGAAGTGAATGGAAACTCTCTCCTTACTTTAGTTAGGATTCATCGAATTGAAAGGATTACATTATCATATTCGATTGCATTCGGTTTTGAGTCGGGTCATAACACCATTGGTTTCATATCCATTTACCCCTTTGAGTAATAACAGCCTAAATAACACAACGCTTAATTAAAATTCATCTAGTAATTTTTACATTTTTAGGGCTCTTTCCACCAATCTAGCTTAGGTTAGTGTCTTGGAATAGGTTTTAGTTAACTCTCCAAGATAGTAAAACAAACAAGTAGTCGATCTTGCAGTAGGAAGAAATTCCAATTGTTACATCTATGCTCTGGGAAAGCTCCTCTTAAAGGAGAAGCACAAGATCATATCTGAACCAGTGAGGTAATCAATCCTTCCTCATTGGGAAAGATAGAAAATATTCACGTATTAAAAACGGTAAACCTCGGATTGACCATTGTCGAGGAGCCTGGGGTCACTTGTTGGTAAACCTTGGATTATGTCAAGGAGCCTTCAAGGGGATTGAGCTTGTTACTCTGCCCTTGCGTGCGTATTGGATCGTAGACTGTTCCCCCAGGTATATTTGTTTCCGTTGGTAACCTTAGTGACCATATTCTATAGGATTCTTTCCTAAGGTGACGGTGGAGGGAAGATCCCACTATACCTGGAGTAGATGTCAGCTAGACTCATTTGGATTTTCTGGGGGGTTCTCTTCACTCGAGATGGTTTAGTGGAGAAACTTGTGCCAGTCTATTCATTAAGTAGGTTGTCGGGGTAATTGTTCCAACCGCCATTTCTTTATTGAATTTTGCGACATTGGATTTCATCACCAACTAGTGTTTTCAGTACGGAAAGTTACTGTTTGTGTGTGTTTTGACTCCTAGATTTGATAACGCGTGTTAATTTGTTTGTTTTTACTTTTAGAGACCATAGTTGTGAATTGTGAACTGTTAATTTTAGTTTTAAATTGTTAATAAAATTCACTAAAGTTGAATATAATGGCAAATGTTCCGGAATTTACCAACCAAGGAACCCCTCTTAACGAGAATCCTAGTACTTTTCCTTACATTGGAAATGTTGGTCCTCCTTATATGGCTACTTTGTCGTTACCTGGATTTACAATATGTTTACCGATATGGTTATTTTCAACTTCGTTGGCCCCAAATACTCCAATTGTTCCACCTCAACCAAATGCTTCACCTCAACAGAGTTCACCATCTCAACATCACCAACCTTTTGTTGACCCTTTACCTTCTTCGCCTAATTTTTCTTCCTCCATTTCTTCCTCTTCGCTTGGTAAAAGCCTTGATGCTAGTAACCAGGTGGCTAAGAAGAAGAAGAAAGGGAAGAAGAAGAAGAAGAAGAAGAAGAAAGATAAGAAAGAAGTCAACCAACCAACCACGACTGTAAGTGTTAGTTTTGTTGAGGAAAACCCTGACATGCATCGTAAACCCAAATACCCTTGCAGGTTTTGTAAGGGTGACCACTTCCTTATCAATTGTCCTGGTATTCCAAAGGACTTGGAAGTATGGTTAGAAAAATATCATCAACTTTCCATTGATCCATCAACCAGTGATAGTTAGGTTCCTAGGAAAAAGGGTAAAGTTAGGTTTCCTTGTAAGTTATGCAAAGGGAGTCATCAAACTCGCATTTTTCCTCACATGGATGAAGCCTCAAAATTGTTGGAAAACCTTACTATTCCACAACAAGTATTTCCAACTGGTTACCGTAAACTTTCTCCCAACCTAGTGTCAACTAACGGAGTGATTGATCTAATTTCAAGTACAGTAGATCACACTCTTCCATTCGAGAGTAAAACTCATGTCACTCAGGTTGATGATCCATTAGTTGATCAATTGGTCGATTCAATTTCACATTCGGTCGATCCCACTTTTCCTTTAGAGAGTGAACTTAATACCGCTCAGGTTCTTTTTGTTACATGAGATTCCTCTTCGCCGGGGGGCATTTCACCTGTTTCTATGGAACCCCCTCCAAGTACTGAGGTCTTTTCCTTTTATTGGAATAGATTGACAGAACCTCGTCTTCCTTCCTCCATCCCTTTCCAAATCATTGTCAAGGTTGGTGGTAGGGACATGCATCGAACACAGGTAGATGAAGGTGCTTCTGTTAGTATTTTACCCTCAATTGCTTGGAAAGCTTTGGGTTCCCCTCAGCTTGCACCTATTACGCAGAATCTAAAAGCTTTTAACAGAACCATTAGTGAACCTTTAGGGATCCTTCCTAATTTTTCCATTTCCTTGTGTTATGTCAAAATCAGATCCTGATAGGTTGCTGGTCAGGTTGACTCTAATTAACTATTTCAACCTACTTTAGGCTGAGGCTTAGCCTCCTCAACCTGAGAGGGCTCTCTCTTGATGGATTAATGGTTTTGATTAAAGATAAGATGGCTAACTCTTATAGAACAACTGTGAAAAATATGAATGGTGGAAACACATTAAACAAAAGTATCCATTGGGCGTATGGAGTCAACAACACCTCAATATAACAATGAACTCAACCCTACATGGAAGTCAGGGCATTCAACATTTAAACATTCAGAACATAAACTCATATGGGACCACACAGTTTATAAATGTATATAGGAAGTCAGAGCACATTCAGTGAATTCTGAGTGATTATACATCCATACCACTGTAAGAATTAAGAAAAGGACAACATCACATATTCTGAACATAAAAAATCCTTCATGAATCCTGAGAAGTAAAGTCAAGCATGTATTACTAAAAATGAGTCTTACATAGGCCAAATACAAGCTTTTCCATAAAATTTTCCAACCACAATTACATTGCTGTTTCAGCTATATATAGATCTCTTATTCTAATTGATCGAGATTCCTCCTCAAGCATGAGGGGAATTCGAAAACTACTTCTATTACTGACAACTCTTAAACTCTAACTACTTAATAAATACAACAAAGTGTTGACTGGAGTTTTTTAGAGATCTAAATCAACTATGATTCTAACTCCATATTACATGCATGATGGCTTTAATTAAGATGATTCCTTTCTATGACATCTGGTTCTCTTTCAGTTTGGCTGAGATGGGTGTTTAATGCTCCATGTTAACCTTGGATGTTGTATCTTCTTCACTGTCCAGAAAAATTAGGAGACTATCCTTGCTTCTCAGTTGTATGATCTTCAAATCTTCATAAGTCGGTTTTTTAATTGTTGTCCCTCAAAATATGACGCTGGCCACGTTTTGATGTGTTGTCCGCTATTATGAAACCTGATTTGATGATGTGTCATCCACTGTTTCGAAAACAAAAAGGAAAACGTATTCAAGCTGTCTGATACATGCTTCAATTTCCTTATGATATGACAAAATGCTACTTTTTGATTCAAACTATTTATTTCCACTTGTGCTAGTCTGATTGGCTGTTGTAACTTCAGGTGTTCTCATTGTATACAACTGTCCTTCAAAATTTTCCCGCTTCAACTTCAAATCTGCTTGATTTATGTTGAAATCATCACTTTCAGCAGTTTCGTAGCGCGCTACGAAACTGCTGAGTTATTTAAAACAACTTGTTTTTAACCTCAGACCTTTATTAACCGAGTGCTTGATTGCCAAAAACTTCTTTAGACTTTCCAAAGGCCGAATATGGATTTAGATTTCTTCAAAAAGATAAGATCAAGCAAACTTATCAAAATTTTGAAATAGAATCTTACTTGAAATGAAAACTCATTTAGCAGGTCCTTTAAGTTGGCTTAGCTGTGCCTTCAGATCTTCAATTTGTTTCTTCATAACCTTATTCCCAGCTCTCAGTTGCATATTGATCCTTCTGATGTACTTGGCTTCTTTGATTGCTGGTACTGTCCAGGTGTGAAATTGTGAATGGCCATCAACCACTTAATTCAGCTGGGCTTCTACAGTTGCATTCCCTTCCCATAGAGTTTTATAATAGTTTGCTTGTATGACTGCATGTCTTCTAGCAGCTTTCTTCAATTTGGCAATCTCATGCTTAGCTGATTCTAATTGGCTCTTCAGGTCTGCTATATTATCTTCTTTAGATGTGATGACTGTTTTGCCTGTGTTTTTCTTTTGCCAACGTTGTGTCCCTTCCCCTGTTTCCTCTGTTCTTGACAGTGCTTCCTGTACTTGCTGGAATCTCCTTGTCATAGGTCTTCTAGGTTTAAAAACAAACTCTTCAGCTGGCTCATCAAATTTAAGCCTTTTTGAGGCCTTGGCTTTCTTGGTGCTTTCTTGTTCTGACTGTATCAACTCAATTTGAACTGGTAGAGACTGCTCAAAGTCAATATCCTGTAATAAGGCATTTAAACTTCCCTTGGACACTGGACTTTCTTCGACTGCTACAGCTTTACCTTTTTCCTTATTCATCTGGCTTCTTGTTCTTATCCTTGAGACTACTTCAGATGTGCTTGTTTCATGTACAGTCTTTTTACCATGAGCTTTTTCCTTAGTTGATTTCTGAGGTTGATCTTGGATGATGAGTGGCTTCACTTGTTTTCTTACTTGTGAATTTGGAACTCTTTTAGCTCTTGCTTCTGTTTGGAGCTCAGCTATTGTAAAATCTCTAGCAGGTAGAGGAGTGAGGCCAGTCTGGATTTTGAAGCCAGCCATAAAAATGAATGAATTCCAATCTTTGTCTACCTTTTGGAGCCCATCTAAAACCAGTAGTTTGATCAAACCATGATGAAACAAAGAGGTTTCACAATCCTCTTTCCTCAGCTGTACCTTATCACACATCTTACTCAAACTACGGAAAAGATAAAAAGGTAAGTCTATGGAGACCTTCCCGGTGAAATGCAAAAGGAGTTTAAAATGGTAAGAGTAAACCTTGTTATACCTTCCTTCACAAGTCAGATATTTCTGTATGCAGGTGAGTAAATGAGCATAATATTCTTTGACATAACTCCTGGGCACTGACTTACTTAAATCTTCATTTACAAATTCATCCTTCAAAAACTCCTTGCAAGGATTCATGTCAAACTTGAAATTTTTAAACCATTTCTCTTGTCCTCGTGGGATCTCTGTCACAGTAGATATCACTTCTGGCAAAACCTGCAATTCTATCATGGCTACTTTTGAATTCAAGCCTGTGAAGTTAAGTGCAAATTCTTTAGTTACCTATGCGTGCCCTCCTTGTAACTTTTTGCAAAAATTCCAGCACCCGGCCTTTTTAAATGCTTTCTCCACCTCTTTATTTCTCAGAGTTATATCTAAGCCTCCAGGCTCAGTCCTTAGACATTTGCCGGATCTATGCTCCTTTTTCTCCATTGATTCTTCCAAATCTTCGCAAACAATGACTACCAGCTCCGGTTGGAATTGTGATTCAGCTTCTACTTGAATTCAGCCTCGCTTGATTATCTTTGCAGTTGAATTTTAAAATTTGTTGTTTAAATTTTTTCAAGTTGTAATCTTGCAGATTTGTCATTTCATGCAAGACTTACGACCATCATTAAGTTTTATGCACGGTGGTCTTTCTTGGAAATGATGATTCATGCGTATCAACAGATCTAGTGGTGGTGATAGTGGCAATGAGTGGTGAAATGTGATAAGAGGGGTACATGAGCTGACATGAGAAGACACGGCCTATGACTCACCTAACGGATTTGACATTTCGGGAAAGATTCGCTGCGAAATGTACGAATCCATGATTTCGCAGCGCTGTCAGTTTTAAATTTGAATGATGCGCTACAAAACTGCCTAATCAGGATTGCGCTGCGAAATTACAAAAAGGCACGGTGACTGACATAAGATAACAGGTGGCTATAAAACAATGGTAGATGGAGGGGAACCAATGGGAGCTGAGAATAACTTGACTCAAAAACTCTTCAAAACTTCAGATTCTAAGGGAAGAAAATTAAAACAAAAATAAACTAGCACTGACCTTTGTCATCGGGCTAGGATGAAAAGTTACATATATCAATTTTAGTTCTAAGTGATAACAGTGGCTCCACTTGGGATAGTGTGCTCTTGTAGTACACTAAGAACTCGTATGCCCAGTGCTTTGTCCAATTTATGAAAACATAGATGGAGTTGACAAGCATCCTTTTCTAGCTTTGTGAGCCTTCACCTCGGGCTTGAGCTTCATGTTCAGCTTGTCATTTATTTGCAACAAAGAAAGACTAATAAAACGGTTATATACAATGTTGTGAGAAACTTGGCAGAGATTTAATCAATTGTAATGCTTTAGGAACCTGCCATTAACAGGTCCTCCAGCATACGGTGTTCCATCAATCTCTTGTAGAATGTAGGTGTTATTCCCATGGAAAGCAGAAATTTGATATGGCCCTTTCCACAAATTTTCAAATTTACCATGTTTACCTTTCTCTTCAATTCTAGCTTCCCATTTCAAGACTTTATCATGGATCTGGAATGTAACTTCTTTGATCTTTTTGTCAAATGCTCTCTTGATCCTGTTCTAGTTTTGTTGATGACTATCAAACACCTCATTTCTTTTCTCTTGCAAAGCTATTAGCTGATTGATCCTTCGTTGTATAGCATTTGGTTCCTCTTCTAGTCCTTGAATTAACTTCATTATTGGTACTCCAAGGGATGTTGGAAATATAGCCTCTGCCCCATATACTAGCTCATATGGTGATGTTCCAATGGACCTCTTTGTGCAAATCCGGTCAGCCCACAAAGCATATCTCAGTTTCAAATGCCAATCTTTTTTATTTTCTTGCAGCAGCTTCTTAATGATTCTCACAAGGCTCTTGTTTGATGATTCAGCCAAACCATTTCCCTGTGGATAATAAGTAGTGGAATGTCCAAGGGAGATGTGATACTGATGACAAAAATTAATCATCCTTTTGGACTTGAAAGCTTGAGCATTGTCTGTAATGATCTTAATTGGGCAACCAAATCTTGATAATATATTATTTTCTAAGAAAGAAATAATCACTGAATCATTTGCTTGCCTTGTGGGTATTGCTTCTATCCATTTTGTAAAGTAATCAGTGGCTGTGAGAATCCAGCGATGCTGTCCTGATGAAGGAGGATGGATTTCCCCTATAAAGTCTAATCCCCACTGCTGGAAAGGTGCTTCAACATAAATAGGAACCAAGGGAAGTGGCATAAGCTTTCTCTTTCCTTCAAACATTTGACATTCATGACATGTTGCTATCTTTTTATAGATATCTCTAAACATAGTTGGCCAAAAATAGCCAGCTCTCAAGACCTTGTTTGCAGTGGCTTTCCAATAGTGATGTCCTCCACAATCCCCTTTATGAAACTCATCAATTACTTTATCAGCTTCTTCTTCAATGAGGCAGTTTAATAATATTCCTCCTGCATCTTTCCAAAACAAATTTTGGTCATACACAAAATATCTGAGAGATTTCAATTTGGTAAACCGAGCTTTGGATTTTGGAAGATTATCAGGAGCTCTATTATGTTGCAAAACAAATGCTATATCCTTGTACCATTCTGAGATCAAGAATTTCTCATTTATTTGGACCAATTCCTCTTCATTTTCAGAAATTTTTGAGATTTCTGTGCTTAAATTAATATCAATACAGTCCAAATTTGACTGAGTCAACAATTGGGCTAGGCCTTGACCCTTTACCAACTTTGTGGGTTTGATCTCAATGTCATACTCCAACAGTTTTGCTATCCACTTTCCCCTTTTTCCATCTAGATCAGCTTGTGTAAGAATATCTTTTATAACAGCATTTGGGACGTAGGCAACAATGTGAGAGTGCAAAACATAGATTCTGAAATCCTTAATTGCTTTCACCAATGCATAGGCTTGTTTCTCTAAGATATTATATTTCAATTCAGCATTGGCTAATGTCTTGCTAAAGAAAGAAATGGGTTGTTCAGTACCTTGACTTCCTTTTTGCAGTAAAACTCCAGCAATTGTGTCTTCAGAAGAGAATGTGAAGATAAGGAACTCCTTGGTAAAATCTGGGCTGATAAGTACTGGTGCTTGAGTAAGTGCCTTCTTGATCTCTTCAAATGATTTCTTTGCTTCAACTGTCCATTTAAAATCTGCTCCTTTCTTTAACATCTTTGTTATGTTCTTGACAACTTCAGCAAAATTAGGAATGAATCTTCTAACAAAGTTAACTTTCCCAAGAAAGGATTGAATCTCCTTCTTACTCCTTGGTAGATCTAATTTTTGAATTGCACTAACTCTATTAGGATCAATCCTAATTCCTTCTTCAGAAATAATATGACCAAGCAATTTGCCAGAAGTTAAAGCGAAAATACTTTTGGTTGGGTTTAGAGAAATACCAAACCTCCTACACTTCAGTAGGATCCTTTCAAGGTTCTTTAAGTGGTCTTCTTCCCCTTTTTAAAAAACTGTGATGTCATCAAGATAAACCACCATTGATTTGTCCTTTTCTTCAGCAAAAGCAATATCCATTGCTCTCTGGAAAGTGGCTCCCACGTTCATGAGGCCAAATGGCATTTTTGCATACATGAATGTTCCCCATGGTGTAGTGAAGGCCATTTTCTCCTGATCATCTGGGTGAACAAGAATCTGATTGTACCCTGAGAAACCATCAAGCATAGACATCCTTTGTGAACCAACAATGTTCTGCAGAATGAAATCCATTTTGGGGAGGGGGTAATTATCTTTCAATGAAGCTTTGTTTAAGTTTCTGAAGTCTATACAAATTCTGATCTCTCCATTCTTTTTTCTGACTGGTACCAAATTAGCAAGCCAATTTGAGAATCTGATTGGAACAATAATTTTAGCATCAAAGAGCTTTTTCACTTCTTTTTCAATCAGTGGCATTAGAAGAGGATTAATTCTTCTTAACTTCTGCTTAAAAGGCTTTTCATTCTGCTTAATAGGAATGGTATGTTGTATGATTGAAGAGTCATATTGTTTCAAGTCAGCATAACTCCATGCAAAAACATCAATGAATCTTTTCATCATCTCAACATATTTAGTCTTCATATCAACTGAAAGGAATTTTGAAATCTTGACTATCTTAGGCACAACCGAGTCTCCTAAATTGCAGCTTTCTACTTCTTCTTCATTAGCTTGTAGTCTTGGTGCTTTGAACACATCATTTTGATCAAATAATTTCTCAAGGGGAATGAGGCCTTTAGGAATTAAGTTGTTTTGTAATTGTAAGACTTCAGAACTTTCCTTTGACTCTATTAACATATTCTGCTGATCTATCTGATTGTGTTCAAACTCTTCTTTTAATTCAATGAAGTTCCTTACATGCTGATCATCCTCAAAAACTTGCCAATTTGTGATATTATCTGGTATGATTGGTCTATGGATTTGATTCGGTTTACCATTGTAGGGTAACCACATGTGCGACCAGTCGGTTGAGAAGTATCCGTGGAGTTTTTCGGACCAATCCCTGCTAAGAATTAAACCATAGAATTCAGGGATATCAGCTACTAGAATGTTGATAACCTGACATACCTTCGGGTTAGACGACAATCTTATGGTCACTTGATTAAGTTCATCAATCACTTCGACTTGAGATCGATCAAGCTGAACTATGCGCACTGCGGATTTTTGTGGTTGAACATTCAATTTGGCACATATTGATCTGGGTAAAATATTCGTTGAAGCACTAGAATCAACCAAGCAATTTTGCACGTTTTTATTGAAAATTTCATAAGTGAGAAGAAAAGGGGGAGTATGAGATCTCGATCTTCCTCCAATCAAGGCGATGTCATTTGGGTCAATCTGATTGATCGTGTTGGTTGGAGGTCTTCCCATGTTGTGGGAAGCTACAGCTATAGGTAAAGATGTAGTAGGCACGGCATGTAATTCTTTCATCATTATTTTCTGTTGATGTTTCAATTTGCTCAACTCGTAAAGAGTGATATTAACCCTAGTCTTTTTCATGTCATCGATAATGTTATACTCCATTTCATCTGACACTATCAGTGTTCTTGATGGAGGTGCTTGATCTGATTGGACTGGGCTAGATTGGGTCGCTCTAGCGGTTGTTTTCTTTGTTGCGACCTTATCTTTTGTTGCAAGGCTTGCGCCCTTCTGTTTAGGGGTAGTTTGGGGAGGATCAAGTTGATTTTTGCTTCGTGTGCTAACCAGAAATGCTTCTTGATCTTCTTCTTGTGGGAGGATGAAATCCCACATTCCTTGTAGTTCCACAACTTCTTCATCATCGGTCTGCCCTTCAGTGATGTTCTCTTCTTCTTCTTGTTCTTCGGATTCAACGTTTGAGACAGCATTAGGTGGATTCACATCCATGGAAGGATTTCTTTTAAAAGCTCTGTAGGGCTTTTTTGAAGAAGTTTCTGCTACTTGTTTTTTTATGTCAATCATCTCATTGGACATGGCCTTTAACACTTTTTGTAATCCTTCCAAATCGAAAGGATCTTTCGTTTGTTTCTTCTTGGTGTCTTCTTTGAAAGAGATTTTCCTAGATTTACGTTCTTCTATCGCGGATTTCTTTTCTAGGGCTACTACGCGTTTTTCTACTGCTATCGCCTCTGTCAAGTTTTCAACTAAGGTCTTCTTGTTTGCCCTATCTACGAAGATAGCCAAGTTTGATGGTAAGGCCGTGATATACCATTCACATCTTACTTCCTCGCTAGGTTGGGAAGCAGCGGGAATTTTGTTGAGGATCTTATTGAACCGTAAATTGAAATCTTTAATGGGTTCTCTGGCCTCAGCTTTGAGATTGGATAGGTCATTGATCAACGTCGTCGTTGATCTGTCATCACCGAACTTGGTAGGGAATTGACTTTGAAAAATGTCCCAACTTGTGATAGACCCGGAAGGTAACAAAAAGTACCATGACCCGGCTGTTCCTTGCATTGTATAGGGAAAAAGCCGGACGACAGCATCCTCGTTGGTAACTCCGTTGAGATTAACAGAAAGCATGAAATTATTAATATGCTCTTCAGCTAGCATGCCTGTTTCTGGATTGAATTTGGGCATCCATTTCTCAGGATGGGCTAGTATTGGACTCAGGGGTGGAGGCATTAAAACCACCCCAGGATTGTTCCATGGAGACTGGGCCATCATTGAGTTGCTAGTGAATTAAAGTGCAGAGGATGATCCCTGATGCTGAGAAGATGAAGATATTATGATCTTTGATGATTGAAGAGGAGGGACTGTGGAAGATGGATGAGTGATTTGGAATGAAGATGTGGGTGGCTGACTTCGCGGTGAGGGAGTTGAAATGGACGAAGTAGATGAAAGAGTCTCACTGTCAGACTCTGGTGGTGTTTTCCTTGCTCTTTTCCTGGTGGGGAGAGGAAGTTCAGTTGGCTGGATGCCAAACTTTTCACTTTTCAATCTAGTCAGGGGATAAGCAGGATTGTACTGCGAAGTCACGCTGCTTTTAGATTTATCAGACCTCTGATTAAAAATAGAGAATCATTGGAGTTTACGAATCAGAGTTTGAATTTCAGGGGGTTCAATGATAAGTTGGTCTGAAATATTAGGGTATGTAGCAGCGGTGGATACTCGAGCGACTTCAAACTCTGAGTTTAATCGTACTGGAGAAGTCGGGGGAGTTGATGAGGGTGATTTACTCTTAGAATGGTATTTAGATTTTGATTTAGGTGCCATTCATAGTTCGAGCCCTCCTTCTAGCGCCAAATATGGTGAAGGCCCCGAAAATCGGGTCGACAACAAGGGGGGTACCCACCCGGTCCGGAACTTGGTTGGCAACTCCTTGTCCGTTTGGTATAGCGGGTCGGACTGGGGATAATGGGACCAGTTTCCCAATCTAGGGGGTGTGTGTGTGTGTAGAGTTGGATGATGCTGATCTAGAAGTATTTTAAGCTAATTTAATTCAAACTTCTAAGCTAAATCTATGCTATTGTAATCTAATAAAAACAACACATCTAATCTACGCTAACCCGGGGTGTATTTCTTCTATTATGAGATCTAAAGATATTTCGAACAATAACTGGTAATAAAGATCATTCAGCTATCATAAGAATAGAAATCAATTAAGATAAACCATTCTGCATAAAAAGTTAGGCAAAACAGTTGTGAACAACATATCGCATAATAAGTTATTCATATGTCAAGCACAAATAAATGACTCCACCGTACAGAAGTGCCAAATGGTAACCCACACATTCATACATTAACATATAAACAACTAAAACTGCATATCACTCTAAGAATATAAGCAGAAATTGGTCAAGAGATAAAAGTACCATTTATGACTGATTTCACTCATAAACTTCAAGCAATAACGATTTATCTCTACTTGTTCTAATATCTACTAAGAGTACAGAAGTACAACATCAGTAGCAAACATTAAATGCAAACGTTGATAAATCTTGATCCATCCATTCATCAAAAACCCCCTCGAGGGTGCAAAAGTGCATGTTCTGAGGACAAGTTTTTTGACGGATTTCCGAACCCTTCTCCAAATGCCATGAGAAGGGTTAAATACTACTAACTAATTAATCTTAATTACACAAATTTAGGAAACGGCTTAAAATGACCGCCCTTTTACTAAAACAGATTTATTTCTAAAAATTGAATCTAATTTCTAACCGTTTTTGTATCTGCTCCTTAGTGCTGTAAGCAATGCAATGTTCGCCTGAGAAGAGTCGGTTGGTTGTCCTCTCCTTTCGTTCGAGTGATAAAAGTATAAATAACAAGAGCTGGCACCGCTTTCTGACAAACTAGAAGATATTTTCGAAAATCTTCCTCTGGCTTGGTGTATTCACTGTGTGTATACTTGGTATAACCCAGATTTCTTTCAAACTGATTGTGTTGTTGCTATTTCAATCTTTGGCTGTGCGGATGACTCAATGAGTTAGGGATTTCATTCCGCCTGAACAATTTTATGTATCGCAGATTTCTTCCGTTCTTTGTTCCAGGCTTTTCTGAAGCGTCTTCCTTCCTTAGCGTCTTTCTTTTTGCTTTACCCAGTCTGAGCTTCAGGATATTTTGTAAACATGCCGCTTTTGTGCGCCTTTGACTCTGAGTCTTGGATATAGTCTATTTTCATCAGTGTCTGTTGAGTGATACTCTAGAATCCGCGGTCCTGCTGTATGCAGCATCCATTTGCGAAGGCATCTCCTCTCTGTTCTCTGAGTATTGGCGCTTTCCCCTTTTCCTTAGATGTTTCCTGTATATTGATTTATATTAGTTGTTGCCTTACAATTTACGCAAAGGAAAAGAGAAACGACGAAAAGATTGACATGAAAGCTTTAAGTTCTAATGAATGCATAATCATGACACTCATAATGACTTGACTCTTCGAAAAATGCAACACAATCATTCTTGGATATCTTGGCGTACAATCATTAATTTCCCTTAAGGTGCGCGCTCAATTTTGGGTTTACAGACTATGACGAGGAAATTGTGCGATGAGTGGTTTCTGTGATTCACATCGCAGTATCGAGGATTGCGATGTCAAGAAGTGTCATCGTAGGAATTGATAGTCTCATTCATCGCAAATCGCAAATCGCAGGATCGCAGATCGCAAGATCGCGCTTTCATTCAATCACTGTGTGCTACTTATGCGATGTTGCGATATGCGACGTCGCATATCGGTCGTCGGTGATTCCTTGAGTTTCTCATTTAAGGGCGCTTTCAATATATGCGATGCGATGAATTTCGCATCGCTTCTTCGCAGCTTATTTACGCGCATAGGAAATGCTTCACTCTCTCTTCACGATGCGATATAGCTTTAGGGAGTAAAAATACAAAAATTTTGATAAAAATATTTTTTTGGATTTTTTTTTTTTTTTGTTAAGGGTCCCCCTTTGCTTGGTGTTATTGCTAATACCAAATAAAGAGGGGGGTTGTTGGTGACCACAACAGGTCCTAAATATTCTCAACCTGTTATGGGTCTGTACCCCGGAATGAATATAGTGTGGGATCCATCGCAAACTCAACAGGTGTTGCAGCCAAATGTACAGTTGTCATCTCAAACTGGACAATCCTTAGTTTCTAGTACACCCCAGCAACCAGTGCAGTCAAATATTCAAACTTCTGTACCTTCGGTAGTTTCTCAGCCTGGGCCTAATACGCCTCATACTCCGCTTCAAACAACTGTTGCAACTGCCGCAACATCTGTTCAATCTACCCCACCTACTTCTGGAGTATCGACAGATCCGGTTTCTACTGTTCCTGTATCTACTCCTCAGACATCTTTACCACTGTCTGGATCCACGATTCAAACTTAGGTTTAGATGCCTGTAGGACAACCTGGTTCAAGTACAGTTGTCACAAGTCAACCACAATTTACTTATCAACCGTACCAGGGACAGTACCAATTCGGTCCTGCTGTGCAGCAGCCAGTCTATCAGTATCAACCATACCTTGGGTACACATATCTGTTAGGATATTCCGACACATAGGAAATAGTTAAGTTCAACTTGGTCTAGTATAGAGTTAGGTATAGAGTTAGGTAAAGTGTGTTTCTTTACCGTTGTACATTTTTTAACTTACAATCCGATGGTCACGATATGTAGTGATCCGACGGTTCACTCTCTCCTCGGTATTACCGACACTTGATCCGTGGCTTGACACCCGATTGGTCCATGAGTTCTATTTAAAGCGCATGGAGGGTCATTGTTCAGGTAATCCGTGCATGAGAGAAGCTTATGTAAATTTTCATTCTTTGATTAATAAATTGCCTGTAGTAGCCACGTTGGCGCAGGCCGTGGACTGTTTCCCTCTTTGAGGGTTTTAACCACGTCAAAAATACTGGTGTATTGATCTGTGATCTGGTTGTGAGCGGTGTCCTTTTGGTGTTCTTTCTGAGGAACTTACCCTGTAAATTCCCACATGGTATCAGAGCTATTTGAGGGCCGCGTCCGTTGGTGATCCAAATCTGAAGCCGGTAGAACTGCATGCGTCTGTCGTTTCCTAGATCTGCTGTTTCTGACTGCTTTCGGGCCGAGAGGACTGCTCTGTTGCGTTCGGAGCATCTGTTCCAGTGAGGAACCCCTTTCATTTCACGCGAAAAGGTTTCCGGTAGCCCTAGCTACGTCTTTTTTCAGATCGGGAGGTATACAATGTTTTTGCAGTTTACTGTTATTTTCTCTCTGCTTATTTCGGTTTCGGTTTATTTAGCCTTTTTTTTAACCGGATCTATACCTTTCATTTCTGCGTATGCTCTTTGCCCTATGACTCTGTGCGATCTGGGCAAATCAGAAACAGAAAGGAAGTATTTTTCTCATGCGTATGCTCTTTTCCCTGCACCTTAGTGTGATCTCGGAAAATCAGAAACATTGAGAAAAATATTTAGTTTTTCGGCTAAAGCTAACTTTGAGCCGCAAGGTTCATTTTTTTAAAATATCTAGTTTTTAGGCTAAATCTAACTTCGAGCCGCAAGGTTCATTTTTCTTTGCATATTCGTGTTGGGTTTTGTGTTTTGTGTTTTGTAGGGAAAAAGAGCTTTCTCAAGGCAAGCACGCAAACCAAGGCCCCCCCCCCTCTCTCTCTCTCTCTCTCTCTCAAATTTTTTATATAGATCAATTGGTTCAAAGCTATTTTAAGAGAGTAGAGGTCTTGGGTTCAAGTCTCCATTTTGTGGGGGCGGATTTTTTCATTCCCGCACATTCGCGCACTTTGCCGGAAACTTCAACAAATTTTTTTCAAAAAGCCATAACTTCTTCATCCGGAAGCCTTTTTCAGAGCCGTTTTTTTTTAAAACAGCCTAATTTTTCGAGATCTATCCATTGGCACACTTACTTTCAGCATATTCAGCTTCAGTTTTTTTTAAAAATGGAAAGTCCATGCCAAGTCATTCTTGACAGCACTAACTACTTCCAATGGGTAGCCTACATGGAAGATTTACTTAGAAGTAAAGGTCTCTACAAAATAGCCACAGACCAAGAGAAGAAACCAAAAGATGAAGACAAGGCTGCAAAATGGGAAAATAGACAAGATCAAGCACGTGGTTTGATAGGGATGTCTATCCTGATCTTAGATTCCATATTGCAGAACTTGAGACTCCTCATGAAGCATTGGAAAAAATCGCTAAAGTTTTTGGGATTAAAAATGAAATTAGAGCCCATCAACTTGAAAATGAGTTTCTTACTTTGGATCCTAATAATTTTTCTTGCATTGAAGATTTCTTGTCCAAATTCAAGACCCTTAGATATCTCTTGGAAGGTGTTAAGGTTAAGAAAGAAGATGGTAACCTTATTTATTCCATCCTTACTAAGTTGGGACCAGCCTACTCTGTATTTGTTTCCACTTTCCATTCTACAAGGGAAGCTTTCATTTGTCAAGGAAAAGACTACAAGGCCCCTTCCTTTGACTCCTTTTGTGATTCCTTAATAAGAGAACAAGAAAAACTCTTACACCTTGGTCTTCTTAATCTGGGAAACTCTTCCAAGAAAGCGTTAGCCGCCCAGCAGCAACCAAATTTAAAGAATCCTAAGAAGTCATATCCTAAAAAGAATGGTCCTAAACCAAACAAGGGTCCTAAGCAAACTCAGCCTCAAAATGAAAGATCATTTCAGCAAAATGATAAGACCAATAAAAACAAATGGAAGAAGACTGATAGACATTGTAACTTTTGTAATCGAGATGGCCACTTAGAATCTAAATGCTTTAAGAAGATGGAAGCCTTGGAAGCCGCAATGAAGAAACATAACATCCATGTGGAGTATACTTCAACTTCAACTTCCGGAATGGCACTTTCTGCATGTCGTTGTCAATCATCTCAGTCTGGTTATGCATTAAATGTATCTTCTTCTTCTCCTTCTCATGAGTGGCTCATTGATTCTGGAGCCTCTTATCACATGGCAAAAAACCAAGCCATGTTTTCTTCTTTAAATGATTGTAACACCAAAAATATATATGTTGGTGATGATAGATCTCTTAATGTTGTAGGGACTGGAACTGTTCATCTAGACAATGGTCAGTTTAATGATGTATTATGTGTTCCGACCTTATCCTGCAACCTTCTATCTGTATATCAGATAACTCATTCAGGTGAAGGTAAAATTGTGAATTTTCACCTCATGATGTTGTAATCAAGGATCTAAGAGATCCTAAACAGATTCTAGCTACTGGTATTGCTGATGATTCCACAAGGTTGTATAAGTTTCACAACTTTGGGTCATCAAATCTTCCCTCAGTATTTGTTGCTCATAATGATGAAGTGAGCAAACTTTGGCATGAGCGATTTGGTCACTTAAACTATCGCTCCCTTCAGCATCTATGTAAAGAAAATATGGTGACAGGTCTTCCTATGGTATCTTGCAGAGATGGTGTTTGTTCCAGATGTGTACTCGGAAAACATCATCGGGACAGTTTTGACAAATGTGCCTCTTGGCACGCCTCAGCCCCTTTACAGCTTGTGCACAGTGATTTATGTGGTCCACTTCCTGTTGCTTCATTCTCTGGCTGCAAGTATTTCTTAACTTTCATTGATGATTTCTCCAGACGCACTTTGGTATACTTCTTAAAACTCAAGAGCGAAGTATTTAACACATTTTTGGCCTTCAAAGCCTTTGTTGAAAAACAATCTGGACATCAAATTCTTAAGCTAAGAACTAATAATGGTGGAGAATATGTTAAAAACACATTCATCGACTTTTGCACCGAAAATGGAATTCAAATGCAACATACTGTTCCATACACTCCACAACAAAATGGTGTAGCTGAAAGGAAAAATCGCACCTTAAAGGAAATGGCTAATTGTATGCTGCAATCTAAAGGACTCAATCTTAGTTTTTGGGCCGAAGCAATTAATTGTGCAAATTATATAATAAATCGCACTCCTACTAAGGTTCTAAAGAATATCACTCCAGAAGAAGCTTTGAGTTCCATTAAACCAGATGTAAGTCACTTTCGTGTTTTTGGAAGTGAAGCATGGGCCCATATTCCATATGAAAAGCATAAAGCTTTAGAACCTAAGAGTGAGAAATGTACTTTTGTTGGATATTCTGAAGATGTAAAAGGTTATAGACTTATTCCATTTAAGTCCAAAAATGTTATCATTAGAAGAGATGTAAAATTTGATGAAAATAAATCGGCCTGCGAGCCTAGTCCGGCGGATGTGCCACCTCTTCCTATCTCTTCTACTTTTGAAAACATTTCTTCTTCAGATGATGAAAGTGAGGATGATAATCCTCCCCCACCTTCTCAGGATCCTCAACTTCCAAGATGGGTCCGTGCTACTCGGGATGCAGCAGGTGATCTTGCCGGTGATCCTACAGATCAGCGACGTACACGTTCTCAGTTTGAAAGAGCCTCTTCTTTACTGGCTCAAGCTCCGGTAAATCATGATCCTGACACTTTTGCAGAAGCTTCAGGCCATCCACATTGGGAAGCAGCTATGAATGAAGAATATCATTCATTGTTGACAAATGATACATGGGATCTTGTTCCTCTACCAAAGGGACGCAAACTTGTTAGATGTAAATGGGTTTACAGAACCAAGTATGGACCAGATGGGAAAGTTGATAAACATAAAGCTCGTCTTGTTGCTAAGGGTTTTTCACAGGTTGAAGGCATTGACTACACTGAAACCTTCTCCGCTGTTGCCAAAATGAACTCTATCCGCCTTGTTCTTTCCCTTGCTGCCTCTTTAAAATGGGAAGTCCATCAGATGGATGTTAAATCTGCCTTCTTACATGGGGACTTGCATGAAGAAATCTATATGGAACAACCCATTGGCTTCATCCAAACAGACTCCAGCCTTGTATGTCGACTTAAGAAATCTCTCTATGGTCTCAAGCAAGCTCCTCGGGCTTGGTATGCCAAAATGGATAGCTTTCTTTTAGAATCTGGCTTTTCTCAGTGTTATTCTGACAATACTGTCTACACCAAGAAAGTGGGCAACTCTCTTATCATCCTTGTTCTTTATGTTGATGATCTTATTCTTACTGGTAGTGATCCCAACCTTATCAACCATGTGAAGTCCAGCCTTAAAAAGAAATTTGAAATGACAGACTTAGGACACTTACACTATTTTCTCGGTCTTCAAGTCTTGCAATCCAAGGAGGGTATTTCCCTTTCCCAGTCCAAGTATGCTTGTGATATTCTTCGTCATTTTCACATGGAAGACTGTAAGCCAGCCCCTTCTCCCTTTTAGTCTGGAGTCAAACTTTCAGTCTCTTGTACTTCTCCTGAAGTTGATGCTACCTTATACCGTCAACTTGTAGGAAAACTCTTGTATTTAACCCATACTCGTCCTGATCTTTCCTTTGTTGTTGGCCTTGTTGCTCGTTTTATGCAAAACCCCCGTGAAAGTCATTGGAAAGCAGCCAAAAGAATACTTCGTTATGTTTGAGGTACAATACAGTTTGGGATTCATTACAGTGCCAAAGCAGCTCCTCTATTAGTTGGTTTCACTGATTCTGATTGGGCTGGTGACCCTGATGATCGGAAGTCTACTGCCAGTTATGTCTTCACTCTTGGTTCAGGACCTATTACATGGGCTTGCAAGAAACAGGTTGCCATTTCTTTTTCGTCAGCAGAAGCAGAGTATCGTGGTCCCGTGGAAGCTAGTAAGGAAGCCTTGTGGCTTCGTCAGATCCTATCAGAGTTTGGCTTTGAGCAGCAGCATCCAACCACACTTTGGTGTGATAATCAAAGTGCCATTTAGCTATGCAAAGATCCAGTCCAGCATCAGCGCAGTAAACACATTGAACTACACATGCACTTCATCAGAAAGCTCATTCATGACCATGTTCTTGAAGTGCAATATTGTTCAACAGATGATCAGGTTGCAGACATCTTCACAAAGGCTCTCACAGAGGCGAAGTTCACTAAACTTCGATATATGCTTGGAGTTCAGGAAGTTTTCACTAAGGGGGGATAGGCTCTAGTGCCTCCTTCCTTCTCCTATTGTGTCATATTTGTAAATCCTTCAATCCTATCCCAAGTTGTTCTTAAGGGGGGATGTTAGGATATTCCGACACATAGGAAATAGTTAAGTTCAACTTGGTCTAGTATAGAGTTAGGTATAGAGTTAGGTAAAGTGTGTTTCTTTACCGTTGTACATTTTGTAACTTACAATCCGACGGTCACGATATGTAGTGATCCGACGGTTCACTCTCTCCTCGGTATTACCGACACTTGATCCGTGGCTTGACACCCGATTGGTCCATGAGTTCTATTTAAAGCGCATGGAGGGTCATTGTTCAGGTAATCCGTGCATGAGAGAAGCTTATGTAAATTTTCATTCTTTGATTAATAAATTGCCTGTAGTAGCCACGTTGGCACAGGCCGTGGACTGTTTCCCTCTTTGAGGGTTTTAACCACGTCAAAAATACTGGTGTATTGATCTGTGATCTGGTTGTGAGAGGTGTCCTTTTGGTGTTCTTTCTGAGGAACTTACCCTGTAAATTCCCACAATATCAACAACCTCAACAACCCCAGTACAGTCCGGTAAATCCAGGTTTTCCAGGAGGATACAATATCCCAAATGCAATTCTTATTCCTAGTTATCCTGGATATCCTCCTCCTGGGGCTGGTCTCATGACCCAGAGTTTTAGGGACCCTAATCGTCCGTTACCATTTATCGCAACTTTGGACTTGCCTGACTTGTCGCGCCTAAGAAAAGACCCCATTAATTATCTTCCGTTTTGGCCGCCAATGCCGAATAAGTTGCCTACTGATATTCCTAAGTTCGAAGGCAAATTAGGAGAGGACCCGTCGAACCATGTGATGACTTATCACCTCTGGTGTGCATCTAACTCCATTTCAGATGATTCAATCCATCTAAGACTTTTCCAGCGCACTATAATTGGTCTTGCGGCCAAGTGGTACATTGAGTTACCGCAAGGCACTTTTTATAATTTTAGTCAGTTAGCTACCTCGTTTTTAACTCATTTTCAGTTGTCAGTCCGATATGACAATGGCACGGAATTGTAACTTTTTTAAAGAAATCGACATCCACTTACATTTCAGATCATATTCATGAGTGGAGACGTCGACGGCGTTTAGTGAAGGTTTTTATTCCGGATCAGATCTTGGCTAAATGGTTCGTAAAGTCTTTGTTGCCAAAGATCACTGAAGATGTAGCTAAAGCCGGAGTTGTTACTGAGGAACAAGTAATTGCTCAAGCACAGTACCTTGACTTGGTCTATACTCAATCAGGTACGTTACACGAGAAAATCCCCGATCTTCCCAAGCAAAATCAAATCGCTGCAACTCCTTCAGGATCTCATGCTGCCGATGGTATGATTGGTACAATTAACATTAAAATTAAGAAGAAGTCTTCCAAGAATTCTTCTCCTATCATAACCTTGCCTGATTCCCTGACAGGAGATTCTTCCGCGGAGATTTCCGCCAATATTCACGTTGTACAGTCATCTACAGCCAAATCAAAATCCGGTGGGAAGAAGAAAGGGAAGAAGAAGAATAAAACAGACAAAACTTCAAAGGAGAAACCTAAAAAATCGGAATCCAATGATGAAAAATGCAAACCTCATTATCCTTGTCTCTTTTGTGACGATGAACATTTTATAAGAGACTGCCCTCATCGTGCAGAGGTTGCAAACATTTTCAAAGGTTCCCAAACGCCTGCTGTTTTGAAGGATCCTTTTCCAGCTCAAGACAGTAAGATGATAGGTTCTTCTTCGAGTGCCAATGAAGAACCCATACTGATGATGTCCCATGTTAGGATTGCAACTCGATCGCATGATTATGGTAGTAAAAGTCCTGTTGATGGTAAAGAAGCAGAATCTTCTCATTCTAATCCATCAACCTCAGCTCCCGGTTCCGATCCACTACAGATCGAGAAACCTAATCCAAACTTGGTAATCAAACCACCCGCCAAGGGTATACTTCGAAAGTCAGCTTTCAATCCACATGCGAGAGCGGCTCAAAACTATAACATTGTTGAGGATTTAGTTGTTTCACCCTTAGCAATGTCGGCTTTGGAAGTGCTGCAATCATGTCCAGCACAGCGTAAATTACTTTTGTCGGCTATAGGAGTTGTTGACATTCAGGACTCGAACCTAATAATTTTCGATCTAGAAAATAGTACACCGTGTTTACCTCATCAAATGGCTTTTCAGATTCCAGTGATAGTCAAAAACAGGCCTATTCATCGGACTGTAATTGATGAGGGAGCCTCAACGTGTATTATGTCGATACAGTGTTGGAGATCGCTTGGTTCTCCTTCGCTAAATCAATCCCCGATGATTCTAAAGGCCTTTGATGGCCGTGGGTTTCATCCTTTTGGCATTCTACAGGATTTGCCTATAGGGGTTGAAGAAAAAATTGTTAATCTAGATGTGGAAGTGGTTGATGCCCCTTTAGATTACAACCTTCTCTTGGGTCGAAGTTGGTCTTACGCTATGACAGTTGTCATTTCATCGGTCTTTCGGGTTATAAAGTTTCCTCATAATGGAAAGATCATAACAATAGACCAGCTGGCTTACTTTTCATCCGACCCAGCCTCTTCTGAAAGTATTCAGCATGTCGGTAAAACGACTATCCCGTAAAAGGATGTTGGATTAGGACTAGATAAAGATGTCGGTTTACTGGGAACTTTTCCTTTTCCTCCGATCAAAGCATCGTCTTCATTTGCAACCATTCATATGATCACATCAGACACCATTGTTTATGATGATCCTTAGATCATTCCCTCTGAATCCGAGATAGACTCATTTGGTAATGTCATGCCTTTGAGTCCATATGAAATTGCGTATGAGGCCGTGCAATCATTTACCGACCCATCTTCAACCAAAATTGACTTAATGAATGTGGTCTGTGAAGAATCACTTTTCACACCAAGCTCGGATTCAATCACATTTTCTGAACTTGTTCACTCTGATGAGAAAATTCGTGAAATCCTATGCGTAGATGATTTACCATGGGAAGATCTCCATCACAGATCTTCGTTTTTACCCGACACTGATCGTTTTGAAAATGATTTTTCATCAATCTTTATGACTGAATATGTCAAGGAACCTCAGAATCCAATGAAATATCCTGATTCAGAGTTAAATTTGGGAAACATCTCCCGAACTATTCCTATTGACATTTCGGTTAAGCCTGGAATTGTTGAGAACATTCATATAGGTGCCTCATGTACAGATGATGAAATTCAAATATATAAGGCCCTATTTCAAGAATTTCGTGACGTGTTTTCCTGGTCCTATGAGGAAATGTCAGGAATTGATCCCGTGATTGTTGTTCATGAAATAAAAACTTACCCAGATACTAAACCCGTCCGGCAACGTTTGCGTCAGATTCACCCAAGAAAAGCTGCTGCAATTAAAGTAGAAGTTGAAAAATTACTCAAAGCAGGTTTCATTTATCCGATCATGTTAATGGATTGGGTGTCGAATATTTTTCCAGTTAACAAAAAGCAAGGAACAATAAGAATATGCATCGATTATAGGGACATTAATCGAGCCTGTCTAAAGGACAATTACCCAACTCCCTATATCGATCAAATCATTGATGATTGTGCCGGCAACGAAATATTCTCCTTCATGGATGGTTTTTCCGGATACAATCAAATCAATATTCTACCTGCCGATCAACCAAAAACGGCTTTAATTTGTCCATGGGGGACATTTTCTTATTGCAAGTTACCTTTTGGGCTCAAGAATGCCGGAGCAACTTTTCAAAGGGCCATGTCTTATGTGTTTCATGACATCAAGCACATTGTGCAACCCTATCTTGATGATTTTCCTGCTCATTCATTACATCGAGCAGATCACCTCGTCCATTTACGAGCAATATTTATGAGGTGTAGGCATTATCGGATTCGGTTGAACCCACACAAATGTGTCTTCTGTATAGAAACGGGTCGATTGCTGGGGTTTTTAGTTTTGAAAACCGGCATTCGCGTCGATCCCTCGAAGGTCGAAGCTATTGTCAAATTGCCTCCTCCTTCGAGTCTTCGCCAACTCCAAATTTTGCAAGGGAAAGAAAACTTTTACAACGATTCATTCCTAACTATGCTGAGGTTACAAAGGGTTTTACCCGATTGTTGAAACAGAATACTCCATTCTATTGGGATGAGATATCTCAGAAATATTTTGATGCACTCAAACACGCGTTGACCCATGCACCGTTATTGCATCCTCCCAACTACAACCAAGATTACTTCTTGTATCTTGCTGCCTCTCATTCCACCATTGGAATGGTCTTAGTTCAGGAAGATGAATTCGGAACTGAACATGTGATATATTACCTTAGTCTAACTTTAAATCCAACTGAGCTAAAATACTCACATGTGGAGAAATTGGCATTGGCAGCTGTTCAAGTTGTCCAACGTTTTCGTCACTACATTTTACTACGTAAAACTACAGTAATTTTGGATTGCAACCCTATGATCTACATTTTGACCAAGAAATTGCTAAGGGGCAAGTACTCTAAATGGATTTTTATCCTGCAGGAGTTTGACTTGGAATTTGAAAAATCTAAGTCTAAGAAATCTTTAGTTTTTTCAGAGTTAATGTGTGATTTCCTGCGTGCTGACACGGAAAATGTGGCGGAGGAGCCCATTGCGGATGAATCCTTGTTTCTAATCATAACTTTAGATCCATGGTATGGGGATATCATCGTTTATCTCCAGACCCAATCCTTTCGGCCAGAAATTTCAAGGTCAGAACGTCGGAAAATACGATTCCGGTCCCAACAATTCAGGATTATTGGAGATACTCTTTATCGTCGTGGGGCGGACTCTGTTTTTCGACGTTGCTTAACTCACAAGGAAGATGAAATGGTTCTAAATGACTGTTAGTTTGGAGCGTGTGGCAGTCATATGTCTGGGTATGCCACAGCCCAAAAGATATTGCGCGCTGGCTACTTCTGACCGTCTTTGTTTAAAGATTGTATTACTGCGGTCCGAAAATGCCACAACTGCCAAATTTTTTATCGAAAGATGCGCGCTCCACCTGCTCCTCTCCACCCTATAATTTCCATTGGTCCTTTTGCCAAATGGGGTATCGATTTTATTACATGTAACCCTCACTCGGCCGGGGGGCATGCGTATATCATCCTTGTGGTAGAATATTTTACCAAGTGGGCCAAGGCGATACCTACATTTGAGTCAGACGGCAAGACAACTACAATTTTCATGTTCAATCATATAATTGCTAGGTTTGGTGTCCCACAAGAGATAATCACTGATCATGGGTGTCATTTTCGAAACATTATGATGACCGAACTTACAGGCCAGCTTGGGTTGCGTCACGATAGTTCAACTCCTTATTATCCACAAGCTAATGGTTTGGTTGAATCCATCAACAAAGTTTTAGTCATCATGATCCAACAAATCATTGGGATTCATCGGTCAAATTGGCATAACATGCTATTTTTAGTGCTTTGGGCGCATCGAACCTCAATAAAAACGTCAACAAGGTTCACTCCTTTCCAACTAGTCTATGGTCTGGAAGCTGTGTTACCCATTGAATGCGAAATCCCGTCACTGCAAATGGCCATCGAGTTACTTCCAGCCACTTCCGAAGAGGAAAAGAGTTTGTTATACTTGCCTCAATTAGATGAGAATCGACGTGATGTTGCATTAGCGATCGAGACTCACGCAAAACGTATGAAAGCTCAGTATGATCGAAATGTGACCCCTCGAAATTTTTCGGAAGGAGATCTAGTCTTAGTTTACGATCAAGCTAATGATAAATTAGGCGCTGGAAAATTCGTTCCTATGTGGCATGGTCCCTATGTTGTCAAGCGAAAGCTAGCAAAAGTGGCCTATGAATTGGTAGACTTTGACGGAGACTCTTTAGGTAAACCCAGAAATGGTCTTTACCTGAAGAGGTATTATGCTTAAAGAATGGGTATGGAGATTTTTAGTTAGGATAGCTTTTCTTTCTAGCTGGTGTGTTTTAGTTTAAACAGTGTGCTTAGCTTAGAGAGTGTTTTTTCGTCATTATTCCTACTTATCTTGGTTTTCCTCTTGATATTACAGATGTCGATGCCTCTCCAAACATACATTGGTTTCGCTGATGGTGCTTGTCGTAATACATGGAACATTTCTTCCATAGCTTGGGTTATCTATTCGCCCTCTGACGAGCTAGTATCTATGCATGGGGTAAGCCTTGGTCAAACAACGAACAACATTGCCGAGTATAGTGCAGTGATTGAGTTATTATCTGAATCTATTTCATTTGGGATTCGGAGTTTGATAGTGAGGTTAGATTCTGAACTCGTTGTATTACAGCTTAATAGAGTGTATGCCATTAGAAATCCAGTGTTATTAAGATTATTTTTGAGAGTGCGTCTCTTGGAATCTGAATCTGATTATATTGAATATAAGCATATTCCAAGATCTTTAAATACATTAGCAGATGCAATTACTTCTCGAATGTTAAGTAGACATTTGCAATAATCATACATGTAAATTTAAAACCATTCCATAACATGATTTACAAGATACGCTGGTAATAGTGATATATATATATAGGAGTGTCAAAAAATACATCATCCTCGATCATAGGTTGAAAAACACCTTATGATCGGCAAAAATGATAAGTACAAAAAACAAAAATGTCATATGTGCCCACAATAGGCGATCATCCTATCACTGGTGATGATCTCGATAAGAAACCACTGCATGGGCCACCTTGCAAAGGAACCTCCTAAAAGGTCCTGGGACCCCAATCACATAGCGCTGAAGTTGATAAGGAATGTCATCTATAGTGGTCTCCGGAATATCTCCTGTCAAGCGCTCGAGATGACCCTCCAACTCGGCCAAAACCTCTGTTGATTCGTCCTATGGGGCTGGCGCGGCTACAACTGGTTGTTTCCTCTCGTAAGGCCAGAGAGCGGCTGGTCGCTATGGACCCACATCTGCATTTGAAACTTTTACTATCAGTTTTGAGACGATGGGAAAATAATAAAAAAAATTAAAATAGGAAAAATGTTGAAAATAATTTTACCTGATTCATCCCACTGCTCCCCTGGTGGAAGAGCCATGTCTGGGTCACCACGAAAATCTACCCCAGTGTAATGGAAGTCCTGAATAGAAAAAACCTGGTTTTCCAACAATTGGAAATACTCAGGTTTGAATCGAACAACCTCAGTCCCCTCGTCCAGATGACGGGCCATAACTGCGACCCATCGTATCAGTTTGGGCTCTTGAGGAAGCCCAGCTCCAACAGTAAGGTGTTGCGGGATCAACATGGGAATCCTCTCCAGACCAAAGCTCACAACCAAAGCCCCATAACCAAAGGTCTTTAGTTGTCCGTTCTTGGCTCTAGTCAGTTGGCATTGGCCAACACAGCATCGCACCAGTTGAAGATGGTGCCTCGAAAGCAGTCAACTGCCATACGCATCTGGGATCCGGTGGCAATATGTAATGCGGCACTCCCGCAAAGTCTGGTGACAATAAATGCGATCACCATGAGTTTAGGAAGGGATATGGTTTTTATGTCTATCCTTTTGTCTCTAGCCTGGCTGTTGCAGAACTCTAGCCGAAGGCTATCGACAGATTGGCCACCTGGCCTAGCCCCGAATAGAGTCAAGTCTTCGCCTCTCTTAGGCAAACCAGTCAAGAAATATATGTCTGCCGGCTCGATTTCGAGCTGGTGGCCACCTATGTAGAAGCACTGGTCCTGTATGCTCCATCTGTCAGCCAGCCACTTTAAGAAATCTACCTGGGCCCTCATGCCAGGTATGGCCTAGAATTTGAACAAGTCGCACGCCTTCAAAGCATCAATCAAAGGTTGGTGATTCCATGCGGCAGCATCCATGTCCTCATGCTCTCGTTCACGCCAATCTAGCATGATGTACTCTTTGCATCAAGTTAAAAGACAAATTAGAATGTTCGAAATTAATTTGTTTGGGTCAATTTTGAGAAATTTTGGGTTAAAAACCCTTGCGGCGGGGACTGCACCCTCTGGGTTAGACACAGTGCATGGGTCCGCACCTTGCCTACATGGAAGGTGCGGACCCCTGACTTTTTCCCCATTGAGAAAAATTCAGGGTCCGCGGGCTGGCAGTGGTACACCTGCGGGCCCCCACGTGCGGGTTTTAAGCCTAAAAACCCTCCAAAAAATGAAATGAAAGCCTAAAACAAGAAATGAAATGGTTAAAAATGAAGAGTAGGATGATGTGGATTACCTGGAGAAGACGGCGTTCGATTCCGACGGTTGGATTTTCCACAATCTTCATGGGAAGTTTTCTGAACAAAAGCACTATTTTCTCACCCAAAACTCAAACGGTAAAAATGAATTGACGAAAGCCCTTTTTATAAGTTTTTTGAGTAAATAAATTGCAAATTTGTTTATGTTTCACTTTGGAAAGGTGTTTTTGCAACATTTTTATTCATTTCAAACAGGTATGAGTAATATCTGTGTTTTTGTTCAGGATAACGGATTATTCAGGCAAAATCTATCATTTTCGACAAAAAAATATTTAGAGTCACCTTTAAGCTCTTTTCTGACTCCTAAAACATGAAAATATCGCCGAGTTTTTCTTTTAAACTTGTTAAAACAGAACTAAAAGACGGTCCACTTACAGCTCTTTTCTGACCGTAAAAACATGAAAAGATTGCCGGACTTTTGTCATTTCAAATTCGATACTGGTTATAAAACGACGTGTCATTGATCGCTTTTTTACTTTTTCGGATCAGGGACACTATTTACGAAAAGTACTCCTTGGTCGTAAAAGATCAAGCCGTTCTCTCAAGTATTATTTTATACTTTTTCGGGCTTGGGAGACACAAATTTACGAAAAAGGTCAACCCTGGAGTCTTCTTAAGTTTTTTCAGAGTCTCTAAAATTGAAAAACGCCGAGTTTCTCCTATACTAGACTCGTTAAAATTTCACAGTAAAGGACCTGTTCAATTACAAACAGGAACGAACCACTCCTTCTTAGGGTTTGAATTTAAACCAAGTTGGACTCATCCGAAGGATGAGCTTATAATCATTAAAATGTTATCCTCCTCAAGCTTGTTAAAAATAAAGAGGTACTTGCCAGAAATGGTGGGGGAAAAGAGAGAAAAATGAGCCTATTTGTCATACTTTGTAACCACTCTTGAACACGACACTTTTATTCACCTGGGTTGGGAAATCCTTTGCCTAACAGTTGATCAAACCACATTGAAATTCTTCAGCCGGTTTCTGGGTATTAACTTTGGGTCAATTGTCACCAAGCCATCTGTCGTGTCGTTATGTGTTCAAGAGGTCACTGCCAATAAGCCATTCATCTGCAAAATATTTTTCATCCATCTTGACCATCCCTGAGTCAGTCCTTGCAACTAAATTTCTTCAACTTGATCTATGATTTCGTGTTGTGGGCTTTCCTATGACGGATCGCTTTATATCGACTTCAGCTCATTATCTAGAAAGATGATCTAGAAATCATCAATACCTTGGGATCTGCATGCCTCAATGGCAGGTTTCTCGCCTTTGACGACAGGTTGTATCATTGACCTTCGATCAAAGGATTCCGTGACATGTTCGACATCAACACATTTATTCACATCTCACCGATTGTACTGGGTACTTTGATAGCCATTGACATCACTGGTGGTTTCTCTCGCACTTGTTAACAGTTTACATCATTGACTGGTAATCAAGTGGTTTCTACCATGTTCGACATCAACACATTCATTCTCATGGATAGAATCGTACTGTTTCGGGAAATAGAAATGAAGACCCTGGATCTAGTTCCCACAATCCAGGCTGCGAGGAATTTTGTATTCATTATATAATGGACTATTCATAAACAGATGGTTGCGCCCATACTGTGTCCACATGAGTCTATACTTCTGATGTATTACAAGATCATTCATGTTTCAGAGTAGTAGTTAGTTTTCTAAGTCAGTTTTGATCTGAGTATGGGAATGCCTACCTCAGCGATGATATGATCTCATATATATATCTTGCATTGAATGTTTTTATAGGTTCCAACCGGGCTCTCTACAAGATGATCCTCGAAATGATAAAGTACTTCACTCTTCCTAAATGATAAATGAAATCCACATCTACTACAGACTTCGCACTTTAGGGGGCAATCTGTTACACAAAAATTTCGTCACCATGATTATTTGCAGTCAGTATGGGTCTATCATCACTTGTACTGTCCTCCTAAGCAAGTCTCAGACCTCAACTCTTCAAGTCAAGCTTTGAAAATGAGAGAAAGACATTGAAAATCAATGAAACTCTGGTTCTGCACTTTCTCTCACTGTTACCTGTGGTCCCGCACCTTCTGTTTACAAAAACTGTGGACCTGCCCGCTCTGTCCCTAAAGGTGTGGGTGCAGACCCCTGTGAAAGTCAAAAAGGCACAAGTTTATTCTAAAAAACTCACTTTGGGTTAATTCTAGATGATTCTAGAAGGAATTTTGACGTGTGGTCGCTCTTAGGTGGTTCATGCATCCCAAAAGAGAAGGAGCTAATCCCTTGATGAGAGGAGCTATCCCTTTGAAGGAGGACTTTACTCCTTTGAAGGAGGACCTAGTAACTTCCCTCCATTGCACTATTAATTCACGCATTGGGCTGGTTGCTAGAGAGGTTAGAAGCTGAACATCTTTGAGGGTAAATGCTGGTGAAATTAAGACTTCCTAGTTGAGCTTAAGAGGAGAGATCACATACCTTTTTGGCTTCATTGGGAAGAGAGTGAAACTTGTCAAAGTAGAGGAGACTTCTTGCTGGACCCTGGGAGGAGCTTGTACAGCGTCAAGGCACAGGTTGTAAAGTTCTTCTTGATTTGAATTAATACAATCAAACTCATTTTTCTCAACAAATTGTCTCATGTCATTTGTTTCATGAATTCCTTGACTTTCATGTTAAATATGTTTTATTATATTGGCTTTTCAGGTGCTATTTAATTTGTTTGCCTTGTTTGTGTTTGCAGATTCGCGACAAAGGAGCTCATTTGGATTGAAGGGGCGAAGACATCCACAAACTTGCGTTGGACCTAAGGTAGGCCCAAAACACTTGTTTACCTTTGTTTATAAAAGCATATTTAGAGAAAGATAGTGTCTGATTGGTTTGCTTGTCATTAGGTATTCTTTAGATTCTAGGAAGGTCTATCTTGTCCGCAAGATCGACTTATTCCATGTGACATGAGGTTTGTGATGTTGCACTCATTGCCCAGGGCAACCCCTCCTTCTAGACCTGGTCCAAAATTTAAAAAACAGTGTTTTATTACCTATACGCGACATTGCCTTGAGCTAAACACGTGTATACGTGGGTTTGTGTATACCCAACCTGCGTATATGTCTTAAAACACTTAAAAAAAATTAAATCTCCTTAATTTCGGGCGGAGATCGTGGGTTTTACCTGTTGATCACCTGTTAGTGCCCGTGGCCCAACTGTTCCCAACGAATTCCCAACTAAAAAACTACTTTGGGAGAAGTATAAAAAGGCTTCAATGGGAAGGCCTAAGGGAGGAGAGAAGAGAGAGAAAGGTTATTATGCTGAGATTTCCCTGACCAGGTCTGAAGATCCTTGTGCCTCCTGCACTTCCCCCATTTTTACAGGAAACCCTTGTTTCCTTGTGTGATGATGTCCATCTACTACTTGTGATATCATGGAGTAAGTCATGGAAGGAGTTTGTTAAAGGCTTGAGACTGGACGAATCTGGAGGTCGGTTCCGCTTGGAGCCTGCGAAAGGACGAATCAGGTGAAATTATTCCTTTCTGTACTTTATTTGTCTATAATAAAAGAAACAAATGACTTTGTTCCTGATATAAATCTTCTTCATGTTTATGATATTCATGTTAGAATTCATATGTGAATGTTTTTTTAATTGCATAACTAACTACCTTTCTTTATAATATGAATATGGTTTCTTTATAATGTTTAGTCCATATACTGCTATACTTTCTTAAATTGGTTGTTTTGCAGGTCAAAGGAGCAAAAGGAACTCCAAGAAGGGTTTGGACCCTGGAAGTACCTTCTCAAATGTAGGACCTCAGGTACGCCCCTTATCATAAAGTTTGTTTATATTAGCATTATGGTTGTATGGAATGTGTGTTTCTCTGTATAGATAACCTTTAGTATGCTAGGGTATCAATGCAAGACCTTAGGGGAACTTTACCCTTAACAGAATTGGCGACTCTGCTGGCGACAACACCATTGTTGTTCCTAGTTTGGGTGTCTTCAAGCCAATCAGGGCTCAACTATCTGTTTGCTTGCTATTGCTGTGTAGTTTGTTCCTGTAGGAACATGAATTGTAAGTTTGGTCAGTTTCTTCAGACTGTTTTTTATTTTTTCTTGAAATATTTTATGTACATTGTTTTCTTGTTTACAAAAGCGTATATACGCATGTTTCCCTAAGTGAAACCGTGTATACGCAAGTTTCCTTAGGCACAGTCGCGTATACACACAACTGTACATTGATACAGTCATGTATATCTTGCAATTTTCAAGATTTTTAAATCTTTTTGTCTCTGAAGGTCTGTCTTCTGGTTTGATTCAACCTTGAACAGTTACTTTCCAGTGTCAGTTGTTAGTTTTATAGCAAGTATCTGATTCCAAATTCTCTCTGATTGTGAGAAGTGTTGGTCTTGTTTTTGTTTTTGCAAGCGTCATCGTTTTTGCTTAAGCATGCAAGATTTCTTGCTGGGAATATTGGCTGCTCTTATTCATCAAGGCAGGAAGATTGATCTCAATCTTTCTATCAAATCTTCTTTTTGGTGACCTTTTTGTTTGCTTGACAAAACTGTTTTTGTGACCATATACTTTTCTTGTTTCATGAAATTTGTTGATTGACACTTTCTTGAAAATTGTCCTTTTGAGATTTTGGTCTTTGTTGCCAAAGCTTTCATTCCTGCTTTTGATTGTTAAGATCATCTTTAAACACATTTCTTTTTGTTGAGTTTTCATCCATTGTGTGTTGTCAACTTGCAAAAGTGTTTTTTTCCTATTCTTCAATCATAAAGTTTCAGTTTTGTTGAGAACATTTTTTAAAAGACATTTCTATTTTTGCTTTTGAAGAAAACTTTTTGAAAAACTTGGTTTTGCTTTCTTGAACTTTGTTTGATTTAGTTTCCTTTTAGTGAATGAAAGTGCATTTTTGTTTGTCTTGAAATTTGTTTTTTAGTGTTTATACGAAATGAATGGTAGCAACTCATATTCCATCTAAACATTTTAAGTGGCAAAATAAAAATTGATAAACAAGTAACTTTCATTTCTTGATTTAGAGTAGTCTTAAGTCTTGCATCAGCATGTACTCATTGCATTAGGATAGATTTGCACATCTTTTTAGGCATCCATAGCTTTGTTAACTTTTGTGAGTGTGAAGCGTGAGTAAAAGAGAAGAAAAGAAAATTTGTTGTTTTTCTTGAAGTTCCTCTGAACCCTGTAGAAATTTCTTTTCATCAAAAAACGAAAACAAGTGCATTTGCATGTATTTTGGTTTTTATTAATTTCTTTTGCGTCAAAACACCACTAGTTTCACTTCCGCTTATCCCTTGACTTAAAGAACAGCCCATTTAAAAACAAGCGCTAATTAAAATATACTAGTACTTTTTATAATTGTCAAGTTAGACACACTAATAAGTTTTAGGATATTTTAGGGCCTTGGATTAGGCGAGTGGAGAGATAACTCTCCAAGGAAATTTAAACTGTCAAACATAGAAGTCTGAATAGTGAGCGAAAATCCAATAGTGTTAGGAAGACCAGGAAAGCTCCAGATCTGGGAGTTAAGCACGAGGGTTTTTGAAGACAGGGAAGAGAGGTACCCCCTCTCCTACTTGTCTGATCTTCCCTCACGACTGTTCCACCTGGCTTCTACAACGAGTTGGTATCCATAGTTGCTACTCCTAGGGATCTACACAGGTGGCTGCGGAGGGGAATCCCGTGGCACCTGAGGTCGATGTTGTATCACTCTCAACGGTACTACTGGAGGGCACCCTTGCGAAGCTTGGGGGCTTACACCAGCGCAAGCTATTGTTAGGAGGTCAGCGTAACTTCCTCTATTACCTTCGTTGATAGGACTGGGCCATCATTATCCCAGACTATCTTCGAAAGGCCCCTTAATTCACTTTCTTGTCTTTTGGTGTCCGGTCCTAATCACCTGGAGAGGAAATACTTGGAATTTGTTTGACTGGCTGATATCTTTTAGGGACTTTATAGTGTGTGCTTTGTGCTCTTAGTTGGCCTATCTTTCAATTTTTTGAGTCTTTAGTTAGATCTTAATAAAAAATTCAAAGTGGCTGACCGATTACCTAGACGGTCTCAAACACTTCGTGGTCTTTCACCACCAAGTTTAGAACCTTCTCCTAGAAGGCACAGAGGTAATACTGCTGGTGGGTTTCGTCCCATGGAAGCTGATGCATCGGGGATTGATCCTCCTCTCCGGGGCATTAGTGTTCAAGTAAGGCCTGGCACTTTCGCAGAACAAGAGAGGAACACTCCAGTTCTTTCTCGAGTTCTCTTTCAAACAGAGAATAACATAGAGGTAGAAGAACTCTCAGAGTCGTTAGCGGCTCCAAATTCTCCCCTACCATCTAGCTATCTGGAAGTATTACAATACGTTGGGACTCCGACGCATAGACCATCAAGTCCAGGTCACATTACGCACTTACCGTCGATGACCACTACTGGAAGCATGGCTTCTACTACAAGTGCTACAACTATGCAGACTCCAACATCAGTACAAGGGGGAGGAATGATTTCCATCTCCTCTGCTTCTTTGTTTGGGTCTTTTGCTAGCACATCTTTAGTTAGGTCTACCTCCATTCCTTGCACGAGTGGAAATTCCCAAACCAATGCTTTTAGTTCTGGATTCTTCCCATTTGGAACCCAGTCTCAGGGTATTCCATCAGTTCCGTTTAGTGCCTCCACATCCACAATGAGTGGATTAAATTCATTCCAGGATTTTCCTTTCGGAAGTGGTCATATACCACATTCCAACCCGACAATTGGATCTATGCCTTTCTCTTCTTTAGGACAAAGTAGCAATCCCTTTCAAGGTTGGACTAACCCTGTGGTTAGTGGCATGGGAACTGGGAATCCGTTTCTTGGCCAACAAGGGAATAGGCTGTACTCCACAGTTAGTTCGTTTCAAAGTATTCCTCCTTTAGCTTTTGCTTGGAATCCGTATCAGGGGTTATCGACTCCTTATAATCCTTTAGGAGGAAGCTTTGATGGTTATGGAGGTTTTACGGCCGGAGTTGGTCAAACTCTGAATTTTGCTGGATCACAAGGCTTGCCTTTTGGTTTAGCTAGTTCTGTTGGTTACTTCAAGTAGCCTGGTGCCTTCCAAAATCCAGGCCAATCTTTTCAGAACTTTGGGAGCTCTGCCCAGTCTGGGTGGAATCCCCAAGGTCCTCTTAGGCTTCCGTTTTTGGCAACTTTGAACTTGCCAGATCTCACTAAATTAACAAACGATCCAATCAAATACAATCTAGCCTGGCCTCCGGTCCCAACCCAACTCCCTTCAGACATTCCAAAATTCGAAGGGAAGAGCGGTGAAGACCCAGGGGACCATGTAACCACATCCCATTTGTGCTGCTCATCTAACTCCCTTATCGATGATTCAGTTAGGTTGAGACTTTTTCAACGCACCTTGACTGGTAATGCAGCCAAATGGTATATAGAGTTGCCAGGGGGCAGCTTTATATCTTTCGCTAACTTAGCTAATATTTTCTTAAATCATTTCCAGTTGCCTGTCCGTTATGATGTCGGAACTGAACTTCTGGCCACTTTTCGTCAGGATAAGGCAACTCACATTTTTGACCATATTCAGGAATGGAGACAGAGAAAGAGGCTCATTAAAGCCGAAATCCCTCCGGATTACGGCTCGAATGGTTTTTGAAATCTTTACAACCTGAGATATCTAAGGATGTCTCCATGTCTGGAGTCTATTCGGAGGAGCAAGCCATTTTTAGGGCCTAGCAATTAGAATTGATCTACTCTTAGTCTGGGATCCTACAAAAATACTTGCTAGATGCTCCTGGGTCTAAGGTTGATATAGCCAAGTCAAAGCCAGGTCCCCATGCGGATGGTATCGTTGGATCGGTAGACACAAATATGGTGAACTTGTTGAGCCAATTGCAGAAGTTGTCTTTGCAAACTGCTCCTAACAACCAAGTCACATCGTCTAACCCTATGGCTTCCCAACCCTCTTCGATTAATGCCATCCAATCTGATAACCCCAAAGGAAATCAAAATTCCAATTGGAAGAAGAAAGGACGAGGTAAGAAAAAGAGTCAGGATGGAAAGGCTGACGCAAATAAATCCGGCAATAATGTTGGTGGTGGTAGAAATGAGTCTAGAAAGAAAGTCAAGTTTCCATGCAAGTTGTGCAGTGGAGACCATTTAACTCATCTCTTCCCAAATATTCAAGATTCTCAGCGCTTGCTAGGGCAGCAAGGGGCTTCCAGTTCTCAAGCTGTGTTAACCAACCCTTTTCCCCAAGGGCAGCAAATGATTACTAGCGTGAGTTCAAATCCTGGTACCTCTGCAGTCGGTATCTAGGAAGGGGATAAATCATCAAATGTTTTCATGATGGGTTCTCATGCTAATGTGGCCACACGGTCACGCGATTGTGGTGAAGCTGGAACTTCTAAGGATAAATCAGTTCCCGAAACTATCAACCCACTTCATATTGAGTGACTTTATGTCGAGAATATACCACGGACACCAAAAGGTTCCGCTAAACTCGCGACTATCAACCCTAATATTAGGGCAGCCTAGAATTACTCCATTGTTGAGGATCTGGCTTAGAGTCGATGTGCTATGTCCGCTTTAGAGGTTCTCCAGTCATGTCCTACTTAAAGAAGTGCCTTGCTGTCAGAAATGGGGGCAATGGATCCAAGTAATTCCTTAGCTCTCACTTTTGATATGAATAATGTCAAAAAGAGACTTCCTCATCACATGGATTTCCAGATAAAGTCTACCTACCAGAAAACAAATATTTTTCAGCTGGTTATAGATGAGGGAGCTTCCACGTGTGTCATGTCTATGTCATGCTGGAAGGCCATTAGATCACCGTTAGTTGTTCCTTCACCTACCCTCTTGACAACGTTTGATGATCATTCTCATAGGCCATACGGTATTATCCTGGCCTTTCCTATATGTGTTGGAGGGAAGGTCGTTAATATTGAAGTAGAAGTCATTGATGCTAACCTAGACTATAATCTCCTCTTAGGAAGGAACTGGGTATACGAAATGGAAGTCGGTGTTTCGACTCTGTTTCGTGTCATTTTCTTTCCTCATGAAGGGAAAATCGTTAAGGTTGATCAATTGGATTATTCTCCAGTCTATCCTAGAGCAACTTCGGACTCTACTATTCCCTTAGTGGATAACCCCCATCTGCCTACTAAGAATCTAGGAGTCAGGACGTACTCTTCATTGATGGGTACGTTTGATCTTCCCCCTCCTACGGCTAGAATAGATACAATGTCATCCTCCAGGGACCCTTTACGGAAATAATTTGTTCAAGCTCATTATTTTTTGGATCCTAGACCCTTCTCTTCATCTGCGACCACATCGGATGATGGCAAGATGGGTGAAATAGAATCTCTTGCGTCTGCAGCAGAGCCTAGATGTGAGTTTATCACCAACTCTGTAGACAACCATTCTACTCCTTCCTTTGAGAATGAGATAGATAGTGATGTGGCTCATCCTCGAAACCTTGATTCCACTTCTGCGTTGGATTGCTCAGATATCGTTTTTCCATCTGAAGAAGGGATATTCGAAGCAATGACAGTTGTAGATCGACCTTTGGAAGATTTACATTGTCGGTCATGTTTTCATTCCCCTTTGCATGAAGTTGAAACCAGGTCCTCTAGTCTGACTAGCGATGTTTATACGGTCCCTTTGGCTCCAACATAGTCACTTGTTGAAGGAAGTATATTGATTGGTTCAATAATTGTACCGATAAACATCCGTAGGAGCAAGTGGGTGGAGCCCCCTGACGGGCTCTACCTTAAGAAGTACTTTGCTTAGCAGCTAGGCTTCTTTGTACATTATGTATATTTGTACATATCTCATCGAGAGTTTTTGATATCAACACTTTTTGGTCTGCTATGGCAGGTGTTGATGGATGACTTGGTCTATTTTGGATTCGACGATGGTGCTAGTCGGCACACTCAGAATCTTGCTTCCGCAGCTTGGGTACTCTACTATCCAACTGGTCAATTGATGGTATCAAGGGGCATATGCATTGGTCCTGCTTCAAATAATATTTTTGAGTATACTGCCATCATTAATTTACTATCCGAGGCAATTTCTTATGGAATCGACTCGTTGGTAGTTTATCTTGATTCACAATTGATAGTGTCACAATTGAACAACATTTATCGTGTAAGGGATCCATGTTTATATCGCCAGTATTTAAGGGTGAGGTTGTTGCAAAGATCATTTACTTATATTAATTATTTTCACATTCCAAAATCTCATAATTGGTTAGCGGATTCTATCGCTAATCAAGCATTAGACTGGGACATCAATCATTCATCACAATAAAATCAAGCATCAAAAATTCAAACTGTGTATATATATATATATATATATATATATATATATATATATATATATATATATATATATACATAAAACATCTCGAGTGTACATAAGTTTGTCCAAAAAATATACAAAATTGGGACTCAAATGCCCATAATCATGTCTAGTATATCTAATGCCCCGGCTCAAGATGAGTGGCTAAGTAGGTAGCTATCGCATTGACTACATGCCTAAAGGTGCGAACCCAGTCACGTGGCATGCCAACCACATGACGCTGCATATCCTCAGGAAGGTCCTCTACGGAAGCCTTCGGTACTCAGTGAGTTAGTCTCACCAAGTGTCACTTAACTGTATGTAGAAGTCGTTCTGTATCATCAGTCGCCTCTTCGGCTCCTCGGCCGCGCCGTCTATGCCGCAGGAACCCATCTGGTCATACCGACCCAATATCTGGAACATGATCATCATATTATTCATTTGAATCCCATCAAAAATATTTTTCAAAAATCATTATTATATTTGAAAAATCCAAAAAAAAATCATAAAATCAAAAATACTTACCAATGTCGCCCCATGTTGCGGTCGGTGGTAACGCTTGATCGGGATATCCTCGGAAATCTAACCCACCATAAGGGTAGTCATCTATGGCAATGATCTGCTGATCCCACCTGGAAAAGAAGTCATCGTCAAATGCAGTCCGTGGGATGTCCCCACCCCCTAGACGTTTCATCAGGTCGGCCCACCTGCTCATGCGTGGATCTCATGGGGTGCTGATGGCTACCCTAGAGCGGAGTGTTAGGACCCTCTCAAAAAAGAAAGAACATAGAATAGTCCCATATCCAAAGTTTTTGGTCTGCCCCCTCTTGATAGAAGTGAGCTGGCTCTTCATGCTAGCCAGAAGAGGAGTACACCAGTCAAATACAGTGGTAAGACATTCAACTGCCACGCTCATGGTTAGCCGTGATGCCTGGTGCAGAGAAGCTAATCCGTTCACTCGAGCTATGGTGAACAGGATTATCCTCAGCAGTAAACTCGCCACATGTGTGATGGAAATTTGACTTCCAACCTTCTTTGGATGTCCCAGGAAATATATCTGTACGTAGTCCTCGATCGAGAGACTACTCCGTGTCCTCCCCCGGGAATGTACTACCTCTCCCCTTCGAGAAAGGCCTGTGATGAAATAGATATCTTCCACTTCTATCCTGAGTGGAATTTGGTCAATCATAAAGGCATCCTCCTCGATATTCCAGTAATCAATGAGCATCTCAAGCAGACGTGTGTTTGCTTTCATATTCGGCAGTTTGAAGAATTTAAGCAAACCACATCCTCGTAGGGCATCGAAAGCATCAGGATCATTCATGACCTCATCATCTACTGCGCTATGCTCTCTTTCTCGCCAAGTGACCGGCATCTTGAAGAAAAAATTATTTTCAACTGTTAGTTTTTTTGTTTAAAATGTTCGCGACATATACGCGGGTCCCTTTGCATACAATAGGGCCTGCGTGTACGCGGGTTTCATATTACCAACCCGCATATACGCCGCGGTGAAATTTTTGGCAAAAAATTCAATGGTAAAACATAAATTAAAAATTCTAAAACTAGTCACAATGGATTGCACGACAAGTATAAGAGTTACCTGGAAGTTTTGGAAGAATCTGAACGGTTGAATTTGGCATATGGGAAGTTTGCTCCTTTTGCTCCACTTCTTTGCTCTCAAACTCAAATGCTGAAAATGGTGAGTCAAAAAACTCTTTTATAGGTTTTGAAAATGCAAAAAAAAATTCAAAATTTTATTTTGTTTGGCCTCATGTGACTTTTAACTTGGGAGCTTGGAATGTCAAGAATGGTTTGATTTTCAGGACATTTTGGACGTTTTTTCGACTGTTTCGAGACGGTTCCATGACTGCTGACCCGTCATGGCAGTTATCATTTTCTCACTGGCTTATAGGTTAGGGAAGCAATTTTTCCTTTGCATTATGCATACTAGCCTCCATTTGTCGATACATCTGCCATAGGGTCAATCCCATCGTGTTATAGTTCGTAAGCCATCTTCACTTGTCGATTTTTTAAATCATGACACAATGGTAGAGCCATCCTTTACATGGACATCATAGTTAGCACCTCACTGACATTTGTTGCCCATTCTGCTCTGATTTGAGTAGGCTCGGGAGTCCTCTGTAGTCCCACCATGAATTATGTGATAAAGACTCATTCCTCTTTGCTTCTTCGCTTCGTTTTGGCCTTATACCCTAGAGGCTCCTTTGTGTTGAGTTGTACTACTCCATTGCATGTTGAATACTTGCACCTTTTGGCCTAGAGCCGGCTTCACTTGGACTCGTGTTTAAGCCAACTTTTGACCATGCCGATTGCAAAATCAACCTCGCATACCTTTGACTTCTACAGCTTGACACACCTTGACCCATGGAAGGAACACACCTTTGAGTGTCTTTGGCCAGTTTTCACCTCCCTGCATTGAGCATAGGAATGTTTCAATCCTAGGAACTAAATCATTTGTTTCACTGACACTCATTCTTTCCACTGTACTATAACATTCTTTTATTCTTTTTCCAGCTTAAAGAAAAAGACAAAAAAAATATATATTCCAAAAAAGAGCGGGAACGGGACAATATTTCCATTTATTGTTGGCAGCTAGAGTCAGTCGTGTCACCATTGAACAAAGCACTCAAAACAAAGTCTCCTCCATTTGGGCGGGATTTAGTTTGACTTAGGTACGCCTTAACCTTGGTATTGAGTCAGTTCTCCCCCAATTGGTTATCTCTTCCAATCATATGGAGGGTTCATTCGTGCCTCCTGCATGACAAACTTATACAGAGTCATCATATGCTGCCACATAGTCACATTGAGTCATGCCTTTGTTCAAGGGAAGTTAGCCTGAGTCAACCTCTCTGCGGTGTCTCTTGACTCATTTTTCAGTTGGCCATCCCTGGTTGTCAGTATCATGTCTATCATCACATCAGTTATATTGGTCCTTCACTCATGCCGGTTCAAGAAGGTCTCCATTGACTTCTTGCTGGCGGGTCTGGTCCTTATCAGCAACGACATCTTGCTCTGAGGACAGGCCTAGAGCTACATCCTGGCCCTATTTTCAGTATTTATAGGTCACCTTGTGCTCAGCATCGATCAGTATCATGGGTCTTTGACTGAGTGGTTTCCCTTGTGTTCGACATCAACTTACATTATCACACATTGGGATTCGTGCAGTACCTTGGTTTCCATTTGACCCTATTGGTGGATACCTCGCCTCTGTGTCAGCTTTCATTATTGGTTGGTTCAGAGGGTTTCCACCGTGCTCTAGCCACATCTTGTGTATGCCGGAAACATACTTCAGTCGGGTTACTACATCTCTTTCGTCTGATTCCTTCCACATTATTGGCCTACGGGTTACACTCACGCTAGATTGATGAAGGATGCCTTAATGCCTTCCTTCTAGTGGATCTTTCCCTATCAACTCCGATTCATTGCTCTGGGGCAAAGATCTAGAGTCCATTTGGCAGTACCTTGGGGTTTGCAGTCATTAGTGGCATATCCTTCGCTATTGACAGTAGACCTAGAGACCCTTTAACACCATGACTAGAAGAAGGGTTTGTAAATGAGAATGACACTAATTATGATGAGATGACTCAAAACTTATAAGACTATGACTAGAAACAAGGAACTATCCAAAGCTTAGAGAAAATATTTTAGGGTGATAACAGTGGCTCCACTAGGGATAGTGTGCCCTTGTGGTATACTAAGAACTTGTAGCTCCAGTGCCACTATCCATCCTCTAGAATAAAACTCTGAACCTCTACCCAATTTGCTTCTCAAGCCTTTAATGATTTCTGAACGAATAATTCAAACTGCACCTACTGAAATAGATGCTAATCAACCTACCCTAAGCTTATTTGCACATCCCTACCTACCTTATCAGCTGCAATCTCCACTTGTAGCTAAAGGAACATGAAACTTCCAATGAAGCCAGTCGTTGATCTGATCTGACACTTGAATCTCTTGACTATGCTTGAAGAAAAAATAAACCAGATACTGAAATAACCAAGGTAGCATGAGATGTAACTGTTCTTCAAGATGAAAATATAACTGGAAGCCTGAACAGTAAATCTTTTCCATGTAGTCAGCTATAGGGTCAAAAAACACATGGTTAGTTTGATGATTCTCATAACATTCTATATCTTTAAACAATTGATCCTCATCTACACAACATTTATTTGATATGCTATCCAACTGCTTTTCTGAATGATTCCCACAAACAATATAATTTTTCTCATTATTATGATCATTCTTTGATGTAAGCTGCTGCAAGGAATTACAAAAATAAACAACCTTTTCCTCTGCCTGAGGATTATAAAAAATTTCTTCCAGCATTTCTTCTTGGTGTTTGTAATCATTTGCATACTCTTTATGATCAAAATACTGGCAAGTTTGTTGCATCTCTACACCAATCTCAGAGGATGAAATATGATTTTCATAAGTAAACCCCTATTGATCTTCATGCTACATTTCGTGGGATGTTATTCTTTCTTCTTAGTGTTGAAATGTATTGTTATGAAGAGCCTCTAAAATTTCTTCATCCATAAATTCATCATCATCATAACAATCCTCCAAATATTGAATAAAACTCATAGAATGTTTACAACAATCTTTGACCAGCAATAAGGAGGGATGACACTCTTTATACATGTCATAGAATACATCATGGAAATTAGCAAGAGAGTATAATGAACCATTTTCCAAGCTTTTATACGAAGACCATGATTTTCCTTCTAAAGTGGTCAAAAACATCCTCATGAGACAATCTTCAGGGAACTGAACCTTAAGACTGCGTACATGCATATGGAACCTAACCAAATGAAGAGCAACATTGTCTTTCTTTTCATCTTTGAATATTGGAAGATCATCTAACCAATCAACCTTTGGCATAGGATTTGGAAAACCAGGGATATGAGACCGATTCATAGGGGCACCTGGCATTCATTCTTGCAATGTAACTCATCTTGAAACTTCATCAAGCTACTGATCTTCTAGTAGTGGAGTCACCTTCCAATTTTTTATTCGATGTGTGGAGTCACCAAGGTAGTTTGCAGCCTTAAAAAATTTCTGAGCTCCTGCTACCTTCAGAAGTTAAGATTCTTGATTTTGGGAATGAATAGACTTCAGGCTCCCGGCAGACGCACCAAAATGTTATCACAAAATCAACCCCTGATAGGTTGCTGATCAGGAAGACTTTGAGTAACTATTTCAAACCACTTTTGGCTGAGGCTTAGCCTCCTCAACCTGAGAGGGCTCTCTCACTAGGTTAAAGATTTTGATAATAAATTAGATGGCTAAATCTATGAAACAAGTGAAGAAATATGAATGGTGGAACACAATCAGTAAACATCCATTGGGCTTATGGAGTCAAGAAATGCTTCAGTATGATAATAATATTAGCTTTACATGGAAGTCAGGGCATCTAGAATTCAACATATGGAGAGTACATCAGTAGCATAAAGGAAAACATAATCTACAAATGTATGAAGGAAGTTAGAGCATAACCAGTGAATTCTAAGTAATCATAAATTCATACCACTGTAAGTAATGAGAAGAGAAGAACCATAAGACATTTTGAACATTGAATTCCTTCTGAATCTTGAGAAGCAAAGCCAAATACTTTATTACTTAAAACAGAGTCTTACACAAAAGCACCATATGAGAGTTCTTTACAAAAAATTCCAACCTTTTGTGCATTAAACCTTGTCCAATATATAGAGTTAATTACATGACTTAGATTCCTCCTCCAGCATGAGGGGAATTCGAATTCATCCTACTATGACACCTATTGATACTCAAAACTAACTATTAAATGCAAATGACAGCTAACTAGCAGTCCTAGAGACCTAATACAACTAGGAGTGTAGCTCCTTAATATGATTACAACAACCTTATCTAAATATTTAAAGAATTCTTTGACAACTTCAACCTCATGAAGTCGAATTTGATGAAGCCTCCCACGTTGTCACCTGACTACTGATGACAAACCCTAGAAATTCGGGAACATGTTTCCCTGTTTTTAGGTTTAGGATCTTTGAAAATTAGCACGTGGGACAGAGCCTTTATCTTCTCATCCACGACATATTTTATGAAATTAAAGGAGGTTTTTGTAGTCCATGCTGTCTAGAACAAAAATATCTCTTGGTTTTTTAAAAAACTTCTCCAGCTGCCCAGAATCTGTCCTTGAAAAACATGTGTCAAACAAGAAAAATATGTTCTTTGAAATTATGGTTTCAAAGAAAGCTTAGTATCTCCCGACTGAAAACACTTGTGAATAAAGTGAGATAGGTTATTTTATCTAGCGAGTTGGTAAAGAGAAACCTCTGTTAGAATTCCAAAATACCTTTTCCTGTAACCAGAAACTGATCTTGAAAAAGACTACTAAAACCAGAAGACAAAGCTTGACTTTCAGCAGTTTCGTAGCGTAAGTTTAACCATAAATTCCTCCCACCTCAGAACGAATTTGAAGAAACTGAAAGCGGTTTTTGTAGCGCAGTATTTTAGGAAGAAAAGCCTCTTTCATTTTTCAAAATTGAGTTCTCAACTGCTCGGAAACCCTTCTGGAAGTTGACTAGTAAAAGCAGAAAACATATTTTTTAATGCTGAAACAGGCTTTTTCAGGGGTTTTGTAGCACGTTACGAAAACTCCTAGTTCAGAATCCATGATTTCTTAGCACGGCCAGTGAAATTTCTAGGTTTTGTGCTACGAAAACTCATAGGCAGCTTGTAGTGCATGAAAACCTTGACACAAGTTTGACACATGGAATTTTAGGTGTGATGTGGGGCCAATGATGGGCAAGAACGGAGTGTTGACCCTATTTGACCATACCAACAAGACTCTTTTCTAGATCTTAGACACTAAAGCAACCATGGAAAGATTAGACCAAGACTAACATCAATCCTTTGGAATAAAACTGATGTCAAAACACATGGTGAGGCTGCCAAACTTTATTTGGAAAAGAGATATGACCTTAAAAAACTTCTAACCTTATGACCTAACCCTTAAAGCATGAAATGACCTAGAGACCCTTTAACACCATGACTAGAAGAAGGGTTTGTAAATGAGAATTACATTAATTGTGATGAGATGAATCAAAACTTATAAGACTATGACTAGAAACAAGGCAACTTTCCAAAGCTTAGAGACAAAGATTTTAGGGTGATAACATCAGCGACAGGTTGACATCAATGGCCTTCGACCGAAAGATTTTGTGTGGTGTTCGACGTCGGATCATATATTCACACCACATGAATTGTAATATAATACCTTGAGGGTCATCATCATTATCGGTGATTCCTCTCGCATCTGTTAATAGCTTACATTATTGGCTGGTAATCAGGCGATGTCTATCCATGTTCGACTTCAGGACATCTTTTCACATGGATCGACTTGTACATCGGGTGAAGATTGAACGAGTTTGAAGACACCAGATCTAGTTTCATCCATCCAGGCTGTGATATATTCAGGAATATAAAGACATCAAATGTACACAGAAGCTTCATAGATGATCATCCAAGCTAGTGTTGAAAATGAAACGAGATGATGGAGCTTAGTGGAAAGGAGTCGCCTTCACTAAGTGGGCCCGCAGGAAAATTATGGCGCAAAGCTTATTTTTAGACATATGGATCATGGTCTATGAGTTGCAATATGTTGTTTATGGATGATTGGTCATGCTGGGAAAAATATATGGACTTTTATTTTTGGATCACAGCAGGAGTGATCAGAGTCTATTTTTAGACAGCTAGTCAAAATAGAAAAGTCAAATATTATTGTCTCATAATAATATTTAGACTATAAACTTTATCTTATCCTCTTGGAGCACTTCAGTTTGAGCTACAGATGTGGCACATGCAGCTGTCAGAAGGAAATATGAGTTTCTTATGAGTCAGTTGAGCTATTGCATGCAGGGCATCAGAACTCATGCATGTGAGTTCTGTGGAGTTGGATGTGGAGTTGATGGAGTTGTGTTCAGTTTGACTTGGTTAAACTAATTGTAATTAGTCTAACTACAAATAGACTAGTGATGTGTGATTTGAATTAATTGATTAAATTAATTCACTAATTATTAACTCATAATGCAACTGAAGAATACATCAGTTAACTCAGTGCATGTACAGTTCAGTGGAGACAGGTGTTAGAGGTTGAGATTGCTATCAGTTGTGACTATAGTTGTGCATGAGGTCTTGCACAAGCAATGTATTGAGTATGCCCATGAGAATTAACTAGTATATGCCCAGTGAAATAGCCTATGCTCACGTGATTTCCAGTGTGAGTGATTTTCACAAGGTATTGTGTGCAATAGAGGCAGGCAAAGCAGTGGAGAAGATTTGAACCTCTGACTTGTTCGGATATGAGCTAGTTTTGTGTGTAATAGGTGGAGATAGTGTTGGATGCTTGTGAGGAGTATTGTACTATGTATTGTTATATGTTCTCAATCATTAATATATAGATAGTGTGGGGTTTTCAGCTGTAAGCTTTCCCCGGGATACATACTGTGTTAATGTGTGCATGTTATTGATGTTTCATTGTGTTTGATGCTGCTAATTTTTTTATCAACGTAGAGGAGGTTATGCATTATGCATGTATTTCGCAATAATGTATAATCGGGATAATATTTTTTGAATAAGTGTTTATTATTTAAAATTTCTATAGCTAGGGATGATGACTCTACATATAAAGAATCACCAGTCTGCAACCGTAGACGATTATCTGTTCGATGTACATGAAAATGAATTTATAACGTTGCGCATGGGAATGCCTGCCTCAGCTAGATCATGAAAATAATATGATGATGATGTATTGTATTGTATCTTATACAGGTCACCTTCCAGTTCGAATACCTCGGATCCTCATGATAAAGCATTTCACTCGACATCAAAAAATTTACAACTTCATGCTTTAGGGGGAAACTGCTATAGACATATTTGGGCACTGCAACCCCAATATTATTTGTAGATAAATCAAGGGCTATTTAACCCCTAAAAGTGTTGTTTCATACCCTAAAGGATCATGGTCAACTAATTACATCATTCCCTAGAAGTTCCACCTGAAAAACCACTCAGAACTGGCCAAAACTGGACCATACTGACTGCTCCGCTATCAGGGTGCGATGCATACCAACTTCTACACTAGCCAAGTGTGATGCATACTGAAGAGGCCTTCTGTGGGGTGCGATGAGTGAGAATGGACAAATGTTCGAGACAGTGTGCTAAGTGGATGCTTATGGAATCTTCTAGAAACTTCTCCTATGACACTTGCCTCTTTGAATTTGCCCAGGGATGAGTAAGAGATCCAAGAAATCTCCAAGTGGAACCAAGAACAACAAGTGGAATGACATTAATCAAAAACCCAGAGATGACTCACACCCTTGTAGACATCTATAAATGGATCCCTCATCTGAGAGATCTTGAGGCTGGAATTTTGTAATTTGTAAGGAAGTGCTGATAGTTTGTCTTTGAGAAAGAGCATTGTATTGTTGGGAGATCTTTCTTTTCATGAGGTGAATAGGGCTTTGATGCTGGATCAGATAGCTGGGTTGTAATTCTCCCTTCATATGTAATAAATTTCTTTGAGCTTTTCTCCATACAATCGTGTATTTGAATGCCATTGTATGTTCAATGTATTTCTGATTCTGCATTGTTTATGATATTATAGATCAAGATTCTTTGATGGTGTTTTGCTACTTTGTTTCTACATGTATTCTCTAAGTGGGACAAGTAGGAGAGGAGTTGCAAGCTCTATCAAAGGGGAGAGAAATCAAGCAAGAAGTCAAGTGGAAGATCCAGGTTGGTTCCTTTGCATCTCTCTTATCTATCATACATAGAGGAAATCCCAAATTACTTTGATTGTTTGTTTGCTAGGATAGTTGCCAATCCTAGAGGGCTAGTAGATCGAAAAGACACTAGTTTTCCCAGAAACGGGTACCTTGATATGCCTTGTTTGTTTCCTCCATATTTCAAAGTTTGAAACATCTCAGAAAGAAATTTGTAGTAGAAATGCCAATTTGAATTGTTTGAAACATGTTTTACGTGCATTCATGAACATTAACTTCCTCAGATCATATCTCCAAAATTATAGAGAAACAAGGTATGAAATTTTTACTACTAGTACTTGAAATCTCTTCTTTCTCTCCTCTAGGTTTCATAGTTTGAAACATTTCAGAAAGAAAATTATAGCAAAATGCTAAGCTAACTTGTTTGAAGCATGTTTTAGGAGTATTTAGGAACACTAAATTCGTTAGTGTAGGAATTTACAGGGTAAGTTCCTCAGATAGAACACCAAAGGAAACCGCTCACAAACAGATCACAGATCAATACACCAATATTCTTGACGTGGTTAAAACCCTCAAAGAGGGAAACAGTCCACGGCCTGAGCCAACGCGACCACTTCAGGAAATTTATTAATAAAATAAAGAAAATTTACATAAGCTTCTCTCATGAATGATCACCCTACAAATGACCCTCCATGCTCTTTAAATAGAGATCATGGACCAATCGGGTGTTAAGCCACAGATCAAGTGTCGGTAATACCGAGGAGAGAATGAACCGTCAGATCACTTCATGTCTAGAACATATTGTGACCATCAGATTGTAAGTTACAAATGTACATAGTAAAGAAACACACTTTACCTAACTCTACACTAGACCAAGTTATACTTAACTATTTCCTATGTGTTGGAATATCCTAACATCCACCCTTAAGAAAATCTTGGGATAGGATTGAAGGATGTAAAAATATGATACACTATGAGAAGGAAGGAGGCATTAGAACCTATCCCCCCTTAGTGACGACTTCCTAAAGTCCAACCATGAATCGAAGTTTAGTAAACTTCGCTTCTGTGAGAGCCTTTGTAAAGATGTATGCAACTTGATCATCAATTGAACAATATTGCACTTCAAGAACATGGTCATGAATGAGATTTCCGATGAAGTGAATGTGTAGTTTAATGTGTTTTCTGCACTGATGTTGGACTGTATCTTTTCATAGTTGAATGGCACTTTGATTATCACACCAAATTGTAGTCGGATACTGCTGCTGAAAATCAAACTTTGACAGGATATGACGAAGCCATAGGGCTTCCTTACTAGATTTCTACAACGCCACGATACTCTGGTTCTACTGAAGAAAGAGAAATGGAACTTTGTTTCTTGCAAGCCCATGTAATAGGTCAAAACCAAGAGTGAAGACATAACCTGCAGTAGACTTAGGATCATCAGGGTCACCAGCCCAATCAGACTCAGTGAAACCAACCAATAGAGGAGATGCTTTTGCACTGTAATGAATCCCAAACTAAACTGTACCTTGAACACAATGAAGTATTCTTTTAGCTACTTTCCAATGACTTTCATGTGGGTTTTACGTAAACCGAGAAATAAGGCCAACAACAAAGGAAAGGTCAGGACGGGTATGGGTCAGATACAAAATTTTTCCTACAAGTTGACGGTATAAGGTAGCCTCAACTTTAGGGAAGTACAAGTGACTGAAATTTTTGCTCCATAATGAAAGGGATAAGGGGTTGGCTTACAGTCTTCCATGTGAAAGTGGCGTAAAAGATCACATGCATACTTGGACTGGGAAAGGGAAATACCTTCCTTGGATTGCAAGACTTGAAGGCCAAGAAAATAATGAAAGTGTCCTAATTCTGTCATTTCAAACTTCTTTTTAAGGCTGGACTTCACATGGTTTATAATGTTGGGATCACTAACAGTAATGATAAGATAATTAACATAAAGAACAAGAATGATAAGAGACTTACCCACTTTCTTGGTGTAGACAGTATTGTCAGAATGACACCTAGAAAAGCTAGTATCTAAAAGAAAGCTATCCATTTTGGCATACCAAGTCCGAGGGGCTTGATTGAGACCATAAAGGGATTTCTTAAGCTGACATACAAGGCTGGAGTCTTTTTGTATAAATCTAGTAGGTTTTTCCATATAGATTTATTCATGCAAGTCCCCATGCAAGAAGGCAGATTTAACATCCATTTGATGGACTTCCCATTTGAAAGAGGTAGCAAGGGAAGGAACAAGGTAGATAGAGTTCATTTTGGAAACTGGGAAGAAGGTTTCAGTATAGTCAATGCCTTCAACTTGTGAAAAACCCTTAGCAACAAGATGTGCTTTATGTTTATCAACTTTTCCATCTGGTCCATACTTGGTTCTGTAAACCCATTTGCATCTAACAAGTTTTCGTCCCTTGGAAGAGGAACAAGATCCCATGTATCATTTGCCAATAATGAACGATATTCTTCATTCATAGCTGCATCCCAATATGGATGGCTTGAAACTTCCGCAAAGGTGTCAGGATCATAATTCGTTGAAGCTTGAGCCAGTAAAGAAGAGGCTCTATCGAACTAAGAATGTGTACGTCGTTGATCTGTAGGATCACCTGCAAGAGCACCTGCTGCATCCCAAGTAGCACAGACCCATTTTAGAAGCTGAGGAGATGAAGGAGGATCCTGAGAAGGTGGGGGAGGATTTTCATCCTCGCTGTCATCATCTGAAGAAGAAATATTTTTAGAAGTAGAAGGGATAGAGAGAGGTGGCACATCCGTCAAACTAGGCTCGTAGGCTGATATATTTTCAGCAAACTTTACATCTCTTCTAATGATAACATTTTTGGAATTAAGTGGAATAAGTCTATATCCGTTGACATCTTCAGAATATCCAAAAAAAATACATTTTTCACTCTTAGGTTCTAAGGCTTTATGTTTCTTACTTGGAATATGGGCCCATGCTTCACTTCCAAAAATATGAAAGTGACTTACATCTAGTTTAATTGAGCTCCATGCTTCTTCTGGAGTGATATTCTTTAAAACCTTAATAGGAGTGCGATTTACTATGTAATTTGCACAGTTAATTGCTTCTGCCCAAAAATTAAGATTAAGTCCTTTAGATTGAAGCATACAATTAGCCATTTCCTTTAAAGTGCGATTCTTCCTTTCAACTACACCATTTTTTTGTGGAGTATATGGAACAATATGTTGCATTTGAATTCCATGCTCAGTGCAGAAGTTGATGAATTTGTTGTTAAAATATTCTCTGCCATTATTAGATCTTAGCTTAATAATTTGATGTCCAGATTATTTCTCAACAAAGGCCTTAAAGGCCAAGAACATGTTAAATACTTCACTCTTCAGTTTTAAGAAGTATACCCAAGTGTGTCTGGAGAAATCATCAATGAAAGTTAAGAAATAATTGTAGCTAGAGAATGAAACAACTGGAAGTGGACCACATAAATCACTATGCACAAGTTGTAAAGGGGCTGAGGCGTGCTAAGAGACATGTTTTTCAAAAATATCTCAATGATGATTTCCAAGTACACATTCGAAACAAACACCATCTATGCAAGATACCATAGGAAGACCTGTCACCATATTTTCTTTACATAGAATTTTAAGGGAGCGATAGTTTAAGTGACCAAATCACTCATGCCAAAGTTTGCTCACTTCATTATTATGAGAAAAAAACACTGAGGGAAGAGTTGATGACCCAAAGTTGTTAAAATTATACAACCTTGTAGAATCATCAACAACGCCAGTAGCTAAAATCTGTTTAGGTTATCTTAGGTCCTTAATTACAACATCGTGAGGTGAAAATTCAATGGTTTTGCCTTCACCTGAATGAGTTATCTGATATACAGATAGAAGTTTGTAGGATAAGTTTGGAACACATTGTTGGATAGGTAAATCCCCTCTGCGGACAGAGGCGATCCCACTAGTCTAAAACAGAACTAGCCACAATCAAACCATGCTGCCACGCAAGTTCCTAGTTGTACATTAAAGGTGAATTAAAAAGACCAACCTGGAATCCAACGCTGTAGTCGAAGCAGAGTTGATATTCCCGCTCCCTCGCTCCAACAGATCATAAACGGACACCTGCACATGCAAAGGAAGAAACAGATACCAGCATAAAATCCACCAAGGCACAACTATATTTCAGTCAGAAAGGAAATAAATCACACATCACTATAATAGACAATGAGATTGGAACTATAATAGCAGTCGCTCATTAATTAATAATAGACAGGAAAAGTTACAACCAAGGTTCTGATGTTGAACCTCTCCTCTGGCTGGGCGAGCAACTATATGTGTCTTGCAATGTATCTCCTCTCCGGCAGCATAACCTCTCTATGCTTCATTATCACTCATGATAATCACAACTAGCATTCCTCCAAGAACTCAAGAACTCAACAACTAGCACTAGCTTGTCTAATGCATGAGGACAAATATTTATAGATGGAGAAGGTAGAAAGATTCGATGAACCAGGACACCCATTGTGGATTGGCATTATCTCGGAAAAGCTACTGTGGATAGTTGTCAAGGATAGATGATGACTCTCGACCTCTATCCACTGGATTTTTCCCTCAAAAGGCTTCGTGATCTGAAGGGAAAAAATCATATGGGCGTGCTTTTGGCAAAAATCATTACTAAACTGGGCTGGCGCGGGTGTTGTTCTGTGACAGAGTGCCAGTGGTCGCGCCCTCTTTTGAGGATCTCAGTTATTGGCGCAGGTAAGATACTGTGGACCTGCGCCAATGGAAAAAGAGCACTTTTCAAGGATAATTTGCAGAAGGTGTCTTTAGGGAACATGAAGTACATACTCAGGGGAACATAATGCAAGTGTTTTTGGGTTATGTCACTGCTCACAGGTCCCGGAATGCATCCTCCAATGTATGGAAATGGGGCGATAGGGACGGTGACCAACGGTGACAAATTACTGTGTAACAGATGCCCCCTAAAGCATGAAGTCCGAGAGGTAGAGAGAGGGGTGAAATGCTTTACAAGAACACACAAGAACACATATATAGAGCTGCCGCCGAGGATCTGTGTTAAGAAACATGACTGATAGTTCAATTACATGATGTACGTGGTATGGTCGCAACCATCCATAAGAGAGTACATAAATAACCTAGATCCATAGTATGGACGCAACCATCTGGCTAGGATCAATGAATTGACTCAGGTATGGTCGCAGCCATCTAGTGAATGAGTCAAGTATCAAGAATCACGCCTGGATTACAACAAACACAATCCAGGGTCTTGCGCTCCATCTCGACCCGAACAAGAGTACAAGTTCAAGCATGTGAATATATGAGCTGAAGTCGAACATGCATGAACATCGTCTGATTACCAGTCAATAGTGGAAATTGTTAACAGACGCGAGAGGTACCACCAATAATGACAATGGCCCTCAAGGTACTATAGGTACAATCTACGACGTGTGAATTAATGATCTGAAGTCGAACACCCGTAGAATCATTCGATCGGAGGCCAATGATGAAAACCTCACGTCGAACACGAAGAACCTGCCATTGAGGCATGCAGGCTTCAAGGCACCGGAAAGGAGTCTCTAGATCAACTTCCTGGATAATGAGTTGAAGTCAACAGGAAGTGACCTTGATCGAAGGTGGGCCATAATGTTTCCCACATCATCGACACGAGACAGAGAGATAATGTTGTGAATCAAGATTGTACGAACTATCAGAGGGAGGTTGTTTCTTTGCAGAGGTCAACTTCTCTTGAACATATCGGCGGCACATTAATGGAATCGGCAGTTTTTGACATCAATGTATCAAAGGTCATGATGACGAGGCAATGAGTGGATGAGAGGTCAAATAAGGTACCCAAGTCCATGGAAGCAAGTGAAAGATATGAGATGAGATATCCCCACCCTGGACACGAAAGCAGAAAAGTGCCATGTTCAAGAGCGACATACTGCCGTCACGGTAATAATTATGGTTCAAAAATTTTCTTTTCCCCCCGCCATTTCTGGCGAGTACCCCAGTTATTTTTAACAAGCTTGATGGGGATAGCATATGCTTGTGGTGTGACAAAATCCGATGTCATCAAGTTTTAACGAGTCTGACAAGGGAAGAACTCGGTGTCTTTTCATGTTTAGAGAGTTTGAAAAGACAGCAGCAAAGGAAACTCCAGGGATGTCCTTTTTCGTAAAGTCGTATCTCTCGGGCCCGAAAAAGTATAAAATAACCCGAAAGAACGCCCGATCATTACGATCGAGGAGTACTTTTCATAATTAGTGATTTCGACCTGAAAAAGTAAAAAAACGGTCAAAACCACGTCGTTTTGTAACCATTAACGAGTTTGAAACGACAAAAACCCGGTAATCTTTTTATGTTTTAACGGTCGACAAAAAGAACTTAAAACGACCGCCCCTTATTAACATTTAACGAGTCAAGAGGAGCGAATCGGCAATCTTTTCCTCTTTAAATGGTCAAAAAAGAGCTGAAAGCGGACCTCCATTTTTATTCTCTTTAACGAGTCAAAAAGGAAAAATACTCGGCAATCTTTTCATATTTTACGAGTCAGAAAAGAGCGTAAAGGCGACTCGTCCTGAAGGAACGAGTGGTATAAAAGGTAGCAACTGGTTCCGGTAATGGTGGAACTGCTCACAACATGTAATGGTCAAGAGGCTGGCTAATAAAACCACTCATCGCTACGGTTCCTCAGGAAAGGATAAACAACCAAGTGAAAGTATATGATCGGCCAAAGAGATGGTGGCGATGGAATGAAACGACCAAGGCTCATCTAGCAGAATTTAGCAGATAAAAGGCAATCACGGGATGTAAATCAGGTATGGGTTCATTTTTACACAAGCTTGAACCATGGAGAACTCTGCTTGGATTCGGTTTCATGTTTACACAAGCTTGAAACGAAAAACTATGCTTATTAAATTTTTGCATGCCCCCAGCATGATAATGCAAATCGAGGTACATGCCCCCCAAGCTTCATGGCATTCACGGAGTGGATGGAATGAAGGTTTACTTGGAAAGACTCGATTTTGAAGGAGGATGCATGCCCCCCCGGGCCTCAGTCACGTGCCCGGGTCAGCTGCCGTCATCAGAATGACGGAGTGGATGTTGGGGAATTTCCTATGGAAATAAGACCATTTAGGAATGGTAGATGACTATATGTGAAGTGTGAACCAGGGAACGAAAGTTGGTCTACGATCCTGATCGTCCTTCCTTCGTGCAGAAAACACATCACTCTGAAGAGTGAGGACACAATTGCACGTATGCGATAAATATAGTCTCGTCCAAGGAGTAAATTGTAATCTAACGGACCTTGGACTACCATGACGCCCATTTGAATATTCTTCCCTTCTAATGTGATAGGTACATTGGGAAGAATTCCTAAAGGTCGAGTGGTTTCTCGATGGAAACCTGTAAGGTTTCTCATCTCAGGCAGAAGCAGTGGCGAACCAAGTGCTTCCCAAGCTGTTGAAGAAAGGATACTCACAGGAGATCCCTCATCAATAATTGTACCGGCCATAACCATTCGGTAGACTTGGACTATAATTCGAAATGGTATGGAGGCTAGTAACCGAGGATTGCCTAGTTGATCCCAATTGAAGGAAACAACTAGGTTGCTTGGAGGTGGGACTGGATAAACGGCCGGATATGATTCTGATGGACTTTCTTCCTGTTGCGAAGGAATGAGAGGGATGCTCACTTGATCATTAGAGTCTATGTTGATGAATAGAATTTGGACGGTGGGGTCTTCATTCTTTGCAATGATAATGTCATCTGAGGAGGGAACTTCTGAAGGCAAAACCGGGTCACTTGTAAGCTGGACCTTTTGACTTTTGTCTGGTTTGGATTCAAATGTAAGATCATCTAAGGATGGAACCTCTAAGGGCAAAACCGAGTCACTTGTAAGCTAGAACTTTTGACTTTTGTCTAGTTTGGATTCAGATGTAATATCATCTAAGGATGGAACCTCTGAAGGCAAAACCGGGTCACTTGTAATCTGGACCTTTTGAAAGACCGGGTCAACTGTCATCTGGAACTGTGGACTTTCGTTTGGTTTGGACTTGGATGGTTCATCCTTGATGATAAAGTGGTGCATAGATGATGAATGTAAATCAACACTCGTTCCGACCAGGGACTGGTCTGGAACAGGCGGAGCACAGCTAGGTTCGAGAAGAGAAGGCTGGACCAAAGAGGAATCATGCTTGATCACTTGGTTAGCGGAGAGATGATCTGCAGTTGCAAAAAGACGCTGATATCCAGCGGGTAGTTGGGGCAAGGGAACTGACAGACTTTCCAAAAGACGAGAGGCTTCATCCATAAGTGGACAAAGGTGAAGGAGATGATTACCTTCACAAAGTTGACAAGGGAAACGAACCTTCCCTTTTCTCTTACCAACTGATAAGGTATCGTCGATCTGCGACGACAAGGGGCGAGTCGGGTCACGGGACCATATATTTAGAATCCTGGGAATACCAGGACAATCAGAAAGAAAATGGTCCTCCTTGCATAATCGACAAGGAGACTTAGCCTTCCGCGGAGGAGCAGAAGGTGGTTCTACTTCAGATATTTTCGTGGTAGATGCGACCTTTCCCTTAGGAGACTTCTTCTTTTTGGTCTTCTTCTTCTTTTTCTTAGCCACCTGGTTACTGAAATCCAAAGTTTCACCAGGCGAAGTAGAAGATGAGGACGCAGCAATGGGTGAAGAAGGGGAGGGGTCCACCTTAGAATCAACATGGTGTTGTTTGGGTGGAGGAGGTGGTGGCGGAACAAGAGTTATCACACTCGAGACCACCGAGTTTGAAAACAACCATACGGGCAAACCAATGGTTAATCCAGGCAAAGACAATGTTGTGATATACTGAACACCGACATTTCCAACAGAAGGAAATGGACGAGGGTTCCCATCAGGAGGAATACCTTGGCCGGTGGGCGCCGGGAAGGCTGCCGTTGAATGAGAAATAATCCTACTCAGGCTAACGCAAATAAAATCTAATTGGGTAGATGTTATCGTGGCCAATAAATTTTAAGACACTGAACTTGACCTTTTCATTTTTTAAGAGTCGAGAAAAGGATAAAAGATGACTCTAGTCTCCTTTGAATATTTAATGAGCACGAAGTGACAAGACGCTCACAGGCACCTTTCTTTTAGGGAGTCCGAAAAGGATCAAAAGTGACTACTCTGGAGACTCTAGGTAAAAGGTTTACCAAACAATCCGTAAAACTGCTTATACACCTTGGCAATCAGATGAAAACCAAGGACTTCCCGTACTGCAGTCAATCTTCCCGAATGTTGTGTTCAGTGCATTATGGCTTGTAAGGCGGCAGACTCGGCTTCCTATGGATAAAGGATAATAGCCTAGTGGGGTCTCCCGTATATACGCGACGGTACGTGGGAGCTCAGTCCGTGTTGGCACCTATCGTTTCACCATGGAGGAATCACCCAACCACTCGACAATAAACTACCAGGTTTAAAGACGTCGGAACACGTCTCTAACCTAGACCTCTAGAGTATTTGCATTATGTTCCAATGCGTTGTTATGTTCATTGAGTTTATTTTAAAGTTTATCTTCGATTATGTTTCAGTTTTTTGGTCCTACCGTATGTGATATCTCAAAAACTTCTTAAATGCAAACTATATGCCAAAACTATATCATTTGATTCGATGAATTCTATCTACAGGAGGGTTGAGATCTTTACACAAACGAAATGATCACTCAACAAACAACAAAGATCCTAATGCAGCTAATAACAAGAAATGAAATTTTTTCCTTTTCTTTTTAATAGCAACAAATAACAATAAATGCTAACTAATATGATGCAAAAGATATTTTGTTTTTCTTTCCTTTAAGATGGCATGATGCATTTAAACAAATCTTAAGAGATATGCACAATCCAAGTTCACTCAATGAAATAGAACCAATTCTGAAACACCAAAATGAACTATGCAAGCAAGGAAAAACACAAAGACTTTCAATGAACCATGTAATCTAAGTTCGAATGAAGTCAAGTAAAATCCAAAGAGGCTAGAAGTGAATCACTCAGAGCATAGAAGATCAAGCTTTAACAAATCACTGGATAGGTGCGGAACACAACCAACAAGTTGACTGGATAATCAAGAGACCGAAACTTCCCACAGAAGGCTAGACATGCAAAGTCACTAGATGTTCTAGGGCTGAGACGAAAATCAATAGAAATAAGCAAACAACTGAAGGATAAAGGCTAAAACCAGTCAAACAGAGGTTCAACACACTTCCAGAGGCTATAAGAGATATAAAAAGAGGCTGAAAGAGCTTTCCACCCACACACAGGCAAAATTTACAGGGCTGGCGCGACTGTCAGCCTGCAACTTGCGCTACCAAAGGATTGGCGCGAGTTGCTTTTGAGCAACATGCGCCAACTGGCGCGACTGTCAGAGTAATAACCGTGCCAATTAAGCTTGCCGGATAGAAAAATAAATAACACGACCTCAGGTCGGGCTGACAGTGCTCAGATGGATCAAACAGTAAAGAATAAACTCAAAACTGACCCAGGAAGCTCATTCACTCAAGCAAGCAAGAGAAAATTAACATGCAAGACAAACTCCAAATAGCTTCTCCCCAGCGGAGTCGCCAAATTGTTGGATAGGTAAATCCCCTCTGCGGACAGAGGCGATCCCACTAGCCTAAAACAGAACTAGCCACAATCAAACCACGCTGCCACGCAAGTTCCTAGTTGTACATTAAAGGTGAATTAAAAAGACCAACCTGGAATCCAACGCTGTAGTCGAAGCAGAGTTGATATTCCCGCTCCCTCGCTCCAGCAGATCATAAACGGACACCTGCACATGCAAAGGAAGAAACAGATACCAGCATAAAATCCACCAAGGCACAACTATATTTCAGTCAGAAAGGAAATAAATCACACATCACTATAATAGACAATGAGATTGGAACTATAATAGCAGTCGCTCATTAATTAATAATAGACAGGAAAAGTTACAACCAAGGTTCTGACGTTGAACCTCTCCTCTGGCTGGGCGAGCAACTATATGTGTCTTGCAATGTATCTCCTCTCCGGCAGCATAACCTCTCTATGCTTCATTATCACTCATGATAATCACAACTAGCATTCCTCCAAGAACTCAACAACTCAACAACTAGCACTAGCTTGTCTAATGCATGAGGACAAATATTTATAGATGGAGAAGGTAGAAAGATTCGATGAACCAGGACACCCATTGTGGATTGGCATTATCTCGGAAAAGCTACTGTGGATAGTTGTCAAGGATAGATGATGACTCTCGACCTCTATCCACTGGATTTTTCCCTCAAAAGGCTACGTGATCTGAAGGGAAAAAATCATATGGGCGTGCTTTTGGCAAAAATCATTACTAAACTGGGTTGGCGCGAGTGTTGTTCTGTGACAGAGCGCCAGTGGTCGCACCCTCTTTTGAGGATCTCAGTTATTGGCGCGGTTAAGATACTGTGGACCTACGCCAATGGAAAAAGAGCACTTTTCAGGGATAATTTGCAGAAGGTGTCTTCAGGGAACATGAAGTACATACTCAGGGGAACATAATGCAAGTGTTTTTGGGTTATGTCATTGCTCACAGGTCCCGAAATGCGTCCTCCAATGTATGGAAACGGGGCGATAGGGACGGTGACAAATTACTGTGTAACACACATAATACATCATTAAATTGATCATTGTCTAGATGAACAGTTCCAGTCCCTATAACACTAAGAGATCTATTATTACCACATATATATTTTTGGTGTTACAATCATTTAAAGAAGAAAACATGGCTTTGTTTTTGGCCATGTGATAAGAAGCTCAAGAATCAATGAGCCACTCATGAGAATGATAAGAAGAAGACACATTTAGTGCATAACCAGACCGAGATGCTTGAAAACCACATGCAGAAAGTGCTATTCCTGAAGATGAAGTTGAAGTTGAAGAGTGCTCCAAATGGATGTTATGCTTCTTCATTGCTTCTTCCAAGGCTTCCATCTTCTTAAAGAATTTGGATTCTAAGTGGCCATCTCGATTACAAAAGTGGAAATGTCTATCATTTTTCTTCTCTTTGTTTTTTATTTCCTTATCATTTTGTTGAAATGATTTTTCATTTTGAGACTGAAATTCCTTAGGACCCTTGTTAGTGTTTAGGACCGTTCTTTTTATGAT